>CM056949.1:7983524-8434959 GCA_029856935.1 Cyclocarya paliurus | reverse complement strand
TTTTGCCTACTCTTACAATTCTTGTATATATCATTCGAAAAAAGTATGGATCACCAAAAAATCGAATTTTTTTTAAGTTGATCATACTTTTTTTTTTTTTTCTAAAAAGGCTTTTCACGTACTAAATTTGCAACAATTATTTACGACAATATATTTTCTATAGAGTATTTCTAATGGATCGTGCATTTTGCTTCTATACGTAAAACGATAAAGGATCTTAAAAAAAAGAAAAAATCTATTCAACCTCTACTATTTACACACACATCCACATTTTTTTTAATTTTTTTTTATCAAATATATTTTTATATGAATAGTGAATAAAAACTTATAAATAGTTTAAAAAAATAAATTTAAATTTTTTTTAAAAAATATTAAAAAATATAGAGTGTGGAGTGTGGAGAGGATGAATAGTAAAACTCTAAAAAAAATACCCTTCAACAAATTATGCTAGGTACATTTATCAGTACTAAGCTAAATGTAGATCGACACCATTTATCTATGCATAATATTTTTATTCTCTCTCTCATCTATCTTTTTTATTATTATTTATCTCTTTTTATTTGATTTTCCTTTATTGATCTGTTTAAAGAAATAGAGAAGAACTGTGGATAATTGGATGGTACTCTTGAGAAGTGAAAAGTTCAATTTTTTTTTTTAACTAAGTATTTTAAATAAGAGTTTTGTCACATCACTCCATATAGTCAATTTTCCATATTTTTTTATGTACTTTATTAATATGATTGATCAAAATAATTATTTTATATTAAAAAAGTTAATTGTTTATCAATTATATTAATCAAATACACAAAAAAAATATATTAAAAATCACTACATATAATTTTTGTTTAAATAAAAGTATAGGAAATACTCTAACACTACTTTTTTAAAGCCAAATATCTCAAGATTCTAAACAGATGAGCGTGGTTTAAACTTTAAAGCGCCTGATAAATTGAAAGTTAAATGAGCGGTGCTACTAGACCGCTTGGGCATGATCGCTTTTTATGCCGTTCAGTGTAATTTGTACTTTTTTTTCTTTTGATTGCATATACTTTTTAAACATATTTAAATATTTTTAAAATTAAAAAATATTAATACATATATTCAATTATTTAACCATTAAGAATTTTAAAAAAATAAATAAATATATGAGCTGTTAAAATGAGGGGATAAATAAGGAGACATACTAACATTTCTCAAATTTAATTGCAGGTATATTTTTTAGGACGTTGTTAGGTCCACAGATGAATTCCATGTGGCCACCGAAAAGAGTAATTTTTTTTCTTTTTACTTTCTTCCATACAATTTTTTTATATCTTCAAATATATATTTTTAAAAAAATTTACAACATCATTTAAAAATATTTTCTTAATAACTAAGTAAAATGAAAAGAATCAGTGGCTACTTTTTTGTGGCCTTCATCAGTCGATTAAGCATTATCTTATTTTTTAACACATGCAACATACTAGTAAGATAGATATTAGCATTGCTATTTTAAATTTTGTTATATTTATAATAAAAATGTTCTATTTACAAGTTTATATTATTTCTATGCAAGGACTTAATTTATAAAATTTTAATTTATTTTTTTAAAATTAAATTATACTATATAAATATTTTATTATATAAAGCTAACTATTAAAGCGTCTGACTGAAATGCTTGCTTATTGAACCCGGTTGATTCGGGCCCGGTCCGGCCATTGATATTCTAGACACGCGCAACGCCGTCCCGACTCCCCGGGAAGAAACACCAAAAAGAAGACTAGAAACCAGAGAGAAAAGTTGATCCCCACAATAGAGCTGCGACTTCGTAAGAGATGGATGAAGAACATGGTAATAGCATCGGTAGTAGCAGTAGTAATTTGGAGACTGCGAAGGCGGAGAGATCGGTTTGGCTGATGAAATGCCCGGTTGCGGTGGCCAAGTCCTGGAAGAGTCATCCCCAATCTGACTCTCACCCTCTCGCCAAGGTCGTCCTCTCCCTCGATCCTCTTCACCCCGACGGCTCCTCTTCCCTCCAGGTGGCAACCTCTCTCTCTCTCTCTCTCTCTCTCATCAGATTCTTCTTGATCAGCTCTCTTATTCTCGGAAAACTCTCGGTGCGAAGATTTAATTTCATGCTATTCAATTGATTTTCGTTGAATTTCACACCAACTCGGAAATTAGGTTAGTTCATTGGATTTTCCTAGTGTTTAATATGAGCTTCTTCGCATCCCTCTGACTTATACTTACCGGGAAAATCACAGTTTATTGAACTTTTGAACTGGATTTAGGGTTATTAATTAACCGTGGTTGAGTCAGTATATTTTGCGTGAATCTCGTTAACTCTTTCAAAAATTGTGCGTTAAATTCGCCCATTTCAAATTTCAATTGGAGGGTGCTTTTAAATTTGCTGCATTGTTGGTCTGTGATCTTTGTTTTGTCGCACTTTATTTCCATTTTCAACGTCATACTCTGCGAAGCTTTGATTTGGAAGTAATAATGTTGTAAAAGTAGGCTAGTTGTGAACAATCTAATAGGCAGAGTGACAGGAATCCTTATCTAGGCATATATTGCAGAGTATAGCGTTAAATTATATCGGTACGAGAAGTTAAAACTATTGTCTGTACTCAGTTACAACAATATTCCATGAAGCTTGTGTATTCGTTATATTAACCTCACATTGGAGGTGATTCCTTTGTTGTGTGGGCATATGGAATCTTGTTCATAAGATGCTCTAATGGACACTTTCCCGACTGCGTTTGCCATTCTGGTGCACATCTGGTTTTGCGCTATTAATTGAATGGTGTCCTTTGGTGTACCATTCATTTATTTAATTGGCAGTTCATTAAACTATCTTGTTTGTTCCCCTACCCCTTGGTGCTAGATCATGACCACTGTGAAGAGGGGTGCATAAGCTCTGAAATAATACCTTAAGGGCAGCAATATTTATCTTTCCATTGTTTTCCCTCTTTTCATAATCGAAGTGGCTACTTCATTTTTCCCTTCAAATTTTACCTTTATATATAGAGGTGGCTGCGAGTTATTAAGGTCACTGCCCTTAAAGGGTTGTTTGTTTATTTGGCTGCATATTTGCTTTAAGGATACACACACCTTGTCAACATATTTGGAGGAAAAACTTCCTGACACATTTTGAATTGTTAACCAGTTCACAATGGAGATGGCAGGCACTGAGGCTGGGAGTGTTCCAAAAAGTTATTCTTTGAATATGTTTAAGGATTTTGTTCCTATGTCTGTCTTTTCAGAGACAAATCAAGGTGAGGATCATAATTCGGGTTTCCTGAAGTGTTTAATTTTATATGTTTCATGCAATGGATACATAAATATTGATTGTTTTTTAAACACATGGCAGTTGTGGTGGTCAAGTGTTGTTGAAATGATTTTAGTGATGATGAAATTAGAAGGTTGGAGAATTTCACAGCTTTTTTTTTAGATGTTGATGGAAGTTTTACTTCCTGACCATAATGGGTATGGCATACACAACTGACCCCACAATTTAAGTTCATTAGGTGGAGTTTTTAATAAATTATACAACCAGTGGTAGCTAAAATGGATTCCACATACATTTAGTATGACTACTTCTTGCTGTTGTCCCCTCTATAATGTAAAGTAGGGCACATTTTGTTAACTATTGCATTTGCAGGTAAGGTTGCGATGGAGGGAAAGGTTGAGCATAAGTTTGACATGAAGCCCCATGGTGAAAACATTGAAGAGTATGGAAAATTGTGCCGTGAAAGGACAAGCAAGTCCATGATAAAGAGTAGACAAATACAGGTAGGACATTTGACTTGGTGCTTTTTGTAGTGCAGTTCTTGTTTTGAATGATCCTAATTGTTTCTCACTTCCTCCAATGGTCCTTGATTTCTTTGAAAGGTCATTGACAATGATCGTGGAATGCATATGAGGCCCATGCCCGGAATGGTTGGCTTGATTTCATCCACTTCCAAGGTATTAACTATTTTATTTGTTTTTGTATGAATAAAATAATAGCTATGGGTTATGCAATGTGTTGTTTTTTTAGGTTGAACTCTCTGTCCTGTTATTACTATGTTAATGTTTCCAGCTAAAGGGAAATTATTATCCATATCAGACCCCCCCCCCCCAAAAAAAAAAAACCCTTTGGTGCATTGATTTTGGGCCCAATTTGTGGCGGCATGTAAGGTTTGGATGTTTTGACAACGGAACTTGGCTAAGGTGAGTAAGGTGAGGGGCGTCAAGCTGGGATAGAAGAGCTGTGTCAATCTGGAGTCAAGTTTACCTTTTATTCTAACATTTCATTTTTGTCTAATTGGTTGATAGATGCTGTAGTTTTATAGGGTTTCTGTCAAGTGGGGTGTGCCCATGCCATTGCACCTGTTATTTTTTGTTTTATAAGCTTGCTCATTTACACTAGAATAAAACCAGACAGCATAATATGTGTTTGTCTGTACTTATCAAAAAAAGATTTCTTTTTGTCTTACCTCAGTAGATGCCCGCTTGTACACATGCATGCGTGCATGCAAACCATATGCTCAATAGCCCATATGAGTACACTAGATGCGCACTTGTTTATACTTTCTAAAAATTGTAAATATGGTCCTTTCCCTAATGTAGGTACAGGTTTCATTTTTGGAAGAATATTTACATAAGTTTCCTTGTTAATGATCTGTGGCAGGAGAAGAAGAAAACTGTACCGGTTAAGCAATCAGATGTGAAAAGAACTAGAAGGGATCGTGGGGAACTGGAGGATATAATGTTCAAACTATTTGAAAGACAACCAAATTGGGCCTTAAAGCAGCTTGTCCAAGAGACTGATCAACCTGCCGTATGCATTTTGGTTATTTTACTTGTTTATGATTTTGCTTTGTGGGTATAAATAGCTCTCTTATGATCCTAATGCATGTATAGGATGAAATGCTTTGCCCTCTGTTTTAATTGAAGGATACAAGAAAATACTGACTGAATGATTTGTTAATTGCTCGCAAAGGTGTAATATTGCCAATATAAATATTGAGTTGCCTAGTTCCTGTGAACTCGGTAATGGTTATGATTATTACGTTATTTTTTTGAAGTTACATAACACATATTACATCCAGTTTTCTGAGTGATGGCTATGTTGTGTCCTTTATTTTATTGTTAATATTACTTTGACTTGGTATTCACCTGTCAGAATGTTGGTTTCTTTGCAGCAATTCTTGAAGGAGATACTCAACGAGCTGTGTGTGTATAATAAAAGAGGAACCAACCAAGGAACCTACGAGCTTAAGCCAGAATACAAGAAAGTTGTTGAAGATACAACAACTGCTGAATAATATAGCACCTCTCGGGCTGTTAGTGAACCTTTTTTCTATTTATTTCTCTATGTGAATTAAGCAGGAGAGGAGCAGACTCACAAAGTTCAAATAAATTCACAAGTTACGCCAGGGGTGCTGCACGAGATGCCACCGAGAAGGTATCAAGCAAGCAGAACAGGAGCGACCTATTCTTACCTTTTTGATATTTCGTTCTCTGAAATTCGCAGATGCAGTTTGTACACAATCTTAGTTTTAACTCAGGGGCCAAGAGTTATACAAAAATATTTTGTTCCGCAAACTTAATTCCTCAATGACCCATTATCTTGATGTAGCGTCAACGCTTACTGGATGGACTTTAGAGTTCCACCAATTCCAAGGCAAGTCGATTTTTATGCACTAATGTTTTGCCAGATTCTTGTCGTCTCATTTTGAGATGTATATGTGATGTGTGTAAGTGGGATTCAGATCTCCTAAAAGTTCATATCAGAACTTGGGGTCTAAAATGAAAAAGAGAAAGATATGAAGTGAGTTTTACATTATTTATTAAGCATTTAATAAGGTTTGAGAAATTCATTCAGACAAGAGTTTATTTAATTTTAATGTGACTCTTATTTTATCCTTCGGGTAAATTTTCATATCCATTTGTGGACAACGCACACATTATGGCGTTGTATCTTTTAACCAGGAAAAAAAAATAAAAAACTATGAGACGAAAGTTCCTTTTTAGATCTTCAACATCTGGGTCCTGCAAAGACACTGCCACTTAAAAGCTTGTGGGCGAAATTTAGTAGCTTAAGTGGGCCAATAGATCATGGGCTTGAGCTATGAAGAGGCAAGTCAACGCACTAAAGGGCCCTATTTCCTTTTGGGTATTAGTACGGCCACAAAGGCCTGCCTTACCTCGGAGTCTGCGGAATGACAAACACCCGCGAAGACCAGTAACATGGGATTCGGATTTACGCAGACAATTAAGCTGTTCTTTTACGAATTAAAGAAATGTCAATTATGAAGAGGTATGTCATGTTGAGGGAAGGAAATTAATGAAATTTCATGGCTACTGCCAAGAGATTGCTTTATACTTTAAGTTGAAGTATTCAAGTTTTTTAACCACGGTATTCTTTCATCACAAATAAGAGCTTAATAACAAAATTGGAATCTCGTCCTCTTCTGTAAAACTATAAAGAAAAATTACATCAAATTGAATTTCCTTTTTCACTTAGTCTTTAGAACTTTAATAATAGCATCAACTTGAATATATATTAGTCATACCAACAGTAATGAGATCTTATCATAACAATAAGGATTTCAAATGCCTTGAACCTAATTTGTAAGCATGACATAAGATCAGATCTAGTTGCCAAGCATTATTTTCTAGCTGGCCACAAGACAATAACATGTACATTTTCAAGTCTAGGACTGTATGATATATGCCATTGCAATATTTTCTCGAATATCATCATTGCGCGCATTTTCCATCGCGATAAATGTAGTTTTCACATCAATAAAATTGTTGGCTAGATCGATTTATTCCGTCATATGATTAGTTCATGATCCGATTTGAATTAATTATCCAAATAAAAATGCTATTAGTTATCCTATTAACTATTTATCATCTCATGATGTGTCATCAAATGATAAATAAGTAAGAAAAAATTATACATTAGTTTTTTCAATAATCTGATTTCACATAATAATTAGGGAGGGTAAAAGGTTTATGAATAAAATGATGACAAATAGCATTTCTCTTCTCCAAATAAGATCTTCGCATGAAATATTCTTGTTGTTGGCTTAGAATGAAGGAATACAATTGTCTAGTTAATATTTCTAGTAATTAATTAGACGCAAAAATATAGATACATGTGGTTTTGGGGCCGTTAGCTAGGACTTAGGAAACAACATGTGAGGAAATGACTAATAGGGATACTATGGTTAACGTTTTAGCGAGTAACTTTATTGAATGTACCCTTGTCCTAGCTAGGAAGTAAAAAATGGCCAGTTTGATTTGGGCTAGCTAGCTTTGATTAATTAGCAGGCAGATCTAGATATGTCATAGAAATTCTCAACCAAGTAACCTAAACATTATTTGGGTAATTTTTTCCAATCAAATATACATATTTTGTAGTTTTGCACAGGGTAGAAAAAGCTTTTATCTTTAATTTCTAAAAAATCGTTATTCAATGAAGTTGCAGCTTGCAACATTCGTAAATATGAAATTGTGTTCTTGTTAAGATCAGTAATTAGAAAGAAAACTTAAGTCCATGCATGTGATCGTGCATATACAAAAGCTATATTTTAATGACATCTGAATTGTCTTATTAGTTGCATGGCTTTTATCATGATGAAAAGACTAATCGAGTCGAGAAAGTTGAACTTGGGATTGCTCATAATCGAGTGCATGTTGAAAGAAACATGAGTAAACCTAGATGATCATGAGTGAGTGAGCGCTTGTTGAGCAACGAGAATGAATGGCCACCCAAGTGTCGCCCACTACTGACTCAGCTAGCTAGCGTGTTAGGCCCATGCGAATACGTTAACGATGGGGATCTTTAGCGAGCATGACCAACTAGTTAGGAATCTTCCCTGTCAGCTTTGGAAGATTTTTACAGCATCTTGATCCGCTCAAAGATTCCAATCCTATCTTCTAGATCGAGGAATATCTGCAGCATGCAATTGATCGAGGGGATCATCAACTTGACTTGGAATACTTTTTAGGGTATTTGGGTGGGCGACCTGGGTGTGTACCCCAGCTGAAGGGACCCTTCTCGCATATAAATGGCTAAAGGGGAATTTTAATGGAGACTTTGTCACTCCCATGAACGCGGATGTCAAAGGTGGGAGGAGGCTAATAAATGAAGAGAGAGAGATAGATAGAGAAATAGACAGTCAATGCTGGTCTTGATTGAGGAATGTAATTGGAGTGGTGCTTCCACTTCATTTATATTCTTAGATCAAGCAGGTACGTATACGTAGTTCCTTAAAATGATAATGACTATTAGTTTGAGTGAGCTGCTAACTCTTGTTTTGTTCTTTTCTGAAGACTCTTATAAGCCTCTTGGCCTCTGGAACTCAGAAGAGCTAGCTAGCTTCTACTTGCGCCATAATTACGTGCCTGATCTTGTGTATGTGATTGTCGCTATCATGAGCTGCCTCTGGCCTCCTATTGGAAGAGTTTTCTCGGCTGTAAATAATGCCTATACATGACTAAAATATGTCGTATATGCTGTTTATATAACAACCAAAGAAAAAGGGGTACGTAATTAATTAGTAGTTGATCAATACGCAAAAGCGAGTTCTCCATCTTGTGTACTAGTACTACTTTCCTTTCACTTCCTCAGTGTTCTTGCTGAGTAACGCAGCATTCACACGCACGCACGCACTCACTTCTCAAATTATATTTTATACAACAGATCGAACTTTGATGCTAACAATATTTAACATGCATGAGGAGCTAGCTAGCTGCCATGCATGCCTAGAAAAAAAAAAAAAAAAAAAAAAACCCATGCATAGCCAGGAGGAATATTGTGGGTACGTACTGATGGTGACTAGCTAGCTACTAAAACCTAATTTCTACGGACACCATTAATTCTAGCAAGATTGATCAAACTAGCTAGCGAATTCATCAAGTCCAATCTATTGTGTTAAAAAACAAATATTAATTTCTAACTGGGGGAAAAGAATATAAAAGAGGCCAGGGAAAAGATCTTGAAGCCTGAATTTGATCCATCCCTGCATGCATGTTTGAGATTTTCGGACAATATAGTTGGTCGCTAGCTAACTTGATCATCCAGGTACCAGAAATTGGGGTAGTTTTTCGAGCAGTAGTTGAGAAGGATGGACCATTAATTCTGTCAGAAACAAAAGGAAAATAACAAATTAATTATTAAGCACTCGATTGGCAATATATAATTTATGGTCATACGACGTTTTCTTTTATTGTTAGGTAGTTTTGAAAATTAACACTAAATTAGTACAAATCATAATTTGTTTCATTAACTATTTGTTAATGGGGCACGGGGCTCAACATGAGCAATAATTGTAAATCATCAACCACATCCATCGGTGCTATATATAAAGCTTAAAAAGAATCTCTCTAGCTATGCCACCCATGACTACTTTTATATATGACTCAATTATCCTCTCTATGTCAGCAATTTATTTTCTCGATGTGGGACTGTGTACTTATCTCTTCTAAAAGAATCTCTAACCAAATTCATGAATATTAAGTGACACGATCGATCAACTTTTGCTTATGGCTTAATGAGAAAAGATGCTTCTTTATGGGTCAAAAAGGAAGATTATATGTATCGACAATATATAAAGTGATTAAGACTTAAGTCAAATTATGCGGATGATGGAGAGATAATTATCCTATATATATACATGACTAGCTAGCTAGGCTTAACAAATTCATGGGCTTGTACGTGGGAGAAATGAATTTAATGTAGAATATCTCTACTAATTATCTCATAAACCGCAAAGGCATATGCAGCATTCGATCGAGAAACATGGAATTGAGCCACAAGCAATCGGTCAATTTTGACGATCGATCTTAATTAAACATGCCTTAATCATCATGAAAGATTTATAAAAATCCATTTATTAATTTTTCGGACGATTAATTACTGGTAGCGCCTAGCTACTAGCTATACTACCAACCCAATCATGCATGTTGTAATCTGATCAATCTTGAGATCAAAAGAAAGTGATCAATAAGTTTCACCAAATATCTCCGCGCGTCTTAATTAGCTCCTGGATGGTCATGTGAAAGTGAGTTGTTGGGATCGGGGAATCACTTTGTGTGCCAAAAGAGCCAAACACAAAAGCAATAAAGAATTGCTAGTGGGTTTATCGCCTAGCTAGTGAATTCTTGAAAGGAGCCAAAGCATGTAAAGATAGAGAGATCTTTCCAAAGGGGGGAAAGTGTCTTGTTCGTGTGCACATTATATATAAATATATAGTTCCTTTACCGACTACAACTTTGGTTAAAATGGCAAAACCTAACCTAGCTAAGCCCTAGCTAGCTAGCAGCTAGTAGTATCATGTTCTGATCATCACTATATTCCTACTATTCACATAACTTCCGCACACATCACATTTTTAAAAAAAAAAAAAATTTTTATCAAATATTTATTATATGAATAATGAATAAAAAATTTGAAATAGTTTAAAAAAAATAAACTCAAAAAAAATTTTAAAAAAATTTAAAAATATGTCCACTACTGATCATATATTTTATTTATATTAATCTGATTCACAATTATTTGGAAGTCTGAAAGGGAAGGTCCGGCTCCCATGAGAAAAATAAACTTCAAAAAAATTAAAAGGAGAAAAGACTATTTATCTTTCTGGGTATAATTCAGTTCCCTTCTCAATTTTTCGGGAATTAAGGAGCAATTGTCATGGCATATTCTGATGTTGTTCAAGATGTATATCATTGATCGATACTGCTAGGTAGGTCGGTCACGTGTAACTTAGGTTGAGATTTTATAATAAATGAGAGGCACAAAATTGAATAGCCATTAATTCCTCGGTCCATGCATTATATATGGGAGAAAATATTAATAAAAGACATGATTCATGATTCATGAACTACTGCATGCAAGATGAAGGATTTATGATGAGTTATTTGTAATAAGAATGAACTCATTTTAATAGAAAATATCATTTTTATAAAAAATAACTGATTATAAATAAACATTTTTCTTAGAGATATACAGATGTTCTTTTTCGTGAAGTACCAACTGATAAATTTGATATATATATGATCGCGTTTAAGTGATGGCCTCTCTCTCTCTCTCTCTCTCTCTCTCTCTCTCTATATATATATGTATACACACGTATCTATCTATATATATATATATATATAAATGAGGTAAATGATCAAGATCTTGGAGTAGCGACGTCGATCGCCATAATTAATATCTTTTCTACATAATCCCACAATTACGTACCTGACAAAAGAAAAAAAAAAAACAAGAGTCGCTCAATAATAGATGCTTTACATATAATCTGATATAAGTAAGAAGCATCTAGGCCTGGGTCCAAGGTCTACAATTGGGGAGATATTGCACGTACGGCGCGCCTGATGATCGATCTCAATTGCAACATACGGCCCGTAATAAACGGTGAGATTGATGATGATCTAGAGCAATGATCTCCGACAATGAGGGTGACTTAACATGCGCACCAAATGTGACCCAAACTACTGCATTAATTTTCCATGCTGAATATATAGATCGAGATCACCAGCAAGCTGGTAGCCATGGAAACACGAGGTCCTGTTTGCTCCGAAAGTGCGGAACATCCTGTTAGGGCGTGAGGAAAACCATTTTGGCTCTTGGATCAACTGGGTCGTCGATTTGATTCCTGTTGTCACACTTTGCTTTCTAACATCCTAATCATGTCCATCTTTGACGTGATTTGTACTCGTAACTTGAGTCAACTTTCAACTGAAGAAAGGTTTAACTCGTGACGATCATGATCACAGCATTAATCAACATATATAGTGCTGACACGTTATTAATCATAGCTTGACAACATTATTATAGCTAGTTATATGCCATTACGAGTCAAGAAACTGTTCATGTTCCATTAATGACGGATCGAGATGGCATATGTACAGGTACTTCAATCCCTGATTAATCTACGTCGACCGATCCAGTTGGTATGTGAAAATGGCAGAAGATCTTGGCACTAATTGGGAGTGATTTATACGGTTCAAACTTCAAATGTCGCTTAAACAAAATCTGTAGAGGCATGCAGTTCCCTTTTAGTCCTGCAATTAAATTAAGAAAAATTAATTAATTGGTAACCGGAACATATCGATGGACCAACATCCTGCGTGGTCAGCGTGCCACGTCTCCCTGGGCTGTGCACATGTAATGTTGGTGTCATAATATACGCAATCGACAATATTCTTTGTTACTGCTAAAGTCATTTTCTTTATTTATTCTTCGACCTTTATATAAAATTAGGATTTATATTTAGCTTAGTTGTTTAACATGAAATGGGGCACTACTCTATTCGATCGGGCTGAATCATATATATATATATATATATTGAAGTCCACTATACTCTTCTCTGCCCTACCATTTTGGACACTGGGATCTCCTTCTTTCGGCCCCAAAATCCAAATAAAGGCTGATCAACAACAGGATAAAGAGTTCTATGTGCTTTAATCTTTGTTTAATAAAAGAGCAATAATAACTTCTAGGGTATATAATATGGGTGCTTTTCCTCTACTGTTATAATATATTTCCGTATTCCAAGAGAATGGAGTTGTCATGTCCAAGTTCAACACTACTTTGCCGGAAGTGAATAAACGTACGTTTTTAACTTTTTATCATTTTGGTAAGGAAATTTAATAAACAAAAGAGAATAGCTGCAGGGAAACGAGTCAAACCAGGGCTCGACCAGAGACTGGCTTTCAGGATTCTCTCGTGCTCCATCAAATCTATCCTAGCTGTCTTATAAGAGAGGATTGGACAAAATGCAATTAAGAATACAACTGGCTTGGTCAGGGTGGTGTCCGACCGGTTCATGCAGGCCGGGTCAGAACCAGTCCTTCTCTTCTGAGGCTCAGCTTTTTGTACTGTGAATATTATAATACAAAGCAGGTTGTCTGATAGAAGCACTCGATCGATCTTAAAGATCAAAAGGCTTGGTAATATATTCTTCCTGGGCAGGCTACCTCCTTTTTTGTTTTTTGAATTTTAGAATGATGGTGGTCTTGAGTGAGGGGGGGCAGCATGTCTCTTAAAGTGAGGGGATTGATATCCGAGCTCAGCCACAATTAAGTACGCTTTAGGAGTGGGAAACCTTAGTGGAAGCACTTCATTACGTTCCTTAAGAGGAGGATCAACATCTTACAAACAAATAAAAGAAGATCCCTTAATTCAATTTATTAAGATTAGCTCCAACATTAAAGACCTTTTTACTATATAACAAAAGAAAAAGGGTCAGAAAAGATGGATTCCCCCTGTTGCCTGCTACTTTTTTTTGTTTTGTTAAACTGTGGTCCAATAGTACTAAAGGAGTGTATATTCTTTTTCTCTCTTTCTCAAACATGAGTAGTGGAACCTTTTCTAGGAGAAGGCTCTCTCGACGTTCCATATTATATATATAATCTTTATCCCTTTGATGATTGAATTGGTTTGTCTAGTTATAAAAACTCGAACGAATTTAAGCATTTAATTTACTATACTTAAGACTTTTGGTTGTATAAGCTTCTCTTTTAAGTTCCTTCAACTGCTCATCATGGCTATCCTATGTAGTCAGCAACATATCATGATCTGCATTAATTGAAAATTCGGTAGGGATCATCTCGCCGCAATGGCGGGTAATCATTCTTGAGTGCATGGTTGAGAATGAAGGGAATATGTGAAATCCCTACTACGGATACGTTAAAAGTATTTTCCCAGGTAACCACTACAAATTATTAGAAATTAAAAAGGATATAATATTGATGTACAGATCATAAAATACTAACATCATGGATGATCTATATAATAATGTGCAGATATATATAAAAATGCAAAGAAATGTAAGCTTTGTAGTGTGTGTTAAGGTGGGGGCTGTAATTGGGTTGGAGGTCCTCATAGGGCATGAGAACGCATGGGGTACCCACCACTCCCCCCCTCGTGCGCGCTATCTATCAATGGCGGCTCAGCCCCTCCTCAATTATCATCATTAATGGCATGGTGCCAAAACAAAACCTGTTAGATAATAGTCACTGTCTCTCTCCCTTCCCTTTTCAAGGCTTCACGTAGTGCGATTGTGGTGTCTTGTCAGTCAAGGAGCTATAGGGTATGATAGAGAAGAATGTGGGAGACAACCAAAAACATTTGAAGGTTAGCAACAGTTGACGTAACGTCTTTTTAGGGCCACTGTGGGCCAAACCTCTCCACACTTGTACTCTTTTTTTCTCACTCTCTTCTACTATATTTACATCTCCTACTCCTCCCTAGCTCACCATCACTTCCCCCTTCTTTTTCACTTCCTATCTGTAGTAGTTTCTTTCTTTTGAATCTGCTTCAATGGCTGATACCGGTTCAGCCCCTGCAAAGAGAATGTGGTGCTCTATTCCCGAAAGGTTCCAGCTGCATGCGGCCATGTTGGCCTTGCAGTTTGGCTATGCCGGGTTCCATGTTGTCTCCAGAGCTGCCCTCAACATGGGCATTAGCAAACTTGTGTTCCCTGTCTATAGGAACATTATCGCTTTGCTTTTGCTCCTTCCCTTTGCATATTTTCTAGAGAAGTACGTACCTCACTAGTAAACATTATATACCTTTCGTTGCTGCATGCTCTAAATTAATGATAATAACAAATGTTTCTAATTCTTTGACCAGGAAGGAGAGGCCCGCAATTACCCTAAATTTCCTCGTTCAGTTCTTCCTGCTCGCACTTGTTGGGTATATTCATGCATGATTAGATCAAGCGAATACGCATAACATGTACACTAATCTCCAAAATAAATGATGATAACAATAATTTTAAACGTTCTTTTGCTTGACAGAATAACAGCAAACCAAGGATTCTACTTGCTTGGCTTAGACAACACATCTCCCACTTTCGCATCAGCAATTCAAAACTCAGTCCCAGCCATTACCTTTCTCATGGCGGCCTTACTCCGGCAAGCTCACACTTCCTCTCTCTCTTAGGAATAATATACGTAAAAAGGCACGCGCGCGCACACACAAACTCCGAAAGACGGGACGTTCTTTATTCTTGTATACATAACTTATACCTGTTTGTTCATTGCCTGAATACAGGATTGAGAAAGTACGACTAGATCGGAAAGACGGCATAGCAAAGGTGCTTGGAACGATATTCTGCGTCACTGGAGCCACAGTAATCACACTATACAAAGGTCCAACCATATACAGCCCAACACAAACCCTACACAGCACAACACCAGCTTTTGTGTCACAGCTGGGAGATGCAAACGGGAAGAACTGGACCCTGGGCTGCATCTACCTTATTGGCCATTGCTTGTCATGGTCCGGTTGGCTCGTTCTGCAAGCTCCGGTTCTTAAGAAGTATCCGGCCCGCCTCTCGGTCACCTCCTATACGTGTTTTTTCGGTCTCCTACAGTTTGTGGTGATTGCTCTGATCTTTGAAAGAGATGCACAGGCCTGGATTTTTCACTCTGGTGGAGAGCTCTTCACCATCCTCTATGCGGTTAGTGATTCTATTTAACACGAACATCCAGCTTATTCCTTCGTCTCAAAGTTGTCTCAAATAATTAACGTACAATTTGTCAAGCATTAGGTTGTATACTCACAGCTTGAGCAAAGATCAGTGGGCAAAGATGGTAATAATGCTAAAAACAAAAAAGAAGATTTGAATTGGTTGAATAAATAGCTGATAAAAACAAATTGCTTGAATAAATTTAACCGACGAAAAGTATCCGTGTTATGCGCTTGTATTGCACAAAAGTGCATCAAAGTAGTTTGACTACTTCAGCCAATAGCCACCCTATTCTCAAACTGATGACAAAACCCACTATACGAACTAGCGTGATAATTAGTAGGCTTTAGCATTAATTAGGAAGAAAGTGTGCCCAAAAAAGAAAGGTGTACAACTACCAACTTTTTCTTTTGCATTTCAAGACGCCCGAGGCACCTGTGCTCGGGTGGACTGTGTTGAAAAGTCTGTCAAGTCTCGTTCTGAAATAAAAGGGTAACTTTGTTCATGCTCGAAACCAGTGGCTGAAACGTTTTGGCATGCTAAATTCATTGGATGTAAAGCTGATAACTTTATTTGTTTATATATGTTCAAACTTAGCTTTAGTTGTCAAAGGGTACAAAAGTAGTTGTTCAATAATGTAGCGATGGTTGGTGTTGAAAATGAAATGAGAGAGAGTTTGTGCTGTGGAAATATTGCAGGGAGTGGTGGCATCAGGGGTGGCTTTCGCTGTACAGATATGGTGCATTGACAGAGGTGGCCCTGTCTTCGTTGCTGTCTATCAACCTGTTCAGACTCTCGTCGTGGCTATTATGGCTTCTATTGCTTTACGTGAAGAGTTCTACTTAGGAGGGTGGGTCCCTTCTCTTCATACTACAATCAACTCCCCACATCTCTCTCTCTCTCTCTCTCTCTCTCTCTCTCTCTCTCTCTCTCACACACACACACACACACACACACAAATTAGTTTTAATCAGTCAGGCGAGCATGCATTACTAGAGTCCCACCTGCGTATAGATATTTAGGATTGCACATTCAAAATATATAAGAAGTTTTGGATTGGGAAATGTTTAGACTGCTTATGGTACCTTATCTTTGACAAACACAAATGACCAATGCATGTTTTGTCGTGTTTGGTACCATATATGTCCATGTCCAAAAAAGGTGTGGGGTACCGAGCATGGAATTGGTTGGGTAAGTGAAGCATCAAAATTGTTTTGCTTTTGAAGGTAGCTTCTTCAATGTCATTCAATTCTGAATATGGACTGGAAATTAATTACCTAAGAAGGAAATAGAAATATCAGAGAGTGGGGACGTTTCTGCAAAACATCATGCGTTGCTTTTATGCCATGGAACATACAAGTTAATTTTATGGGTGTAATATATACAGGATCATTGGGGCAGTGTTGATCATAGTGGGATTGTATCTCGTCCTATGGGGCAAAAACGAAGAAAAGAAGTTTGCACAAGATAAAGCTGTGCTCCAATCCACTCCAGAGCATGGGAACAACGTCAGGACTACAAGCCACATCAAGTCATCCATTACTCAGCCACTACTTCCATCATCCTCAGAGAACGTTTGACCCGCAAACTCCTGACTTTTGACTACAGCTTTGCCTGCAGAAAAGGGGGATAAAGGGCTACCCCATATCAGATAACTTGTGTGTGTATGATTTTTTTCTTTTTCTTTTTCAACTTTGTTTTATGGCTTTCTTAGTAGGATAGAGGGTGTTCGAAAGAGAGATTTCAAGGGGATGAATATTATGATGATCATTGTCACCCATGTGGGGCCGCAGGGCCTGAATATGCATGCTTTATATGTTAATTAATTTATGGTTTGATTTACTTAAAAAACAAAATATGCACATTATCATGATGAACCTAATGCCAGAGCATTATGGCATGGACATGAAAGGTCCCACAAAGTTCCCCAATCGTGTGTGATCACTGTTTTAATTGCTAAAGTTGGTTAAGCATGCTGAATTGCTGGGTATTATTTGCCATCATAACCATACTCATTTGTTATCATTTCGGTCGGAAAGGAATCATCTAAAACTTGTCAATCTACAGATTTTGTTTTAATCATGGCCGGTGAGACATGATGAGACATGCTTGTAAAATATCGAGCACATGAGGGTTTGAGGCACAACTGGCAGATCACTAGAGTCGTAGTACTTCGGCTCAGTGGAAGAAAAAATTCAGATGCAAGAAAGAACGTCGACTTAGATATATATATGAAGCAGGCCGCCTGCGCGCACTAGACCAGCAACGATATCATGTATATTTATATTATAATCGAGCAGAAAAAATGGGTAGGGCTTAGGACATTGGCCATTTGGAACCACCCTGATCAGCCATTTGAAGGTTGAGAAAGCGTATGCTCCAAATCAAAACATGCCATTAATGTCCCAATTAAGAGCAATTGCCTCCGCGACGACGATAAAACGTCATAAAGACAGATCGGAAGGGAAAGAGGAAAATTTTCATCAAATGGAACCAACTCCCACCTCAACATAATATAGATCACACATAAATTGCGAAGAGGCAATTGGAAATTAAGAAAAATTCTTGTTTGGCAGTCATTACTAGCTAAGAATCACTGTGGGAGAAGGCCGCTTAATTAAAAACCGTGTCGACATGTACAAGAGAAACGTCCGTGAGGAAAGTTCAAGCTGTCTCATATACACCGAGTTCGAAACTTGATTTGCTAATCATCTCTTTGGATCGACTCTAAATACCCTCACTTATAATTAATGAAGGAGAAAAAAACAATGGCAAGCTGTTGGAAGAGAGAATTTTTTTCCCTTTAAATAAATCTATTTAACCCACCAAATATATAAAAAAGTCTACAACGTCCACTTAAATTTTTTTTTTTTAAAAATATTGGTATTTTAACTTTTTATAAGAATATAATGAATCGCGGCAGAACCTACTTCTTTTTTTTTTTTTTTTTTTTGTGTTTGTTTAAAAAATGATAAACACTATAAGAAAAATAAATATTTGTGACGAATTATTTTCGATGAGAATGATTATTTATAATAAAAATAGACTCATTTTAATAAAAAAATAATTATTTTTATAGAAAATAATTGGTCACAAATAAGTAATTTTCTTGTGGTATAAGGAGTACAAAACTTTCCAAATCAATTCTCTTATAATTATGTTAATTCCATGCACCTTCAACAATCCTAAGGTTTTGGCCTCGATGTTAGAGTTGTAATCGGGCTTTTGCTACGGGTTTAAGAGGTTTATCTTTCCCTCGGTTAAAAAAAATGAAAGAAACCACATACCTATACTTACCTTTCAAACAAAATTGATAGATATTATTAGAGGGTGACCATTAACATTCCCAGAAGACAAAAAGCTAGCGACTACATTGCAAGTTCACCTCACCATGCTCAATTCTTCCACATCATCCCCTGCAGGCATCATCAAGTAGCCAAGTGCAATCCATTAAAAAAAAAGGAAAACTTATTATTAGATTCTTTAACAGTATCTCGACGATCCGTTTCAGTACACATGCCGGCCAGGTGTTCCTATCTAATGATCCATGGCCAAAGACATGGGTGTGCTGACAAAATTTTAGGTAGGATTTATATATGATTAACAAATATATCTGATTAAGATCACATCATCAAAGACAAAGAGTATATAGTAATCGGATTGGGTACTTTTCCAAAAGCAATATTAATTTTTTATATAATATAATACTTGAGATGGCTTGCCTTTTCTTTTTCAATGATGTGAATGGCATCTGTTTTAACTTAATTACCACGTTTTTACCTTTTTCTCCTACTTTTTTTCCCCATGGAATTAAGCTTTCGTCGGAATTGTTCCCATATTAAATGACATTTCAACTATGAATCGTACTGCATGCTGCCCCCCACCCCCCGAAAAAATCTGATAAATTGGTCACGAGTTATTGCTTGGAGTCTCGACCGCGCGCGAGTGTTGGCAATTACTTGGCGTCAATTAACATTATTAATATTGTTGAGTATTTATCATATATTTCCGGAATATCATATCAATCTTAGGTAAATATTTAAATGAGTACCATATTATAGATACTCCGAAAGTAACTAAGAATTTATCAGATAAATATGCACAAGGTCGACATGTCTCATCAACTCCTTTCTAAAATTCTTGGTTTCTTGATTTTTCAATAAAGTAATTAAATATATTTCATCGTTGTTGGGTTAACTTTCGTTGGGAATTTAATATTATCGATTTAATATTCAATTTAATTAAGCTAGACGCGGTATATGTCACGAACTTCACGATCGGATGATATTCGCTTCATTTATCATGAAAGAGAATTGCTATAGACACCTACATATTACATAAAATAAACTTATAAACTAATGTGATTTCATAGAATCCGTTAGATCTACCTTATAATAAAATTAATTTTATAATCTGACGTATCATGACATCAAATTACATTAATTTATAGATTTATTTTTATGTAATTACTTTGTGGCTAAAGTATTTTTTATCATGAAATATATATATTTATATATATAATCAGATCATCGAGCCTTCATATGAATCATATCCCAACCACTCTTATGAAAAAAAAAACAGTTCATAATTCATATATAATTATACGTAATATGTTCAGTGTTCTTAATTCATTAATAATTTTCTTCCGTGTGTTCGATTTATAAAAAAAAAAAAGAAGAAGAAGAAAGAAAGAAGAAGTTTTGGTCCAAGAGTATGCTTTATTTTTTTAATTAAAGAATAACGCGATCATAGCCGAAGAGCTCGTATGTTATAGACACAACAAACCTTTATTTTCTTTAATTAAAGCCATAAAAACTAAAAGTCGAATATTTCACACATAACAGATCATAATACCCTATAATATATCATGTAGATGATAAATTGCGGCAAATATTTCGAAAAACAAGAAATTAAGAACATCAAGTTTTCAAACAAATTTCTAAAGAAGCCTTAATTAGATTTTAAAGGATCATACTTTTGAATTGATCTCCTTCACGATCATCATCATCCTCTCTCTTCATTTCCCCGCCCAACTCAACCACGATCTCATTTCTCACACTTCCATGATCTGCACCCCTTCCTTTATAACTCCAAGCCACCCACAAATACACCAACAAATTAACCAAGTTAATCCCCGTCAATATCCAATAGAAATAATCGAGCCGGCTCTTATTCAAATCGTTCCTCAGCCACCCTTTCTCTTCCCCGCCAGTTGCTCTCTCAATGATCTTCACCAGGGCAGTGCTTGACCAGCTTCCAATCCCGATCTCACTGAGAAACATTGCACTGCTAATGCTTCGCGTCCCATCCGTAGCTTCATCGTAGAAGAACTCCAACTGTCCTACGTAGGTAAACACTTCGGCGCTGCCAATCAGAAAGAACTGTGGAAACAACCAAAAGACGCTCATTGATAACGGATTGGAATCGTCGCGGCGTTTCTTCTCTACCAATGCGGCTGAAGTCATGGCAAAGATGGAAATAAAGAGTCCAATACCCATTCGTTGCAGCGATGTCATTCCTCGGGGGTGACCGTTTCTTTTGCGGAGGAAGGGGACGACTAATTTTTCGTAGATGGGGACGAGAATGATGGCGTTGATGGCGCTGAAAACGGGAATGGAGCCCGCTGGAATGTGGAAGTTGGGGCCGAGGCTGCGGTCCATGACTCGGGCTTGGCTGACGAAGAAAGTTGAGAGTTGGGAGTATGAGATGGAGAGGGCTATAGTGGATGCCCAGACCGGGAGGACTCTGATGAAGGATTTGAACTCTTCAACTTGGGTTACTGTGCAGAGCCTCCAGCGGTTTTTCGCGTTGGCTTCTGGGTCTGTGACTAGTGCTGCTTTGTCCAAAAACCTGCAGAAAGACTGTGTGTAAAAACTTGCACTTCCCGTTAATTATCTGCATGCATTCGTTCATATAAAAATAATGGAAATTAATATGAATTTTCGAGTCTGAGAGACGTTCTTTGGTTTATTTTGTCGAGACAGTACTCATGCATGCATGAGAGAACAGGTTAATTCCTTATTGGACACTCGTTGGACACGTTAAACTGTTAAACTAAAGAATCATGGTTTTAAGTACTTGCGCTATTTGGTACGTAAATAGATTATTTTTTAAATATTTCTTGTACTAGTTGATACGCTGGACTTCTATATTAATCATTTATTTAATTAGTATATATATCGATGAAATATTTGTAAATATATTTTTTGAAAAGTATCACAAATTTTAGTACATAGATTTTATGGTTATACAATGTTACCGATAAGAAGTCAAAATAAAACAAATAGTCAAACAAATATAATTATCATATAGGACCGTAGCCTGTAAGTAATGCATCTAATTTTAATATGAAATTTGTAAGATTTTTTATGTAAAAATTTGTATAGTTTTAGCATTTTTTAAATTAGCATGTATATGGCTCAATCTTACGCCATTATGTACTCAATCAAGTACGTACGCATTAAGCAAGGTGCTGGATTATTCACTGACCTGTACTGTGCAGTATGAGGTAGATTCCGGGCGCGCAAGATATCAGACTCCTTGGTCTTGACCTCATAAAGCTGATCTGCACGTCCCACCTCAACTCCTCTGAAATGATTCCTCATAGCAGCCACAATGACCTGAAGGAACCTGCTAAAAGGGCTTCCCATCGGCTTTTGGTAGCGATATCTTCGAAAACCGGCACCTAGTATAATGATGGAGCAGACCATAGAAGCTGTCGGAACTCCAAAGCCCCAAGCCCAACCTTTCTTCTCTTGTATATACACCATCAGTGTGATACCTAAAAGTGCACCCATGTTTATGGCTAGGAAGAACCAGTTGAAGAACCCGTATTTCTTTTGGACTTCCTCTTCATCAGCCTCATCGAACTGGTCTGCACCAAAGGATGAGACGCAGGGCTTGATACCGCCAGTTCCGAGAGCTATAAGGGCAAGCGCACCGTAGAGGAATGCTGTTTGGCCGTCCGTCGCCTTGATGCATGGCTTTTGTGTGCATGGAGGTGGACGTAGGCTGTCTATGGAGGCCGAGAGTGTCAACAACACCATTCCCTGAGATATCATCATAAATTAAGACATCGTATATATAATAAGATTGGGCCAGTCTTGCAGAATAAATTAAATATTGGGCCATTCATTTCTTAATAAGCCTAGCTAGCCCACTTTAAATTGGTCTCTTTTCGGTGTTTTAATATTCGAAGAGATTTTTTGAGAGAAAACTGGGTTCAGTACTACTAATATAATATTGCTTTCAAGCTAATTACCACAGCATAGACGCAAGAGAAGATGATGATGGTTTTGAAGCGGCCCAGATAAGCATCGGCTAAAAATGCTCCGAGTAGAGTCAGAACATAAGCAGCACCAATCCAATCGGTGACGTGAGTTGCAGCAGAAGGAAGCGATTGGCGCATCTCAAACACCAAGTAAGCCACCATGTTCACCGCAATTGCGAAAAACGCCAACCTCTCCGCCACCTCATTCACTAATTCATCATGCATGCAACAATTATAAGATCACCCCTTAATTGTCACTAATTAATCAAATCCTATAAAAGAAATTAGTAGATAATCATTTACTATGATCACCCATTTAATTAGAGTTTGAGACAAGTCATGAAAAGTACCTATGATAAACGGAGAGGCCTTCCATCCTCCAGTTGTTTGCTTGTCGGCAGTTCTCCCTCGAAAATCCACGCACCCATTGCTTACCGAAGTCGTCGAAAGGCTGGCTGCCTACAAAAACCAACTACATAATTAGTGCATGCATGCATGCATGCTTTGGTTGCATACAGATGATCTTATATATACAAGGCTAGGAAACTTTACCACTTTGGGTTGCGTAGTACTGTCATCTTCTGTAAATTTCTCCATGGAGGGCTGAACAATGGAGTACTTCTCGTATGTGTGATTGCCCGGTTCGTTACTCTCCATCTTTAAGTTTGTGTGTAAAGAACTCTTGGCGTTTGCAAGAGTTTAATTTGTCCAAGTAGGAGTCTACGATATTGAGCTGATCTATTTAAATTAAATAACCAGAAGTGGGATTATATATTAAATAAACTTTAGAAGTTTTTTAAGTCTTCTGCTTGGACATGACCTGCTGGGAGTGATGCGATGATGATCTGTCATGGCCGGTATGGTCATGTTAACGTGGATTCAAAAATAATGCTGGATTTGGGAAGTGGGCATGCGGTCCGAACAAATGTCGGAAAATAAGTCGACTTGTCGTTGGTTCCAATGATAAATTTTGATTACATGAAAGCATTAGACGTTGGAAGCAGTCAAGCTGCCGTCCCAAATTTTGAGTAATTGCGCCGGACAAGATTCATGTCGACCGACTCTGTTTCTTTTTGTAACGTTTTGGGAACTATTCAAACTGTGTGGACTCGTTCGTCGTTTAGAGACTTGTGCATGTTCTTATCCTGATAGTTTACGTAGCTTATATGCGTGACAATTCCTATGTTGAAAGTTGTTGTTTGGGTGTTGAAGTATTATGAGATATTTTTAAATATTTTTATTATTATTTTTTATTTTATTATTATTTTTCACTTATTTTTATTATTATTTATTATTTTTCACTTAATTTTTATTATTATTTAATATTTTATTATTACTTTTTATCTACTTTTTATTACTATTCATAAATATTCTCAAACACTTTCACTATCCAAACCAAGCCTTAAGAATAGCAGACGAAACAAAAGGAGGGATCGGAAAAGAGAACACATGATGCTTGTGTGGTACGGTGCTTGCCAAATTAAGGTTTTCTCAACTTTTGATCCAAATTTTTAAGGTTAAGTGGGAGATAGATAGATATAGAACATTGGTTTCTTATTCGTTTAATACCGTTTAAGTATTTATACAGTACCATCAAATACTGTAGAAATCATTTTGTTACAAAAAAATCTTCACAACTTTTTATTATTTATATCACATTCCACACTCTACATTTTTTTTTCTTTTATCAAATATTTATTATATGAATAATGAATAAAAAATTTGAAATAATTTAAAAAGAATAAAATAAAATAAAATTTAAAAATTTTAAAAAATTTTAAAAAATATGAAATATGGAGTGTGGTAAAAGTTGTGTACCAAACCTCTTATGTTTATTCCTATCTTTTCCAATTCACGAGACCCTTAAATCTGGATAATTTTTTTCATCCGTTCCAGCCCAAGTCTCAAAACAACCCATAAAATTTGATAAATGTAGGGTTTTAAGAGTAAGATACGCCTAATTTTGTATACTTTTATTTTAAATAGAAGGTCATTATATAAAATTTAAAATTTCAACGAAACTTTTTAATTTGTTATGAAGTGATCGATGTTATTGTTAGATATATTTTACAATAAAAATAACTTTATAATATGATATATTATATCAAATTACGTCAGTTTATAAATTTATCTTTATGTAATCTCTTTATAATTGAAGTGTTTTTCAAAGCAAGACGAAACTAAATGCGTCATTCTACATAATCATCCCGTTTGGATTAAGAAACCATCTCAACTCATCTAATTTCTTTATTATAATTTTTTCAAATTTTTACATAAAATATAATAAAAAATTCAACTTTTTCAAATATCAAAATAATATTAATATTAAAAAAATATATTTTAATAATATTTTATTTAATTTTTAACTTTTATTTAAAATCATCACCTCTCATCTCCTTATCCAAACGGAGGCTAAATATACATGTCAACGTTTATCAAGAATACACATAAATTGACTTTTTAGGCTCATAAATTCCAAATTCGTTGTGCGAAATTTTATTCTTAATTATTTGACATTTATAAATATCTGTATAGATGCTCTCAAAATTAGATAAAAATTTATTTTTGAATGAGTTTTGCTATACATCATACTCTCATCTTACTATATAAGATATGTCACATTTATTACAATTAGATAATAAAAAATCATCTAATAAAATATCATCTAATGATAATAAATGTGTCATATTTTATATAATAAGATAAAAATAAAATGATAGTGTGATGTATAAAATTTTCCTTTTCGGTACCAATACAAATTTTTATTGAGAAGCAATCAATTAGCAAGAAAAAACCTTTGCTTCAATGACGTAGATGAAAGATATAATCATGCAATGCAAATGGCTTTTATTTTTAAACATATGTAATCATTAATAAAAAATTTACTAATAATTATTTTTTAATTATTAAAAAATTTAATTATGTGAATAAACACAGTGAGCATATTTCATACTATCATTTTCTTTCATTTAATATGAACAAAATGCTAAATTCCCACATGTACCTTCTGATTGGGGCTTTCGACACTGATTTTATTTATTTATTTAGTAATTAAATAATTTTTTTTAATGATATTATGAATTTTTTTATAAATATTAAAAAAATAAATTAAGAAAAATAAATTAAAAATAATAATGTTATACACTATATCATCATCTAACTTTTATTCTAGTATATAAGATGTAGCACATTTGTTATTATTAAATAATAAAAAATCATCTAATGTTAATAAATATGTTAAATGTTATATAATGAGATAAAGTAAATGATGGTGCAGTTTGTATAATGTTTTTATATAAAATAGTAAAAGAGCCGTGAATTAACTATTTTATATATTATATATATTTTTCACTCGAGATTCCACGCCTCCGTTGATAGACATATCTTTCAGTTGACTGGCGGTCAGCCGTACGTGTCCCAACGGCGACAGGCGCATCAACCCTCATTGTGATGGAAGTTTCTCTACTCTTCTTCAATCCCTAACAAAGTCACAAAACTGTTCCATTACTTCAGCTTCCATCTCAGTTCTACTAACTAAAAAGGTAAAATACCAGTATATTCGCACCCAAACATGAATATTCCTTAGCGCCCAGCACTTGTATGTATTTGGGGGAATTGGTTTACTACTTGATACTTTCTGATTATCTTTTTATTTTTTAGGCGGCTGATTGGATATCGGATTGGAAGACAGAGGTGGGAATGGTGAGGTGGGACTGTGATGGTGGTGTTCTTCTTGTTGGGTGTTTGATTTTGAGTTTTTTAGAGCTCTGTAGTTGCGGAATAACCAGTGCTTATGTGAGGAACGATGACTTATCTCTGGATATGCCAATTGACAGTGACGTCTTCAGAGTGCCTCCTGGTTACAATGCACCCCAACAGGTGTGTTTTTTTAAGAAGTTTTGAATTTCTACCAATTCCATTCCTGATATTTCTTTCCTCCAGGTTTTATGATATTGGGAGTAATGTCATGTTATTTTCCAAAAAATTAAAAAAAAAAGAAAAGAGTGAGACTAAATTCAATCCAGTACCAAATGCTGAACCGATCCAAATTCATAACTTTGATTATTTTCCTACATTTATCACCATTTTTTTTTCTTGGGGGGGGGGGGGGGGGGGGGGGGAGGTAGTTATGCTTGTTTTCTGATTTTGGGAAATTTGGGTCTGAAGGTGCATATAACTCAAGGAGATCATGAGGGAAAGGGTGTGATTGTCTCTTGGGTTACTCCAGATGAACCCGGTTCAAGTACAGTGCTTTGCTGGGCTGAACATAGCCAGATAAAAAGCCGGGCTGATGGTTTTATTCGTACCTACAAGTATGTCAATTACACCTCTGGTTATATTCATCACTGCACCATTAACAATTTGGAGGTGTGTGCTTGTCCTTAGAATTCTTTTTTTCCTGTTCAAAGAAAAATTAACCTGGTAGGTTTTGGAAACTTAATTCAATGAATCTGCAGTTTGACACCAAATACTACTATGAGGTCGGGATTGGGAATACAACACGACAGTTCTGGTTTAGAACTCCTCCAAGTGTTGGCCCTGATGTTCCATATACATTTGGCCTAATAGGTAATTCAATCTCGCTTACTTATTTTACTCGTTTTCTTTTAATTGATGGATAAAATCAGTTTCATGAAAAACACTTTTCTTATTCCTAATCAGGGTGTGCTTAGAAATTTAGAATGGTTGAAGTACTTTTCTTGCTATTTTTAAGGTGGTTGTTGCTTTTCTGTTATACTTTATCATTACATCCAAGCTTAGAATTTGCTCCTTCTATACCATCAAGAGCACAAATATATATTGTTTGATCTGATATGTTCAAAAACTGGCTATTAGAATATAATATTAAAAAATAAAAATATAAGATTCTCACTCTATCTAGAGTTTGAGCAGGTGATCTTGGTCAAACTCACGATTCAAATAGGACACTCACCCATTATGAATTAAACCCAACAAAAGGCCAGATGGTATTGTTCGTTGGAGACCTCTCTTATGCAGATGACTATCCATTGCATGACAACAACAGGTGGGATACATGGGGAAGGTTCATAGAGAGAAATGCTGCTTATCAACCTTGGGTATGGACTGCAGGCAATCATGAGATCGATTATGCTCCGGAACTTGTATGTTTCTATCTGTGCTTTTGTTTACTCTTGACTGGTTAATTTCTTGTTTTTTTTTTGTGTGTACTCAGTGCTTGCTATTACTAATATGGCTACTCTTTATGTTCAATGGCTGTGTCATTGCAATGGTACTTTTATTTATGTTCACTTAGTCTAGCATAGATGTTGTTGCAGACAGTCTTACAATACTTTGGTTTATGAATTAATAATCATTTTGTCGCAGGGTGAACCTACACCCTTTAAGCCTTATACAAATCGTTATCATGTACCATATGAAGCATCAGATAGTACATCCCCCTTTTGGTACTCCATCAAGAGAGCTTCAGCCTATATCATTGTCATGTCATCCTACACAGCTTTTGGTAAAAATTTTACTTTTCTATTACAGTTTTTTTGTTGTCATTGTGAGTTCTTACTTCTTATCAAACACACCAGCCAATTGTACCACTGGCATGAATAACTAAGCTCATGTTTTCTGCAGCTTTAATTCCAAGTAGTTATAACGTATCACTATTATAAATCTACTTGTAAATTATCTGATGCTCTTATGTTTGGAAATTAGCTTTGCTCAAGGTTAATGATTTAAGTGGTTAATTTACTGATTTGATAGAGACTAAGAGGGGAAGCCAAATTATTACTAATGAATCACAATACACCAACATATAAATTAATTCAGGAGGGAATCTTATAAACTTTGTGGATAAGTGAATCTAACCATGGCCTCCAGTGTTATACTGTTGAACATCCCTTTGTGCTGTAGAAAAGGGCTTTAGGGACTGAGAGTCATATTAACAAGGCTATATGGTAAAATTGCTTGTATACATGCTATATGCTAACTGTTGGAAATAGTCAAACATTGCACATCAAAGGTTAAATGACTGAGGAAACTTTTATCTGCAGGGAAATACACTCCACAATACAAATGGCTTGTAAAGGAACTGCCCAGAGTAAACAGGACTGAGACACCGTGGCTTATCGTTTTTATGCATTGCCCACTATATAGTAGTTATGTACATCATTATATGGAAGGGGAAACCATGAGAGTGATTTATGAGCAATGGTTTGTGGAGTATAAAGTTGATGTTGTCTTTGCTGGTCATGTTCATGCCTATGAACGATCTGTAAGTGCAAAATTCTTTTAAACTAAGGCTGCATCATTATTTTGCAGATTCCTTCACTTTGTGTAGAATATTTGCACTTCTGATTTGTTAAAATAATTGCTTCAACATAAATGACATGGGCCCCGAATTTTATTTTGAAGTTTTGTTTCCTATCTTTCCATATTTGCCCTGTCTGTTCCTTAGTTACTGATTAGAGCCACTGAATATTCTTGATGTAATGCCTAGTAGGATCTAGTCTCATCCAGATATAAAGGTCCTCCATGAAGTTTTTTCATTCAATCATGTTGCTTATTTTATGAGACTAAGCTGACTATGTAATTGAATAATTATTCTTGACCACTGAATTATCTGCTTGGAAAGTAGGTGATACGATCTGTTTGATTTTATGTCCTAGTTAAAGCCTCTTTTATGATAAAGAACCTACTCACACATTACATTCAATATTCCAAGGGGCTTCTATGGATCGATGAGAGTGAAGTAATGCATGTGGCTGCTATGCAGCTTCAAGTTACGTTCCATATTGTGCACTTGTCCTGCCTCTCATAGATTTCTATACATGAGCTTTTCATGTCAAGTAAAAGAGGACATGGCATCATTTGGGGATGAGAAATAAATCCAATTTCTATAATCAACATTGGTCAATTGGCTTGTTAATTAGAGGATTGAGATAAAACATGTCCTTTCTGTTAGGAAATGGATCTCTTAAGCAAAGAAGCTTAAGCGGGTTTGTTCTTTCATGAGAAATGAAGCATTCATTAATACAATTCCAACGACTAAAACTTTTGTTTACAATGCAGGAACGTTTTTCAAATATCGCATACAATATTGTAAATGGGTTGTGCACTCCCATTAGTGACCAATCTGCTCCGGTTTACATAACCATTGGAGATGGAGGAAATCTTGAAGGACTGGTGACCGAGTACGTATAGTACAAAAGCATTGTTCCTCTTGGAAAAAATTATTTGCTTATTTCTCTATAAATTGAAATTTGCCTCTACTAACTGGTTTTTTCAATTCTGCAGTATGACAGAGCCCCAGCCAAGCTACTCGGCTTACCGTGAAGCCAGCTTTGGTCATGGGATTTTAGACATAAAGAACAGGACTCATGCCTATTTTGGTTGGCATCGCAATCAAGATGGCTATGCTGTAGAAGCTGATTCTGTATGGTTGGCAAACAGATATTGGTATACCTCAGAAACATCATCTGTGGCTGCAATATGATAAGAGTCATTCTCTAGTCTGCAACAGGTTACTCGAAACATGTAGAATGCACAGTTCCCCACTTCATGATCAGCCTTCCTTTTGCTTTGATATCTAGGTTCAACAGAGGAGGGTGTGGAAGTATTTATGGCAGATTTCAAAATTTGCAGATAAGTTAAGAGTGTATTGCAAATAAATTTCACTGTATGAAATATTTGTCAAATATTGTAAAACACAATTTGATTTTATTTATATAAATCTAAATAAAACTCATTCAGTGTGTACAATTTGCTGTGAAAATGGGTTTTACAGGTAAACTTGGCAGGCCAATCTGGTTCCTCTGCCGCTCCCAATAATTCTATTGAAATATGTGTATTTACAGTCACTCGTATCCTAACTTTCTGTACCATCTTCTGCCAAAAAAGAACCGATGAATTGGATATTGACCACGACGTAATTTGGTTGTTCTGATTATTTGCCACAACATAGCCTTGAATAGTGTTGGAGTTGTCCCACGTGGTTGTGGAAGGGGCTGTCGGTCAGTTTATAAGTAAGTGTGAGGGAAAACCTCACCTCTTGAGTTGACGTTGAAAAAAGTCCAAGACTACCCAACAAATAGGACCATTGGGCTTTCTAAGATGATCGATACTAGCATTTGAATTTCTTTCTTTCCTCTTTCTTTTTTTCCCATACCATCTTTTGGTTTCCTCTTTTCTTTTTTTCCATACCTTCTTTTTGTCCCCAATTCAATGTTGAAGTTTCATGGCGTTAAAACGAAAGAAATGGAAAAAATTTTGGATGGAGAGTAATCAAAAGAGCAAATTCATTCAAAGAATTTTTCGATGCTAGGAGATGCGTGATTGATGATGAGTGAGCTTTTATTTTTCAAATTTTTTTGCCAGAAATTAAACTTGAAATATCGTATCTCACCTTTTTTTTTTCCTTTGTCGAATACCTCATTACCCCCACAATGCCACTAGGGAGAAACAGGATAGGCGTGGAACAGGACATGGAATGTAGCAGACATGGGGTAACAGAGCATGCAGTCATGCATGCACGGTCAGAAAAGACAGCTGCAGACTGCAGGCCGCTAATGTGAGTTTCTGCATTTTAACTGTTGTTGACCACGTTGAGCCAGGGCAGTCTCTCTTTTTATCCTCTTATTTTCTTTTCATTTTTTCGCTCGGATTTTGTCAAGGCGGCCAAACTCATTCTTTTAATGAAAATTCCTTACGTATGCATGGTTGAAACATCATAGTTTATAAACGATATTCTCTTGTACATAAAAGGAACACTAGCTAGGTCGAGTGAGAAGATGATTTTCTTTCTTTCTTATTTTCACCTGGTACGTGACTCATTAATACATACAAGAGCTTTGTAAACCCCACCATTTCAGAAAAGAGAGAAACACACAAGAGCCAAACCCACGTGGGGTCGAGAGCTTTACTGAACTCAGATACAGTACTTATGATATACAGCCTATACTAAGTTTATCCATGCCATATCTAATATTAACAATACATATATATTTGGGCAACTTGTTCCAGTCCATGATGCTTTAAGTACATACACCATGGTGACTGCACGTTTCCCGGCCACTACCATCGACCAATTAAGTTGCCTGCGAAAATTCCGGAGTCCCCCATGAATGGAAAATCTAATGACATGGCGGCCTCTGCCCATATTGTCTCATCAAACACTGGGAAACTGGGATTGATATTACCCCAAAGTCCATCAATCCCCTCCTCCTTCTCCCCGAATTTCACTTTGTATTCGGCCGCTTGCTTTTCTTGGGTCTCCACGCTTTCATCAGTAAAAGACATGGTAGAACTGTTTTGATAGACTTGCGGTTTAACATCTTCAATATCCCTGGCTATTGGGCTACTATTCTTTGGAGAACTTGTGGTGGCCGTAGTGCCCGAATTATGCATGACATGAGATTGGTTTTCGATATTGACAATCTGGTTGTTGTTCGAAGTGGCTGGATGCCGAGAATTAATGGCACTGGATAAGTCCGGCAGATTGAGCTTGGCCACCGAGCCATAAAGCTTACGTGCAGCGGCATCATATGCCATGGCAGCCTCAAGGGACGTGTCGAAAGTCCCTAGCCAGAGGCGCGCACCACGATTTGGCTCGCGGATTTCGGCCACCCATTTGCCCCAGGTTCTCTGCCGGACGCCCTTGTAGGTGCACATAGCATTCTCTGGACCTCCTTTCCCTCTCATGCACCCTTTTCTCGAGCTTGCCTGTGCAGGCTTCTTCACGGCCTGTTTTCTCTCTCCAAGACCCATATCTGATTTCAACATTGTTCGTGCAGAGAACTGACCAGAGCCTGATCCAATTAAGATTTTGGCGATAAGGTTACAGATATGGCTTAATGGCAGGTATAAATACTATATGTATAACAGAAGCAAAGCCAAGTAAGAAATTGGGATACACTGTACTGAGACACGCCTGAAACGTGGCTTTTCTGGTGACTTGGTGTTGCTACTTGGCACAATGAACCACACTGCTCGTGTCCACACACAGCCTCACTGTTTGTTTCTCTTAGACACACATGGCTTCGGCCTTTGTTTGAGCACGAGCTCAGGTGGCAAACGGAGAAAAGCATGTATATAATACATGCATATACATATCTAAATTTGCTTTTCATTTTTCTTTTTCTAAATTAACCCTGAGGAGGAGAAGGAGAATGGAATTGGATAATTGTCATTTTTCTATATTTTAGGGGTGGCGGCGTCTTTAACGTGCTGACGGTTGGGGATAAGAACATAGTTGGGGGTTCCCAAAATCAGTTGGGCACGACAATTAGCAAAGCAGAGAGATTGATACGTGGGGTTCCCAGTTCCCATGAAGTGGTGGGAGTCAGCCCTGATGTCTGTGTGAACAATATTCAATCTTTTTAGGATTTCTCCTCGATCCAGTACTGTAAGGGGCCCACGCTACGAGTTTTACGATAAAGATCAGCCATATACTCTGAAGTCTGAATCCTCCCGAGTCTTTGGTAGGTATCATCCTTTGCGCTTATAGTTACTGAATACCTCTCCTATGTGAGTCCCTCCAAAGGATTTAAGGGTGCGTTTGGATGTTGAGATGAGTTGGGTTGAGTTAAGTTAAGATAATAAAATATTATTAGAATATTATTTTTAAATATTAAAATTATTTTGAGATTTGAAAAAGTTAAATTATTTATTATATTTTGTATTGAAATTTGAAAAAGTTGTAATGATAAGTTAAGATGAGTTGGGATGAGTTTGACATCCAAACGAAGCCGTTCGCCTTCTCACTAGAAAGTGAAGCTCTTCCTATTTTTTTTAAAAGTCTAAATTACTCCAAATGCCTCCGTCGGAAAGGAGGATGAGAGTTATGATATGTTTTGTACCTTCTCTCCCTTTTCATTTCTTTTTGACTACCACTGTGTGAATATACTTCTATAGTAGTATTTTTTTTCTCTCCTCCCTTTCATCGGTTTAGTTTTCGTCAGATCTATTGCACTTCGGCCACCATTAGTCGACACGTGCCCCACCACGCAACCCTATTGCCGCCGATCTACTAGGACGATGCGAAACCGCACCAAAAGTCTCTATGCGTGACCCTCACGCATGGCTTGCTTCCGTGCGTGGTTTTTACGTCTTGTTGCGCCCCAACGACTCTGTCGGCTACACACGCTGTACTAACAGATTCTCCACCTCACGATCTTTCAAATCTGCCCCACCTCACCTCCCAACCATCGGCGCATGACCTCCACGCGCCACCATAGAGGCGCCAAAAAACATATGATTTGCCGCAAATAAATCCATCCGATGTCGGTCTTTCTACTATGTTATCATTTTTCCTAACCGATAATCTTGAAGAAAGGGTTACGGATCTCTCAAAAAAATATCTTAAAACAACAAACTACAGTACACCCATAGCTTACACCGCCTCTAACGATGGCTTACTTAAAAACCATCTTTTAAGATAACGTCTTCTTTGTAGGGCATGGATTGAGAACCAAGAAATTGGTCCCAAAACCCACTTTATTTTCCTTTTCTATCATTTTTACATTGTAGTTATTGTATTGGAGTGCTTGTTAAGAAACTTCACCCCTCATGTATCATCTTTTTCTTTTCTAATAAAATTTGCTCGCTTAGGGAGTAAAAAAACAAAAAGAATACCTCTCCTCTGTGCTCGTCTTACATAAGACACGTCGCTAATGCATATGAGAAATTACCCTAAAATAAAAAAGATATAATTCAATTCACAAAAGATTCGTCATCAAATTGAAAGGACACTTACAAATACATAGCTAAAGCATTGGAGTCCCATAGGGCAGAGGGTAAAAGTCTGATCTAAATCACCTAAACGATCTAAACCAAATGGGTGCGACCACTTGGGATGTCCAAGATCTACAATAAGTAAAATAAATGAGCTTAAAATAGCAACGGTGACACAAAAAGTTTGAATTACATTCTGAAAGTATTTTAAATTTCGAAACATGAAGCCCACCCCACACATTCTCATCATCATCACGGCACAACCCTCTTAATAAGCAGCTTCGCTCTCACCAACATCCAACCACTACCTGTACATGCATGCATTGTAAGCAGTAATTGCTAGCATGGACACTAACTGGCATTTACAAGAAAATGAAAATTTTACGGGTACAGTGATAGCTGGACCAAAATTATCAAAACCCATAAAAGAGCCGGTGTAAATTGATGGCCAATCTCATGATCGCGCGCCCAATTTCAAAGCTTCATCGGGATCTCTGCACTTCTTCAGGGCTGCCCTGATCTCCTTCAACATCTCATTTATCCTGATACCTTTCCTGCTATACAAAACATAAAATGATAGGGTTATCCTGCCCTTGGGCCCAAATAGAGGGGGGGAAGCAGCACAAACTACATTTTCATGTTACGAGCACTATAAATTAGGTAACTTGTTCACCACAACCTGAACTGTGTCCAAAAAGAACTAACATGTCAATTTTTTCTAGCATTGAAGAGTAGGAAAACACAACCAGCAGCTCATAGACTGTCTCCGAAGCAGATGTCCAAAAAGTAAAAATGGCTGTACATAATCAGGAATTTTCACTCAAGAAACAAAAGCTGCTATAGAACACCCAAAAAAGGATTTGAGGTAAAATATAGAAAAACATAGTACTTGAAGAGAAAAGACATACAGACAACGGGAACTCTTTTTTTTTTTTTTTTAAGACAACGGGAACTTACAGGACACTAACTCCTACAACTGCAAGGGGGCATGGATAGTCCTCGATTTCTTTCTCCTTCTCATCCTTACTTTGAATCCCTGGAGAAGATACATCTGCATGCGGAGCTTCACTGGAAAGCAATTGAAGAACGTCGTCAGAGCTCATTTCTGGCTTAGAAGATGCACCATCACTTCCGATCCTCATTATTCTTTCAGTCAAAGATGAAAGCCTGTCTCTTGCCTGAAATAGTAATTAACAGAATTCTTAAATTTCAATTAACATAAGAAATGGAAAGATTAATACTAACAGCACTAGGATATGAAAATAAGATAATACCAAGGAATGGGGTTCCAAATCTGAAAGGAACAATCAAGGCACATACCTCTGGAAGGTCAATCTTATTTAGCACCACAATGAATGGTCGTTCAAGGTAATCAGGATTGTACATTCGCAATTCCTGCAAGACCATAAAATCCCAGTGTTTCTATGTGAAAGATTAAAAAGTTAATATGTAAGAATAACCACGTGATAAATTATTTCCATGGGCTTTTCACATTCGAACTCCCAGGAATGCTAAAGACAATGAAGAAAACTCTAGAACGTCCGGACATTGTCATTTTTTCCCTAAAAGATTTGACAGCTCAAAATCATGATCCTAATCTCCCCCTCAGCTTTACATACCACTCAAACCCTTGTGCTAGCAACCCAGTTAAACATATATCAGTATTATTCAAGAAGGAGAGCACATACTTCTTTTACTGTTCTGTAGTCATTTACAGGGTTATCAGCAGCTGCATCAACAACATGGACCAAGAGCCGAGTCCTCCTTAGATGCCTCAAGAAGTTGCGACCAAGACCCTGAAGGATGGTACGGATGTCAAATTTAGCAACGTTTTACTTTATAGTAAGCAGGCAATTGGCATGAAAAACACACAAACCTTCCCTAGATGAGCACCCTCTATAAGACCAGGCAAATCAGCCAATGTTGCCTCAGATGAGTACATCCGCGCTCCTAAACTAGGATCACCATCAAGGCGTCCAAGGTTTGGCATTAATGTGGTGAAAGGATAGTCAGCAATATCAGGTTTTGCAAGAGTAATGGCTGCCAAAAGGGTTGATTTTCCCGCATTTGGGAGTCCCTACAACAAGAGCAAGTAAACCTCTAGTAATCTAGAAGAAAATTAAAACAATAATTATAATTGGAAATCTACCAATCCACACATTTTTCTTAAATACATGGGAAACGGAAGTAACTACATCAATAAGGATGACTGCATCCTTTAAATCAGTAATGAAATGTGAAGAATTCTGTTGCGTTTTCCTTTTCCATTATCTTTATTACTTTAAAACAAGTTATAACTACAAATTCCTAGACTGTACCATGAAAATTTTTAAAAAAATGATTTTTTTTAATAAGCAGCAAATTTTTTTTTTTTTTTTGATAGGTACTCGAGAAGTTTTATTCATAAGAGAAGGCAAAGCCCAAGTACACAAGATGTATACATGAGAAGTACCTAACCAGGGTTAATGATAACAATGAAAACATAGGCAACAGTTAATGCAACCAAGCTCTTCATGTAAACCAAGCAGTACTTACAACTAAACCAACATCAGCAACAATGCGTAGAATCAACTCCAAACTAACTTCCTCCCCGGGTTGACCAAGAACTAAAACCTGCAATATATTTATAGAGATTCACATATGTGTATGACATGAAAGGCATGTAACTTGCCATGCTTACCTTATCACTGTCATCTCTCATCACATTTGTGGTCAAAGCCATCAGCTTTTTCCTTCGATGCTCTGGCATTTCTACCAAGCTAATCTGTCAAAAATAATTGATCAAGAAAAGTTTAGAATTACATATCAACATTGAGCAACCAAGTTAAAAAAATGTGCTCTTAAATTCTGATGATAGCCTGCAGGCACATTGAAGATAACATGCATGTAATATTTTGATATTCTCAGGCCCATTATTTAAATTTTGATATTCCAATGAACCGAAACTTTACCATTACTCCTTCTTAGGCAGAATGTCTTGGAAAATAAATGAATGAAAGAAAGAGACAGCAAATGCTATGCACTCACTATTACACTGAGACAAGTAAACTGGAAAAAAAAAATTCGATTTCCTTACCCCTCCTTGCCCACCCCTAGCAACTAGGACTTCATCACCTGGATGTGCCAGATCAGCCAACAACTTCCCCCGCTTACGTTTCACAACTGTACCTGTCATAAGATTAGGAGAGAAAACAGTACGCATGAAGCAACTATTTTTTCTGAATGTTTAAATGAGAGGTTTTTAATAGGTGAATGTTTAAATGGGAATTGACCATCCTAGCATATTCTCATCCTCGTTTGAACTAGAGATAATAAAGGGAGGGGAAACCACCTACATAATCAGATCTAGAAAAGGATATTCCCCATTATAATTCTCATAACATGGAATGGCAGTTATCTTTGTCAAAATTAGGAACATAACATACAAACCTACAGGCACAGGAATGCGCAAAGTTGGTGCAGCAAATCCGTTGTGCAACTGGGAAGTCAAAACACCCATTGCATCAACATTTCCACCACGCTTTGCATTATATCGGCCTTTCTTGTGAAATTCCAATAATGTATCTTTCCCTTCGTCTGCGTATATCACTACATCCCCTCCATGCCCGCCCAAAGGAAGGATAAGTGACCCATCAAAATCCCTTTTATACAAACTTTTCCTCCGTGTCTTCTCCTTTTCATGCTTTCCTTGAGACTTACCAGCTCTCTGGTTAGGCATGTTAAGAATGGCACCGTGGCCTCCATCTCCAGCACGGACTGTGATGATAGCCTGATCAAAATACTTGTGAGGTTCGTTGATCAATGCAGCGGGGCTTGAGGAAGGACTCTCATTCACCCTGGCAATGTGGCACTTCACTGTGTAGTATGCACAATCTTTAGAATTGCTTTTGCGTTGACTACGCTGATAGATTAGAAGGCCTCTTGATCTATTAATGCAATGAGAAGACAAGAGGGGGGGAAAAAAATATATAGCATAAGGATTCCGATTAAAAAATAGGAATTAAGTTATCCAATAAAATACATAGAAATGAGGAGTTTCAATGGAAACAACAAAGTAATTTCATATGCTCAAGTGAAAACACGGTTATTCCAGTTTTCCAAGATAATCTGAAGTGTGTTTTCCTTGGTCTTGTTTTAGTAGAAAAAAGCTTCAGAAAATTCGCATATTTTTCTTATGATGTGGTTGAAGCATATCCAAATTACTAAATGTCAGCATACATAAAACAGTAAATCACAACAAATTTGTCTAAATGATTAAAAGCTGAAAAATCAGGTGCATTCATCAAGCAGCGTCTGGAGTTACCACCGAATACAATTGGATTCATCTTTTGTTAAGCATTAGGAATGTGAACCACTCCTCTGGAAAACAGAATTCATCACCACTCTGAATGACAAGTTCTTGAAATAAAATAAGCACACCCTGAGTAGAAGATTGTTTTTTTATTTTTTTATTTATAAGTAAAAATATTATATATATCAAAAGGAATAACCAAGTACACTGAATGTATACAAGAAAACACCTTGCCCATATTAGAAGCCCCTGATGACCCAAAAAGCCCGTGAAAAGCAATCCAAAATACACCAAGCCCAAGCCCAACCTCTTGTTTCCAGTAAATTAATTTAATTGCGCACCCCGAGTCAGAAGATTGTAAAATTCCGCATCATGCAATGCTAACTATAAAATGTCTGCGTTCTCGAGCAACTCTTTTGCGGCAAACTTATCCTTAGTATATCTAATTACAGAAATCATCTTTGGTAGTCTTGGTTGCCTTCTCACCACAAATCCTAGGTAAAACGTAACTTTTAAAGAAACAGGACGGGAAAAGGTTTTATGGGAAGAAACAATCAGCGGTTCCTACGATTCCTTTATTAAAAATAAAAAATGAAAATAAAAAACCCTAAAACTTCATTTGCTCACTACTATATTAGACGAGAAAGAACTTGAAGATTTCAAATTTCTCAGCAACCAAGAAAAATGTAATTGCAGTAATGCTTCCATCATAAATTTCATAAAGATGCGAAAAGTTGGAGCAAGAACGAAATATATATTTAAATCCACCGGTAAATTGAAACAGGTCATATTCTTCGATTTCTCATTGTTTTCTGGGACTTTTTTCAGTGCAACAAAACGCACCGTCAAATTTTTTGTTTTTATTTAACTTATCAAGAACTATGGAGTTCGTTTCTTCTAGGAAGTAAAGATTTCACAAATCAAAGCTAAATAAAATCTTCTTCTACTTCGAGAAAGAATACCTTTCCGAGAAAACTCGAGCGGAGAAAAACGTATTGTTATGGAGGCGTGCGCTGAGATACGAAGGTGAGGATGGTGCATAAATCAGCCAAGGCATTATCTGAATAGAAGACCCTCACTCTGACTCAGACAAAGATTTGAGAGAATCCTCTGGCAATGGCACACCTGTTGTTTTAATAGTCTCTCAGTAGTGGAAACGGTTGGTCGTTTTAAAGAGTGCTGCCTTTCTTTATAGGTTTTGCATGCGAAGTGCTGCACCCTTTTAACTAAACGTCGTCGCTTCCCACAACGATAACAATGCCACAGCCATAAATCGTATAGGGTTTGCACATTGGGGAGGCTCAACAGCTGTAGTGGTGGCAACATGTAACATGACTTATAAAATTAATACCAACACGACATGAAATTAATGAATTTGGATTTGATATAAATGGGTTCGGTAAAAATTAGTTGACCTGTTAAGACACGATTAATAAGCGGGTCAATAACAAGTCAATCCATTTAACTCGAAATCAACCTGCAATAATTTATTTAAATTTTATTTCAAAATTATAATTTTAGTATTGTTGGATTATAATATTGGTATTTCTCAATATGCTTATGTTTTTATTATTGGAATTGTAATTCTGGACCTATGCTCATATTTATTATTGTTGAATTTGTAATATTGGTTTTATTATAAGTTAGAATTTGAAGAATATTGATATTTTTTTTTAGTAAGTTGTTTTATTTTTTTTAGATATTGTGGCTACTAATAAATATAGATTTTAACATTTATGTAAAATTATCTTAATCGGGTTTAATGGGTTATGCGGGTTAGTTCAACCCATTTACATGAAATGGGCTCATATGGGTTTTGTCGTGTTGAATCGTTTATAATTAATTATTAAATGAATCAAAATGGATGATACGATACTATCTGTTATTTAAATTAATCGTGTTAGAATTTAAAGGTTTAACCTATTTAACTTATCGGATCGTGTTCGAATTGACTCATATAGTCAAATGTTTATAAATTGATACGACCGTTGAACACAAAATGTCATCCACATCCGCCGATGCTCTCTAGTGAGATAGCATATAGGCATGAGAATTGTTTAACTATGAGTTTAAGATGAGGGTTCAACTTTTTAATATATAATTATTCAAATATAAACCATAAATTAGATTGTGTCAGTGCCTCAAAAGAAGATGAACCATTTTTATATTGACATCTGGTGTCTGAGAACAATATTCCAACTAATCCCGAGGGTGCGTAGACTCTCGATAAAGAGTTTCCTGCAAGTACACTTCGGATAATTCAAGAAAAAGATCTCTCAATCCAATAACTCCTAAAAATTATTTGCACTCAAAAGATTTTGAACCTTAGATATAAGAGGAGCATACCCTCAAGCCCAAGCTCTTTACAGCTTTACCATTTAGGACCAACCCGGGTTAAAAGAAGAGGGACTCTAACACCATCAAAATTAAAAGATTGTATTACTAAAATAAGTGAACTTGCTTTGATAACACCGTTTAAGAATGTTGTATATATACTTGGAAAATCGGAAAATATGCTTTATATTAAATCGGAAAAATATGCAATAAATATAAATGTTTGAATCACAAATAGAAATATGAAAATTTAACTCGCGATTCGACGTGATACGATATAACTGACACGAGAAATAGAAGGGCAAGACTTTATCAATTGTGCTTCATGACCATACGTTCATAATGCGTTGCAAATTGCAAACTCGCATTAAGCCAAATAACTGAAATAGGCGGAGATGCTCAACGGATATAACATTACAAGATAATCGGAATTCCCTAACGTCTGAATATATGCAAGGTAGCATGTGCATGCCACAAACGTGGATCAACAATATAAATAGAGAAGACAGACCAATTCGCAGGAAGTTGAAGGCAATCATGGTTGAAACAATGGGCACTCAGGACGAGGGCTATGCCTCACTAAAAGCAGGAGAACGCATACACGAGGCAGCCCACTCACCGTCTTCACAGAAGAGCAAGCGGTGAAGACTTTTTTCCCCATCAGCAAACCTTACACCAAATCCAAAAACTCAAGCTGAATAAGTGATTACCCATCGCCAGCAATGATTCAAACACTCGTCCATTCAGCTTTTGAGGAAATCCTTCAAGGAAAATGGTGGAAGCCCATCCTACAAAACCACAACAAAAGAGTGAGTACACCAATTACTTCATTCACATTTTATGTACCTTCTGTACCTCAAATGTCATCCTGGCTACTATTTCTTTTTTTTATTTTTGGGAAGTCAGACAACCCTGGCTACTACTTAATTGTGTGATAATGACTGAATGATTTTTCTAAAATTCGAGCCTCTTGCCCCAGTTTGAGAACAACAAACCGACTCAATATTAGGGAATCTACTAATAGCAACAACTGCCACCCATATGAGAGAGAGAGAGAGAGAGAGAGAGAGATTGGCACCAACTAGTATTGGTCCTAACCGATCCAAGCATTCAGTACAAATTATTTAGATGATTACCCTATTGACTTTAAATGACTGATCTAGTTTACTGTTCCTGTTTCCAGGGATACAACAAAGGCAAACTATCCCAGAACCTACCATGTGGCCCGCAATTAGCTGAAATATGGAGCTTCAGAAATTCATGAACGGCAGGTTACCTTGCCAAGCTCCTGACTTAAGCATTGTCTAACGACTGTTGTCTGTTGTATCAGCCTTTCCATTGCTGTGTAGCTGGGCAGGTTCATATGTGCTGACATTAACCATTAGACACAAGACAAAGCATTTATTAATTAAAATTAATTGCATTGCACATTTCAAACAATAGTATATCATCAGCAAATGATCCTTGCAGAGAAAACATTAATCTTCAGAGCCTCCTAAAACATAGCAGCACATAGGATATCAAGAAACAAACCAAGAATTGCCCGATTCAAGCTATCTGCGACTTGCTGCCTGTGGTCTAAGCTAAGCAGATGAAACGTTGGGGATTTATCTGGTTCTTCATAAGCCAGCAGCGCCATAAAATCCTGCAGCAACAACAGACATCCCTTTCATTACAATGCAGACCAGATAAATGTTCTGGAAGTACCTGAAAAAAGTTTGAGACAAAAAGAAACGTACTTCAAGTTTCTCAATGTATTTTTGCACCGTCCCAAAAGGGGTCAACTTGGTCCTAGCAAACTCCAAAGCTTCTGTGCTGGCAAGGAAACAAAAACTTAGAAAGGATAAAAAAACATGCACCTCATCTCTTGGAAATATCATTGCTAACGGGGGTACCATTTTCTAGAGCGTACAAGTTCACCAAAATGAATGCTTAATAGATCAAAATGCAAGTCCTCCTTTTTCTCCAGCAAGTCGTGTGCCAGCTGATTTGTCAGCTCAATGGCCTTAAGTGCATTTCCCTCCAAGGCAAAATGAAAAATTCCTGAGCAGGAATTATATAAGCAGATGCATCTTAAACAAGTACTCAACATATGCAACAGTTTAAAATCAAATATTAAAATAAACACACAATTTACCCATAAAGCATCTATAAAAATTACAACTAAAAACTTGGTATAAACGTAATGCTTCATTCATGCAAGTACAGACGTGCTGTGGAAGTGTAAGTGATCCATTGTAGAAAGGTTTTTGTGAGTAACTAAAGAGCTCCAAACCCTAATTTCCCACCAAAAGAGTAATTTCACTTACTTTTTCTTTTCTCCATGCCCTCAAGATAATCAGCAGGCTGCTTCATCCCCGTGCTAGTGATGAATGACTCCACAGTTTCATTGAAACAATTATGGACAAGATATGATAGAACAACATTGCGGATGTCATTGTCGTTGATAGCCTGGCAATGACACATGAAGAGAGGATCCCCAAAATTTTAAGAGAGATAGAGCCCAATAGGAAACAGTAACACCAATGGTGATCTTTGTTGCTGATTTTCATTATTCGAAGGAGAAGAAATACATAAAACCAGAAAATCATAATAAAAAGGCAACCTATAGAAAATGTGAAACAACAATACAAGCAGGAGTTTATATCCTCTCCAGTAATTGGGGATGTACAGTGCACTTTAAAAGCATCTAAAGTATTGTGAGTCCCCATTTAAGTTGGAAACCCCACATATGAAAAATGCTTGTGAACTTTTTAGATCTACAACCACCCAAAACCATTTAGGTTTTATTCCATTTAACAGAATATGGCATGCAGTCTAATAGTCTATATTACAAATTAGATTTTATTCAGATAAAACATTATAAGCCAAAGTAGTGATGGAAATTTCTCCAATTATGGCATGCCCCCTTTTTTTACAAGTAGCAATATGTATATGTCCTACTGTCACATAATTTAAAGAATACGTCAGACATTTACAGCAAAATCCCAACACCCATTTGTGTTGCATGCATCCATTCATGCATGCTTGTAGGGTACAAATACGCATCAATTTATTGGATCCATTCGTACTTCCAAGATTTTCCACCAAACTATCAGACCCTGGAGTGTGGTGTACATAGGGTCTGAAGCAAAATTACGATAATGTTAATTACCAGTTTCTATTGTATGTATTGAAGAGTGACTTCGGGGAGAAATCGACTGATTTTTTTTTATTGCATATGCGCTTGTCGATTCTCATGAATGGAAGCCTAGTGGTACTTAGTTGCATAATGATTTCGCATCAACGATTGGATGAGAAGAACAAAAAAAGCATCAATTAGGTTTTTTCGATTATTTTATCCGGGTCAACATCATAAGCAATGCAATTAATTAGGTACAATTATCACTGAAAAATCATTTTAATTTGCATAGAAATCATTGTTTTCTGAACGAATACAAGGAAGAAACTTTCCAATATTACAAAACATAAATTCCAGGAGATTGAATCAAGGGTGATGCGGGAGGGGGTTAGAAACTCACAACGTGTTCGTAGTGGCGGGGATCAACGTCCATGGCCGAACGCCTCGTTGAACCGAAAAGACAGATAAAGGGGAAAGAAATTGTAAAAGTTCTGGAGCTTCGGTCGTGTATTCGACAGAGTGCCTCAGGGGTGGGAGCGGAAGCGAGACAGCTGGCGGCGTTTCTACGTCAGGGACTCTTTACGGGTCAGTGGAAGCGAATACGTAGAAGATCGGCAATAAAGGTCTGAGCCTCGCTGTACACTCGGATCTCTATGGGCAGGGGAGAGAATGGGAGACTATAGATAAGGGCAAATGATAAAATATTGGCATAGCCACTCTTTGATATCAAACAATACACATTTATGTAAAATGATAAAAAATACTCTCTAATAAAACTCACTTCCCTCTCATTTTCCTCTCATTTCATAGTGTCGACCACGGACTCACTCTGCGCCCAAGGCCTCTGCCTGTCTCCCATCCTTACGCGTTGATTGTCAGAGTGCGGCGACTGTCGAGGTGCTGTTGACTGTCGCGAGATGACGGTAGCGCCGGTTGTCCGGTGGCACAGATTTGGCCGTGAGAGAGAAAGGAACCGTGAGGGAGAGGGAGAGGGAGAGGGAGAGAAACGGGCTATGTGCGGAGGAGCTACTGGCCTTGGGGGCTGGGGGTGGAGGACGAGCTCGGTGGTGGTGGTCGGTGGCTGCGGTGGGAGGCCGAATCGGTGGCGATGGCGGCGAATGTGAGCCGCGACGTGGGTGAGTGGGATGGGGCGACGGGTGTGCGTACGGAGGAGCTACGGCCTCGGGCTAGGGGAGGAGGACGGGCTCGATGGCGGTGGTCGTTGGCTGCGGTGGGAGGCCGAACCGGTGGCGGTGATGCCGGATCTGGGCTGCAATGGGGGACACGGGAAGAGAGAAACACGAGAGGAAGAAGAGAAACACGAGAGGGAGAAGAGAGAAACGGGTGAAGAATAATAAAAAAAAAATTATGTTTTATACTACGTTGGTGTGCTACGCATCAGTCGTAACAGTGGCTGATGCGTAGCACGGCTCAGGACAAATTACAGTTTAAGTTGTAGGAGTGAGTTCGATCGTGTCGCAAGGTCTTTCGATTTTCTACCACGAACACGTTTTTTATATTTTAAAATAATAACAAATATGTCAATTTTCTATCTTATTTTATACTAATATTTTTATTTTGTAGGGATAGCATTCCAGATAGGGGCAAATCGTATTGAATCTTCACGGAAGAAAGGAGTAAATCAGCCTATCTTTCAATAAAAAATGAAAAATAGTATTTATATTTATAATTTTATTCATATAATTATACACACTAACGCGTTAATTATTGAAATTGTGAACATTTTATTGATAAACTATAATTATCATTGTATAATATTAGATAAATGATATTTGTAGTTGTGAAGTGCGTAAATATCATGCAATTATTTTAAAAAAATGAATAAATACGAACTTCACATGAAAATAAATTAATTTTTTAATAATGAACTAAATTTTTTTTCATAACGATGGCGTAGCATTTACGCGTTCTACGACTGTATATAACATTACCCATAATGTTATGCATAAAATTGGAGCTACATATATTACTATTTTAAAAAATTCACATATCAATCTTTTAATTAAAAAGAAAAACTCGTATAGATTTAATTAAATTGATTCGAATAAAAATAATAAATAATAAATTTAATTAAAAAGATAAACATTCTGGATGATGGTTTAGGGAGCGTTGGGATCATTATAGATGATATGAGCTGATCTATGAATAATAATATTTTATAGATCTTATTAAAATGTGTTCAAATGTAAATAAATTGAAATACGTGTTCAAATGTACAAAATAGGTTTATATGGATTTTATTTTTTATGAGAAGTTGTAAAAGAAATGGATCATATTAATAATTGATTTGAGATGAATTGAGTTGATTTTGTATTCTAAACATAGCCTTAGGTTATGTTTGGTTGCAAGACTCAATTGAGCTTATAGCTCAGTTTAATTTTAAATTGAGTCTAACATTCAAACATCCAACTCTTAAATTACTAAACTCATCTCAACTCAAAACTTCATTGTAAGATCCACAATTTTTTTCAACTTCTCATAAAAAGTATTAAATTTATTTTTACATCTAAATATACTTTAAACTCAATTTAGATAGACTCTATATAATTTTTTCTACTACTCAACTTATTTTTATTTATAAAAAATTAAATTTAGCTCAACATTTAAACGCAACCTAACCATCACAAGAGTTAGCGAGAACCATCTTTAAGGTTGTCGGACAGCTGCAAATAGTGGTTAAGGATATTTTAATTTTACTAATAGAAAATAATTTAATACAATTGAGATTTCTTAGAAAATAATTTACATAATAGAAGGTGATATTTTGCACATACATGGATATTGCACACGTGCGTGCCCAACGTGGTGATGAAGAAGGTGTTAAAAGAGCTAGCCGCTAAGTCCTTTCTTTATACGAAGAAAGCCAAGTTTCCTAATTTGGTTGGCTCTCCTCCGCTTTTGTAGGCTCCCCCGTCCAAACAAGAAGTTGGACCCGACAATCGCCCCTCGGAGAAAGAAAGAAAATGAATCCTTTTTCTTCCTTTCTCCTCACTTCTCTTTTTCTTCTTCTTCTTCCTCCACACATCGCCTTATCTTCTCTTTCACGCGCCTCCGAAGTCTTCGAAGCGTGGTGTAAACAGCATGGCAGAACGTACTCTTCGGAAGCTGAAAAGCTCTACAGGTTTCGAGTGTTCCAGGACAACTTTGACTTTGTTACGCAGCACAACGATATGGGCAATTCTTCTTATACCCTCTCTCTCAATGCCTTTGCTGATCTAACCCACCACGAGTTCAAGGCCTCCCGCTTGGGATTCTCGTCCGCTGGTATGAGTCTCAATCGTCAGCGTCCGTTTCGAGGGCCCGGTTCTGTGGTCCGTGAAATTCCTTCGGAGATGGATTGGAGGAAGAAAGGGGCAGTGACCCACGTCAAAGATCAGGGGAGTTGCGGTATGACTATGAAAGTACTTGTTCTGTATTCTAAGTTCTAAATCTAAATTGTTTATGGGAAATTCCAATTAAAGCTCTTCGAATCGGAAGATTTTTTGGGTTTTAGTTGTCAACATTGATATTCATGTTAGAAATTTCTCCTGCGTGCATTTTGACTTGAAAGTTTGATGCTTTGTTTGATCACAATGGTTTATTTTCTACTTTGAGATGTGTTTTGTCATGGTTTGAATAGATCACAAATTTATTATATTTTTTCATGCTTTCAAGTTCTATTGTATAGGTGCTTGCTGGTCATTCTCGGCTACGGGAGCGATTGAAGGTATAAATAAGATTGTCACTGGATCTCTTGTCAGCCTCTCAGAACAGGAGTTAATTGATTGTGACAGATCTTTCGATAGCGGTTGCGAAGGCGGGCTCATGGACTATGCATATCAATTTATTATAGATAACGATGGCATTGACACTGAGGATGATTACCCTTATCAAGGTCGTGAAAGGTCCTGCATTAAGGAGAAGGTAACTATTTGGTTTCTTTTTCCCCGTATTTTCTTTGCTCTTTCTCCCATTTTGCGTATGAGTTTTGCCCTGCTTAAATTTCTAAGATGTCTATACTGCAGTTAAAAAGGCATGTTGTGACGATTGATGGCTACACTGATGTGCAAACAAATAATGAGAAACAACTACTGCAAGCCGTAGCAACGCAACCAGTGAGTGTAGGCATATGCGGCAGTGAGAGAGCATTTCAGCTGTACTCGAAGGTTGGTCCTAATATTCAAAACTTAGAGACATTAGAATTTCTAACCATAATTATGATGCGTTTCCAATTTTATGTGTGATAGGGGATATTCACTGGCCCGTGTTCAACTTCTTTGGATCATGCTGTATTGATTGTAGGGTACGGTTCAGAAAATGGTGTAGATTATTGGATAGTGAAGAACTCATGGGGAACACGTTGGGGTATGGATGGCTATGTTCACATGCTGCGTAACAGTGGCAATTCACAAGGGCTATGTGGTATCAACATGCTGGCTTCGTATCCAACCAAGACAAGGCTAAATCCTCCTCCCCCACCTCCCCCGGGCCCCACTAGATGTGATATTTTCACTTACTGTGGAGAAGGGGAAACCTGCTGTTGTGCAAGGCGCCTTCTTGGAATCTGCATTTCATGGAAATGTTGCGAGTTGCATTCTGCCGTTTGTTGCAAGGACCATCTTCACTGTTGTCCTCTTGATTATCCCATTTGTGACACAAAAAGGATCCAATGCCTCAAGGTTTGTATCAACTTCCTTTAATATATATATATATATTGATTATAAGTCTTCACTGCAGAGTTGCTTCAATGTCAATTAAAATTGAATCATACTGATTTTATACATATTACATATACTGTGTTGTTTAGAATTTAAGCTAGGAGTTAATTCTAAACAAGAAATTTAGAATGTACTATCTCACTTTCATCCCACTTCATGAATGTGGCATTGTCCATAATCCTCGGATAATCTCTTATTTAAGGGAAAAAAAAAAAAGAAATTTAAAGGTTGATGGGCAATGTCACATCATCATAACGGGATAGTTAAGAGTGAGATAATTGTATAGTAAGTAGAATTTTTCTTAAGCCAGCCTTTTTAAGTTTTTCAGGATGACTGTTTTCTTGCAAACAGGCCATTCATCCTCATTAGATAGTTCAGATCCTCCCATTTACTAAGTCCTATAGTTTATTGATTTTCCATGTTCGAGACTAATAGGCTATCAAATTTGCAGCGAGCTGGGAATGGTACAAGAATGGAAGCACTTGAGAGGAGAAGCTCTTCTGGGAAGTCAGGCTGTTGGAGTTCCATTGTTGAGGCATGGATTTTGTAGAGTTAATTATTCAGAGTGTACCAGTGGGTAATTTTATTTTTTTTACACAATGTTGTATAAGGTGTATGATTCACCACACAAATTCCTTATGTAAGTTGAATAGATTGGTGTTGTGTACACAGGAAGCCCTATTGTTCTCAAATTTGAAACCGGATGATTGACTAGTGCCAAAACTTTGTGCTGAACTTGAATTCCTTGTCTTGTAACAATTGTTCCTGTTCTCTTGACAAGCATGCAGAATCGTGCCTTAGGAATTTGGATAGGATACACCATACATCAATCCGATCAAACTTGTATCAACTTCAACTTCAATGTGTCGTGCGACCTCAAGTTCATAAACAAAAAATGGCTAGAATCTGAATTTGAACGATTGTCTTATGCTACAGAGAAAAGTGAAGTGTAAGCGGTGTAACTATTCTATGTATTACTGTAGTATTGCTTACAAATTTATAGTTTTGAAGCTGTGATACAGAGAGTGGTGTCGCTACTCCATACCAGATGGTCGAGATGTAAGGCATTTCTGTTGGCTTTGAGTCCAAAGCAAGGCCCTTTCTACTATCTCCTTCATCTACCATTACAATTTGGACTCCTTACGATGGAAGAAAAGGAAAAGATTATTAATGTAAAGTCGCATCCGCTGGTGGCTCAGGATTCAACTATTTCGAACAAAAATCAAGAAAACGTGAGAATATAATATTAGGGCTAGTGTTGGTTGTTATATTGCCAATTTAGATGTGAGATCATCCAGTTTGTATCGTTTCGAGGTTAGGCTGGAAATAGAAACTTCCCAGAAGCAGCATGGCAGCTCCTCTCTGCTCCCTTACGGCCATGTGCTAAGATCTGGAACATCTTAAAACCTGGAGGAGCCCCTCCATGGTATCACAAACGGCAACCAAATGCATGGGAAGCTGGAAGGCACTATAAAAATAAGATTCTTGGTAACCAAAACTGCTTTAAATAAGTTTTTGTCAAACGTAAACATTGAAAAACATCAATGCTCATTATTGTTATAATACTTAAGGACGATGGGATGTACAAACGAAAAACAACATTGGAACTTTTATTATGACGTGGAGCCTCTCTAAGGTAGGACCACGTCTGGGAAGTAAACTCCATCCAACCACAACCGTCAGAATTGTGTATCAGATAATCCAAGAAAACTCTTGGTACATAATCAAACCCAAGATGTCTGAAACAGTATCTCATTCCAAACCTGCCTTTTGACCATTAGGATGCACCATGAAGGGTTCGTTGGAGCTTTTAACAACTATGAAAACCCTGTCAACCATAAATCATCAAGATCCCACAATCTGAACTATAGAAAAATATATCATCCTTTTCATCCAACCTTCAATCATGTCTAGTTTCGTAGCTCTAAATCATTTTCCACAGACTCCATGGACACCAAGTCAGAACTTAAACTAAGCTCTGTTCAGAATCTTGGTTATGATAGTGTGAGATTTTAAACAAGTTTGTTAAGAAAAGCCATATGAAATAACAGTTTCGATTTAAATTGTTCTAATTCCATGGGGAGAACAAGAAATGCGTTATAGGTAATTTGATGGAGAAAACGTGTATAGAAAGATAAAGGTATGCATTCGTCTGCCGCCAATCAATTTACTGGTTACCTCAACTTAATCCTTCGCTCTTTCAGTAGAACACATGATGGAGCACACTAAGATTTACTTAGTACTAGCTCATGAAGAAATAGGAAATCAAGCTCTGCACGAGTCTATAATAATTGAAGCCAAAAACATTCCACGTTTAAACACTCAAAAAAGTCATGCTGATAGATAGCACCCAATTCAGTAATAAAATGCCATCTAACCATGCTAGGGTGCAACCCCAACAGCCAGCCGTCAATAAAAATTTAGGCTTGTTAGCATTTGACAATGCCTACAATCCAGATGTTCAAGCGACCATTCTCTCCATAACAATTATATACTGGTGGTTGATTATAACAATCGGGAACAAAGTAAAGAACACAACAGTTTTTCTCTTTCCTTCTTTCTTCCTTTTTGGTTTCTCTCCTTTTCTTTTCTCCTTTTTTTTTTTAATGAAAAAACAGTACAATTCCAGAAACAACTGGAAACACATTTTTCATCCTTCATGGAAAATATTTAACTTGTGGCTCAAAAACATAGGTCATGATGGCGATTTCAAGTTGCATACATCGAGGTTTTTTTTTTTTTTGGTTTAAAAACAACAGCCTACAAGGAGAAACTGAGAACTAGGTGAAATTAGCCTTGCAAGAACACAACAAAGTTGAGGTATTGTCTGAAATTATTATCCTTCAGTTGTCACCCAAACCATGTTTAGTCACAACAGTCTAACAATTATAGTCCAATCTCTCAACAAAGCTCGCCCAAAATCTCAGGATTCAGTTTTCTACTGATAAGCTATACCAAGAGCTTTGCTGAGGAAAAGGTTCCAAAGAAGCTCAACAAACCAATGCACCTAAATAACCCCGCTATTAAGTGATACTTCCTCTGTAATTTCTTAGCACTACCAAGGCAACCCATACATGATTAAAAAATCCCCAGTAAAGCCAACTTCAATTCAATATAATCAAACAAATATCCTTTTTACCATCCCCTCTACCACTTCAAAATTTAAATCAGTAATCCACACAAAAGTTGAAAAATTTTATCCAGTATATATAAAACTTTTCGGTACCGCAACTATCTAATAACTAAAACTACACTTCCAATTAAACATAAAAAGAAAAATTTACAACTTTTGCTAAATTATTGAAACAGTGTAAAATTACGCAAGAGTACTTTTCATTCAATTCAGTACCTCCGATTACGAAGAAGGAAATACATCCTTAACCGCAGAAGCCGCCGTCAAGTAATTGAGCGTGTTCCTCAATGTCTCCTTCTCCCTCTTCAACCTCGCCGCGGTGTCCTCCAACTCAAGCAAGGCCTGCTGCTCCCTCGGGGCGCCCTCGAAGGTGCTCCCGACGAAGAACGAAAACGGGGTCGGAAACAGGTTCCGCCGAAGGTCTTGCGCCTCCTTCTCCGGCTTCCCGCCAAGCCGGTTTGAAAGCCTAATCACGTCCTTCATGTGCGCCTCGACCTCGTTCGCCAGCGCCTCTAGATCTTCTTCCCCGTCTCCGGACGGCCGGTCCTCCAGCCACGTCACCTCGGCGACGAGGTACGGCTTGGTGCGGACGAGGTTGGTCACTCTGAACCGCTCCTGTCCCTTGCAGATGAGGAAGAACCGGTCATCGACGAGGCGCTCGTGCTTGACCACCTCTCCGACGCATCCGACGTCGGAGGTGCCCGAAACAGCGTCGGAGTATATGACGCCGAAGCGAAGATCGGTCTGGAGGAGAGTGTGCATCATCATCCGATACCGGAACTCGAAGATCTGTAGGGGGAGAATCGCGCCAGGAAACAACACGAGCGGTAGAGGGAAGAGGGGGAGCTCTACGACGTCGTCGGACTTGGGAGGATTCGTATGGTGCTTCTCGGAGAAAGAGGAGGCGGAACACCGGAGAGAGTTGGTTCGCTGTCTGCGGAGGAAATTAGTTCTCCTTGAAAATAACAAAGGGTTTGGGTTTAAGGGAGAGGGAATGTAATTAGGGTTTAAAGTGGGTTTGGTAGAGAGAGACGAAGAGGAGGAAGGAATGAGCTGAAGAAGAGCCATTTCCTTGCGCGTCTGCCGTGTTTGTTTCAAGAGGAACTTGAGGTCAGGTTGCCATATATGCCTGTTTTGAGGGAATACACTCGATACTTCATTTTATTCTACTCTTTTGAGGTATATTTTATATTTATTGGATTTTTATTTTTTGGTTGCTAATTAGAGGTGAATCTGGTGGTTTTCAGAGGAGGGAGAGAGGGTGTGGATAATATAGAGAGATGAAGACGATGAGTTGGGGGGATATTAGGGATGTGGTTTTGGATTTCCCACGTGGGGTTCATGGAGATTATGTGGCACGTGCTTTTCCTACTCTTAACATAAATTTGCAAATTCTCTAAAGTCCAAGCTATTATATGGGCTCAGAAGCCCATGTTACAACAGAGGGCCACGTTTGGTATGGTAGGCCCAAACGCAAGCAATGACGTGTCCAATAAGCCCACCTGGGATGGGAGGTTGAAAGCCACATAAGCTCGAAATGGGAACCGTTCTGTTACGTATTAAGAGCATAATTGGTTTTTTTTTTTTTTTTTTTCTTTGTATCCAATGGCCATTTTTTCAACAAACAATACTCATAATTTGGATTCCGAGACGAAGCCATTTATTGATGCACGATTGGAACTTGAAAACGATGTAGCAAACAAAACGCACGGTCGAGAAACATAGACCTGATCAAAGATTTAATTCCATTGATTCTTCCTTCTTTTTATTTATAAGTTTGTGTATATTGTATTTGTTATAATGGGAAAAGAAGACAGCCGGACCAAAGAACCAAAGGCACCGCCACAGTTCCGTTGGTGGACTGGACCCAATTGACACACGCAAATGCGTCACAAAATCGATACGCGGCGTGGCCGTTTACGGCACATTCAGAAAAATGGCACGTGGATAATTCGGGTCTATATATACCCGGTCCCTGGCTACTTTAACATTCATCGCAATATTAAATTTGTCGAGATTAGCAAATTGGGAAAGTAAAACGAAGCAAGGAATCAGAGAGAAAATGGCGGAAGAGGGCCAAGTGATTAGCTGCCACACCGTTGATGCTTGGAAACTGCACATGCAGAATGGAAACGAGTCCAAGAAACTGGTATTTTAACCCCCCACCCAAAAAAAAAAAAAAAAATTCAATTTCTCTGTGGATTTCACATTCCATTTTTTTTTTTTGGGTGTTTCTCATAAAATTTAGGGCTTTCAAGGGTTAGGACTGATTATTTCGTGATTTGAACAAAATGGTGTTGTTGGGTTCGATTTGGTTCTTGTTTAGAAAAGCATATGCAGCTTTGTTTAAGAGTTGCGAGGAAAAGATAGAGCCACTGAATTGATTTCACTTTGCTAGAGTATTCACATATGACATGACGGGGTTTTTCTGTTGGCTGGTGAAATTTAGATCTTGGTGAAGAAATACAATTTTAGAAGCTTCGTTTGATAAAAACTTGTTCTTGAAAAGGTCCAAATGTGATTAAACGTTGTGCGAGACTGTTTAGTTTTCATTTCCTCGTAGTTCTTGCACGTGTTCTTCCTGTCCCCTTTAATGAGATCTCTTTGAAATTCTTGATGCCATAACGAAGAAAGCTGCTTGACAGGTGGTGGTGGATTTCACGGCTTCATGGTGCGGGCCATGCCGTACCATTGCCCCAATTCTAGCAGAGATTGCAAAGAAGATGCCCGAGGTCACATTCCTGAAGGTTGATGTGGATGAATTAACGGTAACAGAACATAAGCCCATCCTCTTCTCAAAAGTCTAAACTAAAGTTATTTGGATAAATTCAGCGTTTCTACTTTCTCAGGAGTGGGAAAATAAAATTAATGGTGATTGTTGTCTGCAGACTGTAGCTGAGGAGTACGAAGTGCAGGCGATGCCGACCTTTGTGTTCCTTAAAGAAGGCAAAGTGGTGGACACGGTTGTGGGTACAAAGAAAGACGAGTTGCAGCTGACTATAGCAAAGCATGCCACAGCCACTGCAGCTGCTTGATGTGTAACATTGAGGGTATTGGAACCTCACAACTCTTTTTTTTTTTTTCTTTTGTAGTTTGCGTTGCGTGTGGTTATGGATCTTTCGTAAGATATCTAAAGCGTGTGGCTAGCTTATGTTTGCATGTATGCAGAGCTACACATCGCTTTAATTGATGTTCTGTTGTCTAAAATGCTTATGGTACTAAGTTTATGTTCTTGTTGTCGTCGCTCATATTGGGAGCCTTGAAACGAGAAATCAGATTGGCGGTCACGGTTTAATCTGTGAGTGGCTGTCCTGATTTTGAGGTGCAATAAAAGAATTGGTTTGATTACGTGCCAATAAGTGCATTGTTCATTAGTATTGGAATCAAATCATATGATTAATCAATATTAGCTAACTAAAATTTTTAGAGCTCTTTTGGCCATCCCAGGCTAAGAAGCCGTGCTCCATTGAGCATGAGAACTTGTCTTAGGGGTATGCTCCCCCTCAAGTCCATGTTAGAACTCTCGATGCAAATAAGTTTTAGAGACCATATTCTATCAATAAAAAACTGAAGATTCCTCAGGTCGTGTTTAACTGGATGAAATCCATATTTCATCTGCATGGTTGCGGAAATTTCTCATCATAAAAAAGAAGCCGTGCTTCCATGATCTCCATCTATCTATATAATGTTAATCTTGACGAGTCCTTATATCTCATTTGCCCCTAGCTGGCCGGAAATTGGAAAATGCGACCGCCTCTTGGGCTCTCTGGCATGGTAAAAATGACAATTGCTTATTTCTCAGGAATGGGAAGTTAATTACCCCTGATTGCTCAAATCCTTTTTCCTGTTTACAGAACCTCTCGTGTGTGTATGTACCAATCTGTGTTGAAGGACAGCAGAAATTCTAATATAGGCAAGCAAGGCAATAGGCATCAAAGTCCCAAATCTCCTGCGGACGACCTTCCTTTTGAAAAAGGAAGGTACTCTCAATGGCCCATGCAATGAGCTTTCATCAGATGCAAAGATGGAGTTGACACGACAACCGTATACCTCTGGGTGCCAATGAATAATGAAAGGGACCTTATTTGATCAGTCACAAGCCCTTTAACAAAGTGATCGCATCCCAAGCTATAGTTGCATCCTTGAGGTCATTATTTCAGCGTTACACGTCTATTTTCAATGTAGGAGAATTACAGACTTACAACCGGCAGGATCTGCCTGTATTGGAGGCTTGAAGCTGATAATAGGCGGATTTAACTTGAAGCGATATGCTACTGCTACTGTTCACATATGTTTAACTTGAAGCGAACACATGCCCTGCTTTTATATCATGGTGTGTATTAAACAACAACAAAACAAAAGCTAAGAAAACATTTTGTATATGGTCACTGAATGAGAAAACGTACTTGTCGCGGTACAATTAAACCTGAACCACCTATCTTGATCTGGAGGTTTTGAGGATGTTGACTATGATGTTGATAATTGGAACCGTAAAGATATAAAGGAAGTATGCACAGGCCAACCAAAACAAAATTCATCATCCAGAAGTTGCTTTTTAGTCTATCCTGCCCTGAGCCGCTTACAGATTCAGTTCCAGGTATGTTAGCACACATTAGTTATAGCAATCATGTTGGGCAAGGGGTGGTGGTAGAGGAGTTTCTGTGGAGGGTGATTTCGATTGAGTAGAGGAGCAGAGAAGAGGACACTTCGGTTTTTTTTTTTTTTTGAAATCGAAGAGGACACTTTGTTAATACGAAGAAAGTGTGCTCCAGTTATGGATTCTTATAGCTCTATGAAATCTTAATCACGAACAGTGTAGTATCACATATTACACAATAAACAAAAGGAGGAGGAGCAGAAGCAGCAGCAATGACAGCAATTTAGAATGTAGCTTTAATTTAGTAGAAGCACTCATCTTTACAAATAATCACTCTTCAAGCATATTCATGTCACTCATATGGAGTTGTTGCTTAACTAGTTTCTTCTACCAGTCGATATCTTTATATTGCCAAAGAATCATAAACTATATGTAGCTTAGCACCGCACCAAATCACTAGTGAGGCCCAACCCTTCGTTGAACCTTTAAACTGAAGCAGTTGCCTATCCGCCACAATTGACTTGCATAATTATATTTTCCAGAAAGGGGGAAAAAACTGCTAATTGCCGAGATGAGATACCCTTGGCTATAAGTTCCAAACACTGACGACCTTGTACCCATCACTTCTTTTTCTTCACCACTCGCTTAGTAGCTTGCCATCATATGCAGATAATGTAATTGCATCAGGAAGTATTACCTGCTTTTGCAGTACTCTCATCTCCTTGAATTGATTTCAGTGGTTATACTCACTGAAGAACAATTAGCTTCGACTGATAATCGCTTCAACACATCAGGGCATGGATCTGCCCCAAAGTTAGTATCGGATATGGTAACCATGCAACTCTCCTGCCCTATGCATTTCTGTCAAATATATCAAACATAAAGAAATGTTATTATGATGGTTTTAATAGATGAAATCTGTAAATGTAGAACCACAACTAAATCACATCTATGACTAAAAAAATATCATTGCAGTTAGGGAAATGCCTTCTCTAAAACTTCAAGAGAGTTTGGTGCATGACAAGTTCCCTTTTGGAAACTTCCACAAGTTCCAGAAGGAGTGCCAAAGCTTGCAAACTTAATAGTTGATATGGACTGCCCTGTTGCACACTGCAAGTGAACCGTGGCCTGATGCGTCATATTTGATTCACCATGGCCCTCAACACTATAGTTATCAATCGTTGGGTGGTGCTCATATGAATCAGCACAAACACTTGTCACTGATCTCCGCACAAGAGAAATCTTTGATGCATCCCCGCCAAGTTCCTCAAAAACTATCAACAAATTTCTGGTTGGCTTTAACCAGGACCTTGGAACATGATACCTGAAGAATAAATCGTGTAAGATAAAACCAAGTGGAAATGTTCAATAAATCAAGCTCAGCCAGCCTTTTGAGGGCATATCTAAAGATTTCATTGCTCTATGCTATTTTTTTTTTTGTGCGAATTGAATTCTAATACCATCTTTGAGTTGGTTGCCCACAACCATGTTGGCACTTTGTGGGCCTGAATGTCCCAGTGTAGCTGCAAGTACCGCAATCACCCTTTGCATAGGCCATCCAATATCTTCCTATGCTCTGTCCATTGATCCACACTTGGCCCTTCCCCATACTCCTCATGTCTAAAGCCAATGGCTCATATCCTTTAGGTGCATTGAAATAAGCCTGCCAGTCAAAAATATTTAGTTTGGACACTTATATGAGATGATCTCAAAACTTTTCATAATTTCATTCTTAAACATCACATAAATACAAAACACTTTTCAATTTCAAATCTTCAACTTTTTCATGTAATCATTACAATTTTCTCAAACTTCTAAACAAAACACTAAAAACAATACAAGTTTTTCAAATTTCAATATAAAAATAATACTAAAAAATTATATTCAAACAATATTTTAACTTTATAATATTTTTATTCAACTTTTTCTCTCTCTCTCTTTTCCCAAAACCCAAGAAAACATTTTAACTCAAATCATTTCACTACTATTTACAGAATTCTTATATCATTTCATCACCCAAACATGCAGTTAGCCTCTAAAGTCTTTGACATTAATCTGTCTTGCTCCTTTTTATACCCCTCCTCTAATCTTCCTTACCTTATACCATTTCAATGGACGCTGGCTTTGGATAGCTAGTGATCCACGGATCCAATCAACAGATGAGACTCTATCAGGAGAGACCAAATTCATTGCCTCTCCTTTCAGACCAACCTGTGTGCAGAGAAGACTGTGAGACTAAAACTTCTGGGATCTATAACACATGATGAAACATACATAAATAAGATTATCGTATTTGTGTTTGCATATCTATCCTTCTTCTGACCTGATAGGACCATTTTTGCAACGACAAGTCTTTTTTTCCTTCATCAAGACCAGAAAGAAAAACTGGACCAAGGATTCCTGTTTGCCACATTTCATAATGCAAGCCAATGTTCTTCAGCAACACAGAAAAATTTAACAGTCAGTCCCAGATATAATTCAATGACTTGAGCGTTTAGTGACTCAGTTAAGTCAACTCTGCTCAGCTTCTGCTGCCACCATGCTTAATTGACCCCAAGAGTAGTAGAATTGGCCAGTTAAATTGACTCTAAAAAATTATTAAACTACCAGACCTGCATTCAGAAAGAGTCATGCTAGGGCACTAACCGGTAATCCCACAGCTATGCTGAGTAGTGCAATTCTATTTCTTCCTGCATGCAGGTTGACTGGTCCAGTAAATGTGAATTGCCTCTGTTCCCTGGTCCCAAAGGCTGATCCTATAGGAATAAATATGACAAAATTATTGAACTTCAATTTTGGGTATGAGAATCTAGGGATACAAGAAGTACTAACCCAATAGCAGAAGGCAAGTTTTGAATCTCTTTTTTTGTTTCCTCCTCTTTTTAGGCCAGGATTCTACTCAATTACTAGTGAAAGTTAAATTCAGCATACCTGAATATTGCCCATTGATGAAGATATGAACAGCATGGCCAGTTGACAGCACACTAAGAGTGGGCTTTTGACCTCGCAGAAATGATTCCGATGGATGAATGTTAACACTGAAATGAAAAAAAACTCAAAATTCAAAAGAAACATCTGAATATTAATGAAGACAAAAACACAGAATAGAATGTATCATGGGTGAGGAAATGTGCACTCTAGATATATCTCTGTCCAGTTTAAGAGTAAACTGAGACTATATTGTTAATTTGTTAGTAGGCCACAAGATCTGACATAAACCCAGTTTCCTCAAGCCTCACACTGCTTGACACATCTTCCATTTCACATCTTTCCCTCACTCTTACTCTTGACTTCTCAGCCAATTCCATATTCATTAAGTTGCACTACCAATCTATAGTAATGAAGAGTAAATATATACAATGTTCAACTAGACGGATACAGCGATTTCTTCTCTGAAATATGATAATCAAATCCTTTCAGATCATACCTCTTTTGCATCAACATTGGAATGAATGTGATTTTCAAAATGAGTCATAAAAATTTAGGTTTTAGGAGATTGGAGAAAGAGGTGGCGACATGTGCAGCAAGAAGTTTAGTTTCATAAGATCCATTAGGCTGCTAATCGGCAAGAAATTAGCAGAAAGATATTCAACCATCACATAAATCTAGCAGCTCACCTGGTTATGTACCATAGATAGTCACTAGCATCTCTGGTAACATTTATTTGCTCCAACAGTCCAACAGCTGTCATTGTTGAATGGTCTTCTACAGACAAAATATCTTCATCATAAGCCTCCCACGAGAACAATTGGGAATCAACCGGCAACATTTGCATCTGTGAAGTTTGAACTCCAACCTTTTTGAGGACATATTGTGTTAGCCCGTGGTCCAAAAGAATAATGCACAAAATGAGCTACTCAACCACTAGTTGCTTTTTCCTTTTGATGTGGATTGCAATGAAAACTAGAACTTCACTTACCCTTGCAGTATTAAATACCACATTTCTGCAGTCTGGAAGGATGCTAATTGACCAAGGAGGCAAATTGTAGTGCATGTTATTGAATATCACCCTAGCAGCAGAATTTGAATGATAGTTTGCAAGAAAAGCTGCACACCGTCTTCGCCCTGAAGAGAATACATGTGCCTGGGAGATGGCCAAGATCCAGTTAGGCAATTTCATTGGCAAGTTTAGTCTTGATACAAGTTTCCCAACTAACAGAACAAAGTAATGATCCATAAAAGAAAAGGCTGACCTGCTGATAGGTTCCTAATGAAGTAACAACGGGATCTGAAAAGACTAAAGCATGTTCACATAGCTTAATAGCTTTATGAAGTTCCTTCAGATGACCATATTTAGGTTGCCTGATCAAACCTAAATACAGTGTGAAGTCGTTATTTGTAACTAAGAGTCGAAAATAGAAACTAATTACCAAAATGCTATTCCTAAAGGGAAATCAGGATCCAAGAAGTATTGGACTCAAAGTAAGATAGAAACGGGAATTACCGAAGTTTTGGATTCATGAGTGGGGAAAATTTAGAAGTCATTGAACCAATATTACAATGCTATAATGAATTTGAGTTCAGGGTACCATTTGCGTATTAGGGGAAATATCAAATGAATTACTCCATTTGTTGTGGTTCTGGAACTTTACAAATTACTTACAAAATTCTGAATAATTCATATATCCATGAATCATAACTAAAAGCATCTGGTTAGTAATGCCGAAATGCTGTGTACATTTAGAGAGCATCTAATCTTGAGAAATAGTCATGAAGATATGAGCTTAGCTTTCTCACCATATTCATCAATTGGAGCATCATAGTCATAACTTGTTGTGATGAATGGGCCACCAGCAGTGCGTCCGAAGTTGGTTCCTCCATGATACTGACAGAAGTAAGAAGTCATACACTAGGATCTAAATTCAATGACAGGCAAAATGAGTCCCTTTAAAACAAAGAACTGAATCATCCAAAATATCAAACCATGTAGTAGTTAACATATGAGCCACCCTTTTGTATGAAGCGAGCAACTGCAAATGCCAAATCTTGAACTGGTCTCTGGTGAAATGTGCCTCCGAACTCTGTGAACCTAACCATTTTGGGGGAGCGGCAGCCAATCAGAAGAGTATGCATTCATTAAGTCATTTCTAAAGGCAGTGGTGAAGTACTCATTTACCAGCCACTCCAAGCCTCGGTCCACAAGGTAGGCTTGTAGGGTTTGTTGGGCGAGAAAGCATCACAGTAAAAACCATTACATGCGTTTATCTGTGGTAAAAATTGGAGAGACAAAACTCAAAAAATTTCAAATGAAACTAAAAGAAAACTGTTAAACACGAAGCACCCACTAAGCGTTTTTAAGGAGAGAGGGCCAATGTAGAACCCAAAACTACAGCCAGGTATTAAAGTAATAATGGGAAACCGAGGCATCCCATTATGTAAGGAGAATGAGAGAGCTGACCATGGGGTCTGGAGCATCGTCTTCCTTGCACATCACCCATGGGACTCCTGTATTCAATCCAACAGCCATTTTGGCCGCCCAATTTATGTAGGCATGCCCGGCACCTCCGAAAGCCTTACTCTCCGGCCCATACTCATTTTCAATCTAAGCAAACCAGGAAAAGAATTATACTGCCAATGAGTTCATATAAGTACCATCCACCGTCATGGTTTATAAGTGCTCAATCCACTCTATCGACATTTCTTTCCGTACTTATTCACAAGCCCAAGTTGCTACTCGTACATATCTTAAGATTCAGGAAAACAGAATTTACGGGACCCAAAAGTTAAAACCTTACAAGGACCTATATCCAGTAGGGATACCTGGGAAAGGATGATGGGGCCTCCTTGTGATGCAAATAGCCTCTCGTTCTTCATCATCTGGACAATCTTCTGGGTGAAGCCTTCCATTGCCGTCTTCACGAGAAAACATTGACAGATTTTCAGCTATTAAACCAACATCTGCATCATAATTCCTATTTTCGTCCTTTTTTCCTTCACTTTGAAAGATCACATTACACCCCAAGATTTCAGGAAACAAAAAGAAATTAGAGGAAGGAAAACCTTGAAAGGCTCATTATCTGTTCTGAAGCTGATTCCAGGAACATACTTCAGCCAAACAGGGAATCCACTGCACCACGGAGAGAATGACAATCAAAATCAAGCCCTCCAGACAAACTAATTTTACAAAATAATAATAATAATAACCCGTATCATCGGGCATCTATTCTGCCACAATGACATAAGAAATGGAGATCTGAAAATAAAAGAAGTGTGCAAGTTAGTATGTACCCAAAGTTCCACTCTGCACAGATATACGGTCCAATGCGGAGATGAGCATAGAGTCCCACTTTCTGAACTGTTTTAATGAACCGTACCAAATCGTACCTCCCTTCAAAATTATACTAAAAACCAAGTTTCAAAAAAGGCAAAATAAGCTTAGAACTAAAAAATCAGTGTAAAAATACGCAAAAACAAAGAAGTAAAAGATGCTGCAGATCGAGAATAATACATTGCCAGGTGAAGGTTCATGACCATTCCAAAACACATATGTGTCTATGACATCCAAGCCTCCATCTTTGGCCTTCATAATAAGGTCCTCCCACATCTACACCAACACCCATTTCACAAAAACACCAAAGTCTCGCAAATAATTCAGCTTTTTTAAGAAGATCATCAAATGTGAAATAAAAACCGAGACATACTTCAGGTGTGCTTCTGGGATAGTGAATGGAGCCGGAGATGAGGATTCTCCTTTGTCCATTGATGATGATAGCCTTCTTATCGTAGGTGACACTGCACTGGATCAGCTCAGAACCAACAACCAAGGTCGTGAAGAGCATCACTAGAAGCTTGGAAATGGAAACTGAGAGAGTTTCCATGTCTTTCTCTCCCTCTCTCTGCAACTATGTGGAGGTAATTTTGAAAAGGGAGCTCAGCCTCAGAGTGGCGAAAGTCTGTAAGAGACAAGTTCTGGGCTTCTGATCTTCTACTGCTACTGTTCGGCACTGAGCTTCTCTGCTACGTACCGTCTTATATATTGTAGTCTCAGGCTTGTCAGCTCAGAACAACTGAACTGAACAAGTGCGCTTTTGAATTAAACACCCCAAATAATATTTTAATTTTTTAAAACCAAAAAAAGCTGGCATAAATTGAAATTTTATTTTACTGTTGTCATCTGCCAAAAACAAAAAGAGAAAATAACAAGTATATAGTTGATGACAGCTTACGTTTTTTACGCTGTTATAAAGTTCCTGAATACCAATTGAAAAATGTGTACTGATAAGGTATGATTCACCAGTGAACCGACTTAACTTAAATAATGCATCTTTTGTGTAGACTACAAATTAGATCAACTTGTATTTTTGCATGTGTCGGCATAACAAGAAGTGACTTCACTTCATTAACAGCATTCATAAATATTTGGGTCCTCAGATCTCAGTGGTTGGAGTATTAGGTAATAAGGGATCAAACTAAACAAAGAAGCTAGCAGGGTCTATTAATAATCTAAACTTTCCATTGCCAGACCTAACCTGGAAACCCATTTATATCTTACTCCTTTGCCATGTTTGCATCTGTGACCCCTCCTTCCCTGTCATCAACCATACTCCCATTTTGTTATTTGTTATTCTCAGGATGACAAAATGTAGTCTCGTGAGCATAGATGTCTCAAGCCTTGTCAGGTAGCCTATGGGCACTGGCTCGGTACCATGCCACCATGTGATATGTCTTCCATGCCTTTCTGTATCGTCTTACATTGTTCTTACATTCCCACTCAATGAACGACAATTTTAAATGGTAGGTCACCATGTTACCCTTCTTCTTCTTCTTCTTCTATCTTTTTGGCATGGGACTCCCCCAGGACACCCCCACTTTCTTTGGATGATTGTTTAACTTTCTTTGACGATCATCATTATATTTCCAACAACTTATTCTATGATATGTTTATTCGATAGGAGTCTCTCTTTTTTTTAGCTTTTTTCCACTGTACAAGCCGAGAGATTAATCATTCCATGTTATATTTGCCCTGGAGGTGAACCTTTCAATCACTCTACAGGCAGAATGCACATTCCCTACATTAAAAAAATCCATAAATATTAAATAGTAGATTTATTCTATTCTCAAGATACCATCCATATTATTTCAATCATAAGATTTAAATTTAAATTTTTTTCCAATAAAATTATGTCAGTGTGTTATATACACTAGTATTATTGTTCTGTTTTGAGGGGTAGGGGGTGTAAAAAAAAAGTTTATAAGGTACCCATATTAATGAGCTTTCACACGTAGATCGTTAATTAAAATGAATGATCAAGACCAATGCTCCAACCAAGCTGCCACCTGCACCATTATTAATAGAGAAAAAAGATTGATTGACATTTATTTTATCAGGATATATATTATATCCTTAGGGCACTAGCATTGACTTGGTCAAAATTAAAGATTGACTAAAATTTAGATAATATGTACTAGAAACACTCTGCATTGGGTTGGCAAAGTCTAAAATAAAATAGACTTTTACTACAGTGATTGACCAAAGATGAAGAATCATTATTGATTCACCAAATATTAAAATATTAATTTCTCACTTCAAGAAAATATTAAAATATTAGTTTCCCACTTCAATAAAAATACTATTTAGTTTGTAATTAAGAAATTTAGATAGAAATTTAGATGAGTTTAATTAATATTTTTTATTATTAACATTAAATAAATTTTATAAATATAAATTTTTTAATATAAATTTAATTAAAATATAATTATTATTAATATTTAATTGATAGAATTATAAAATGTGATATAAATAAATTAAATAAAAAAATTATGAATTTAATAATATTTTATTATTATATAAAATAATTAATTAATTTTATGTGAAGATTGAATATAAATAATATAAAAAAATATAATATTAACTAAAATTTAAAAATACATTTCATCAAGTTAATACTAATGCTCTATATCTCCAAAAATTATTTGAAAAGGCAGGCAGGCAGAGCCACTTCGGTTAAAGAGCCGAACCCCAAGACAGCGGGCCAGTGCTCGGATTCCGTGGAACGTGGTTTCTTCGACCGTGGTCTAGTACTTCTAGCAAACCTGGGATTCTTTGTGTACTTCCGTTTTTATTTTTCTTTTGGGTAAGGATGCCGCCCAGGCATTTTTTTTTTCTGTTTTTTTTCATGTTTTTTAATATATTTAAATATTTTTTAAAAATAAAAAAAATACATCAACACATTTAAAATAATTTTTTTAACTATTAAACAAAAAAAAAAATAAAAAATTTTTTGACCAACGGTCAACTAAAACAGTCAAACATAGCGGCAAAAAGCTTTTCCGTTTTCTTTTTAGCCCTTTAGCATGCGTCCTTCATTCTCTCTCATTCAAGACGTACTGTCCCTATGCTAGGGCGTTATGGTCCTAAATCTAATCTTCCTAAAGGGTTGCCAATGCCTTATAGGTAGAAATTTGATTGCCTAGAAAATATGAGAAAGGCATGCATAATAATAGAACTACAACCCAGAAAGAAAAACTCTCTGGTATTTATTGGCAAGTTCAGCCACGCTCATGTTTTGAGTCTTTAAACCAAATAAAAGGAATTTGCTTATTATTATTATTATTGGTTTGAATTTCGCAAATAATGCTGAATGTTGCAAGACACGTGTCACATGCATCTCTCTTTCATTAAACTCGCGTTTTATGGATGTTTGTGATTATGTATAGCTTGAACATGAAATCAGCATCACTTTTCAAAAAGTCTCATGGGAATCTCAATCTCCTGTAGAATTAAGCGTCGGTGGCAATGAAGCAACTCTGAATTATGCACACCATCGTATCGTCCTGCTTAAAGAAATAGAAGCATAAACGCGTTGTGAGGAGGGGATTTTTTAAATCCTAGCTTTCCCTTTTGTATCAATCATTGTTACTTTGAAAAAAGTATACAAGCGCCTCTGTTGTTTACGAGTGTCGTGTAATTTAAAAAAATATATATAAATAAATATTAATTTTACATAAATAAAATTAATTTTTTAATAATAAATCTTACTTTTTTTTAAAAAAATTATCCGATATTTATATCTTTCATCTAACAACACTCGTCTTATAATAACATAAATAAAGACGGTCACCTAATTTTTGTCTCAGTATCTATGATTCGCGTTGCTCATTGCCTAAACCAACTCGGGCCCAACTCACCCACCCACAAATTAGGCTATTTATTGTACCTTCCAACTTTAAATATGGACGGTCTATTAGTTTCCACCTTCCATTGCAAACCATGGCATCCTTTTGTCTTTAAAGGTACTGATTCAGATCAATGATTAAGCTCATAATCTTTAAGATCATAAAAGTCACCCCTATATAAAATAAGTATCACTGAACAAATTAATCCCTATTTTGAAAACTGTTGAGGATACCTTTGACATGGGCCCAAGATCACACATGCATCTTCATAGGAAGCCCTCGCTTAGAAGGAACCTCAATTATAATGTTGTCGATTTTTATTTGTAATTAGTGTCAAATGGGTCCTCTCTTTGTCTAATCTTTATTTGGTTTCTAATATTTTAACCTTAACTAGAAGACAAAGGGACGTGGGAACACCGTTGATGCGCCGTTTGTTTCTCGCTAGTGTCAATGCATCGCATCTATTTTATTTAGTACCCCTAGATCTCCGTTCCGTTTACGTCGGTGGGAGCCGTTTCGGTTGTCCGAGAGACGGAGTCGACACATTTCACGTGTACCCCATCGAGATGGCCAAATCCCAAAATATCACACGCCGTTGGATCACGTGTAACGAATGGTGCAGCACTCTTGACTTCTTTTTTTGGCCCATCTGGGATACCCTACTAGTTGTGATCGGTGTTTATGACAAGTCTCTAAAGGGTCTTGTGGTGTGGACCCATTACTATCTAAGTTTGTTGCCTTTTCTTTTCAACATCTAATTGCAAATCAGCTTTTGACTGAGGGACAATAGCCGCAGTGCCCCAAAATTCCAAATCGCAATAGGATCATAAGCTAATTTGATTAAAAAAAAAATCATCTAAATTAGGAGAAATACAAAATGCGGGCTAATGATCATAGTATAATTGAATAATAATATAATTATTTTATAATTTATTTTACAACTAATCAATGCTATTGTGCAATTTCATTAAAAATAATTTCAATTTACATAATTTAGGCAAGAAGATATAGTTTATTTTGAAAAAGAAAAAGAAAAAAGAGATGGATGATCAAGATCAAACTATTCATAGTTAAATAAAATTTCTTGGCCTAAATTACCGTCTTTATATCGTTTCGATCTCAAATTTTAAGTTGGTGAAACTCGGATCGTATTCTAAAACCACATAAAACTATACAAATATTTCGACAGTTTTTGTCAAGATATATGAATGCAGTAGTAAATTATTATATTTGTACGTTTTAATTTGTAAAATAATATGTTTTGGTCATTTATTTACTGAAAATAATATTTGAAATATCCAGTTTTGAAATCGTAAACAGCACTTGGATACAACTAAAAATGCAAACGCTTTGCCCTACTGCTAGTGAGGTCTGGGGAGAGAAAAACAGCCCACTCAAAAAATGTTTTAATGCAGTTTCTGATGTCCGGGAACTGTGGTAGAATTTGAGTGAAAATCTGAAGTCAAGAGATATCGAATATGTGGTTATTATTATGAGAAATATATGGACTTGGAGGAATGCTTTCATTTTTTATAACAAGTTTGATCGATCATAGATAATACTTCAGAAAGCTATGAAGAGTTTGGAAGACTATCAATCTGCCCAACAACCTGATCAAGATCAGAATGCTGCTGCAGTGGATGCAACGAGGGTGTTAAGGATATGGAGGAAACTAGCTACGCATTTCATGAAGGTTAATTGGGATGCTGCTGTGGATGCTAAGACAAAGACTACAAGTTTAGGTATGATTATTAGAGATTCTGAATATGAGGTTCAAGTCTCATTGGGATGCAACATCAAAGCTACTATTCAACCTGCAATTACAGAGACGAGCACTAAGAAGAGCGATGGATTTATGTGCTGATCTAGACTTCTCAAAGGTCATATATATTTGAAGGGGACTGCCAGGAGATTGTGAAGGCTACCAATGCACATGCATCAAGAGAGTTGGACAGCAATAAGTCCTCTGATCCATGATATAAAGAGTATGATGAAAATTAGATTGTGATGGAAAAGTATCATCCAATTATAGGGAAGCAAATCTCGCTGCTCACAATAATGGATGTGGTTGTGAAAGAGCGAGCTTGTAATGACTGATGTTTTATTATTATATAAGCAGTGTTGGTTTGCTAAAAAACAAAAACAAAAAGTAGACTCTAGTTTGATCCCAAGGCAACCATCATAACTTACAGTATTATTGAATTTTGGGATCTAATTGTCAATTGAAACAAAGGAAGCCCATAATGTTTCAACAAGGCAACGGCCCAGGTTATTCAAATCTGGGTCTTTTAACGGAGAGTAATGAATTTGAGGTGTCTGGGCCACATTGATAACGCTGTAAAAAGGAGTGTTTTTTTAGAACAAAAAGGAGAGTTATTTTTTATTATTAAATATTTATAAAGTGTGAATGAATTAATACTTTTATCATATTAAAGTATTATGCTATTAAAATTACTTATATTAATATTAAATTTTAATGTATGTGTCTATACCTAATAATTTGTGTATAAATAAGTAAATAATTTTATCGCAATATTCCAATAATTTTTGTGTAATTTGTACACTATCATTCCATTCTTATCCCACTGAGATGAAGTGACACTATCCATCAACTTTTGAGTTATTTTAAAAAAAATTAAAAAGATGATCAAAGATGATAAAAAGTGACAATTATAAAATAGATCTTTTTGTAAGAATTACTCAACAACCAGATTCGGATGCAGCAGTGGCCTAACAAATTCTGCACTACAATGGAATATTCTAGAATAAGATTTACTGTTTTCTATTGCCAGCTATTGGCTATTATGGAGAGTTATAAAGAATAGAGAGCTGCTGAAATACAAATGCCTTGGTTGAGACCTTTTATCAAACACTTCCTTTGTCTCTTTAGGTACTACGTGTTGGCGATGTCACAAACGTTCCTTAATTTCTCTTGCAATTGACTACTGTACTATGAAGGTGAAATGAAGAATAAGAATAACATTTGTGCAATGGACATAAAGTAAAGGAAAAGCGTCCTTGAGCATATTTGAGACCATCACACGTATGGAGTTTTTCAATTAAAAGATGATGCCCTTTTTTGTTTTTGTGGGGATTCACTGGGGCATCTAATTCTTTGCTATTCAATGTTTTCCCTCCAAAGTGGAACCCCGTATTGGGTTCTTCGAAGTAATTAGACATCAATTTTAAAGAATATATATCTGCACTCAACATACACCCTTTCGGCTCTATTAAATTCCTCCCACATCTTGCTTACAAACTCGAGCATGCAACGCAGTCACATTTGCTCTCTCCATTTTGGACTTCCCGTCTGTCTTTGATCGCTTCTGAAACATGGTACAGAATGATAATTGATAGTACTATTTTATTTTGTTTTCAGTTTAGGAAAGATGTTGGTTAATCAGCAAATGTTGGGATGTTGTTGCCACAGAGTTTGGGGGAAGCTTTAGCTAAGAGACCCATACCAGTTGGGCCGTGGGGAGGTCAGCAAGGGCTGGCTTGGGACGATGGATTTTACTCAACAGTGAGGCAACTGGTGATAACACACGGAGCGGGCATCGACTGCATCCAGATTGAATACGATGAGAAAGGAACCTCAATTTGGTCAGGAAGGCATGGTGGAAATGGAGGCGACAGAACAGACAAGGTTATTTATACCATTGCTTGAATAATCACTTGTTACAGAACCCAACATGATCTAGAAAATGTCTGCAACAAGAATAATGATATTCGTAGACTGTTTTACGACTCGTTTTATAATTAACTTACATGAAACTGTCACTCCATCTCCTTTGTGTTTGATTGATTTATTCGTTCTTCTATTCTTTGTCACTGTATAGATCAAGCTTGATTACCCGGACGAGTTCCTAACTTCAATACATGGACACTATGGTGGCTTAAACGACTGGGGACCGGTCTTGATTCGATCGCTTACTTTGGAGAGCAACAAGAAAACGTATGGACCATTTGGTATCGAACAAGGAACCTATTTCTCATTCGCAATGAATGGGTGGAGGATTGTTGGGTTCCATGGAAAGAGTAATTTGTATCTTGATGCGATCGGAGCTTATTTGAAACCGATTGAAAAACAATACCTCTCCAAAACTTTGGCTCATTCGCAAAAGTATGGGACTGAGAAGGCTAGCTACTCTGTAATACAAACAACTGAGGATGAAAGCATTGATGTATATCCTGTTCCAGTAAGACCAAAGGATGAATTCGGCAACCCTCTAAAGAAACAAGTCAGTGATCTAGAAAAGAGTGGTGTTGGAACCATGGAAAAGGTATTCATTAAGCAACCTTTTACTTTTTTCTCTTGGAGTGTTAACTACAAATTATTTTTTCCTCTCAATTTTTATATGTTGCACGAGAAGAAGATGATCTAATTATTAGGTTAAAGCTTCATTCATTTCAGATACCTGGTTTTGAGAAATTAGTGCCATCCAAAGTTGATGGCAATGGCGTGGTGACCTATGGGCCGTGGGGCGGTACTGGTGGGACTATGTTTGACGATAGAATGTATACGGGCATTAAACGAATTAATTTGTCCCGCAATATGGCTGGAATTGTATGGATGAGAGTTTTGTATGATCGAGATGGGGATGCCATTTGGGGAAGCAAACATGGAGGCAACGGAGGGTATAAAAATGAAAAGGTACTGAATCAAGCTGGTCTTTATTCCCTGATCAGGTAGTATTTTATTGTACATATGGGTGGGGTACCTAGGCTATTTTAGGACTTCGAAACTCACTCACTTTTTTTTTCCAGATAGTCTTCGATTATCCATCAGAAATCTTGACGCATATAGTTGGCTTCTATGGTCCAGTAATGTACATGGGTCCTAATGTTATAAAGTCGCTCACTTTCTATACAAATAAGAGAAAGTATGGGCCATATGGAGAAGAACAAGGAGCGAGTTTCACCACCAAACTGAAGGAGGGAAAGATTGTCGGAATCCATGGAAGAGAGGGTTTATTCGTAGATGCACTGGGTGTACATGTTATAGAAGGGAAAGTAATGCCTTCGAATCCTTCTCCTTCCAATGCAATCACTTCTGCTAACGAACCCCCCATTGCAGAGGTAGATATTCATATTCTTCGGTGGTCTAATCTATAAGCATTTTCAGCATGCCAATATGCATATAGATTGGGTGTACATGTTATAGAAGGGAAAGTAATGCCTTCGAATCCATGGAAGAGAGGGTTTATTCGTAGATGCACTGGGTGTACATGTTATAGAAGGGAAAGTAATGCCTTCGAATCCTTCTCCTTCCAATGCAATCACTTCTGCTAACGAACCCCCCATTGCAGAGGTAGATATTCATATTCTTCGGTGGTCTAATCTATAAGCATTTTCAGCATGCCAATATGCATATATATATATATATAGCTAGGAAACAGTAAGCTCTAACCCAATGGTTGTACTTTTTTCCTCGTGTGTGAAGTCTTGTGTTCAAAACATAACAAAATCTTTGCCAAGATCCTTTGGATCAATTGGCAACATCTTGGTTTCTCACTAAGAGAACTAAGGATCGAATCCCCCCTCCCCCATGTATATTAAAAAAAAAAAAAAAACTAGGAAACAGTACGTAGATCATGGTTTATATACACACAAAGGTTTATAATTGTTTGTTTTTTCTATTTCTTCGATTGGGTCCAGATTGCTGGTGGTGTGATAAAAGAACCAGCTCCATGTGGACCAGGTCCATGGGGTGGGGATGGAGGAAGACCATGGGATGATGGAGTTTTTTCTGGGATCAAGCAGATATATTTGACAAGATCATCAGAAGCCATTTGCTCGATTCAAATTGAGTATGACAGAAATGGACAATCTATTTGGTCCATTAAGCATGGGGGCAACGGAGGAACCTCCACACATAGGGTACTTAATTCTTATCGATCGATCATTCAATTTCGATCTTTACGATATTTAAGAATACCATTGATAATACCATATTAAACTACGTAATTTTGAGCGCAGCTGCAATTGGAGTACCCGCATGAAGTGCTGACTTGTGTATCAGGGTATTATGGTTGCATCAGTAGAGACGATAGGCCTAAAGTGGTAAGGTCACTGACATTGTACACGAGTCGAGGTAGGTACGGTCCGTATGGGGAGGAAGTAGGGACATATTTCACGTCAACCACGACAGAAGGCAAGGTGGTCGGTTTCCATGGGAGGAGTAGCTCCTACTTGGATGCCATCGGAGTCCATATGCAACACTGGCTCGGAAGTCAGAGAACTGGAAAGTCTTCTCTTTCCAAGTTCATCGATTCATTGTTCTGAAATATAATACTTTTTTAATCATAATTATAATAATTCCTAAAATATTATTAAACCATGTCTGATATACATATGCTTCTATCAGTCTATGTCTAATGTATTGTGCTCCAAGTCCAAGGTCAATAAAATTGTGTGTTTGATCTCAAGTAATATCCTCCTGAATATTCATTCAAATACGATTCTGGGCCTCTGTCCATGCCCGCTGTATAACTATTACTGGCCCATATCCGGGGCTGGTTTCGGCCCATGAACATTAGAAGTGAGTGGGCAAACCCAAGTATATATGCTGGGCAAGATCTCAAAACCCATTGCCGTGTGTTGCCAAAGCATTGAACTATGAGACTTGGGCCAGAGGACATCCACAAGTATCTGTTAACTCGGCCCGTGTAGAAGTTTGAGAAAGATTGTTCTTCAGGTTTTGTCATTAACAGTATCACTTGTTAATGCATTACATTTTAAGTGGCTGAATATTTAGACTGTAAATATGTAAAATCATTTAAAATCTGTCACATCAACAAATATGATGGAAGATAACAAAACTTAAGATGAAGATTGCGATTCATCTTATGCTTTGTGACAAATATTTTCTCCTCCTTTCAAGACGTAACGCAATTTGAGAAAAGCTAGACATTGTGTTCGATACTGAAAGACTAAAAAATCCTAACAAAAAATTAGTCTATCCATATCGGGAGAATAAAATACACATGCATGTATCTGTTTATCCAATCAGCCCGTACGTTATTAACACAGCCTATATAGCAAAGTCTATAAAATTAGATCCCCAAATAAGGACAAAAAAAAAAAAAAGGAATTGCATTCCCTTTCTCTTTGTTTTCAATTATTTTTTCCTTCAATTTAGATTTTTAAAAAAAAAAAAAAAAAAAAGTGGGTGAACGTAGTTGAGCCTATATATAGATCATGCTAAGAACCTAGTCAGGATAGTAAAAAAGAAGATCAAAGGTGGATGAATTAATGAAATTTAGCATCTAAGGGATATAGTCTTGACCTGCATGTCTTTTCTAATATTTTAGCCGAATCAAGGCAAACAGCAAGATGTGGCACAAGACAATTTATGAGTACTGTAGCCTTAGACATTTACACATGACAATTAGCTGCATGCCTGATACTCATTCCACTACCTTGCGTTCTTGCAATATCACAGTGCACACATCCAATCAAGCATAGTGTCGAAGGAAAAACGTATCATTTCAAGACTCGATTTCCAACCTGCCTTGCTTTTAATACAATTTGTCTTTTCCTCCATTCTCCTTAAATGGAGTCTAGCTCACTGTAATGCATGAAAGGAAGGCTTTTGTTTTTGTTTTTGTTTTCCTAGTAATGTCAAGTCAATGCGTGCATGCTAGCAAATGGCAGGGTAATTATCCTAAAATGAGAGTACAGAACAAAAAAGAAAAGGCTTTTATTAAAAGGAATATTCTTGATAAAGATTAATATAAAGGAAAATGAAAAAAGAGTAATTCTGATAAAGATGCTAGCTTTAGGATCGAGTGTCCATTATAATTTATATAGATCAGTACATATATAGCTCGTTCAACATAAATGGTACCCTGATCATGAAAACATGCGAGCGACCATCGTGAAAGGGACAGGTTCATCAATTATATTCAGATTAATCATGTCATGTAAAAACAAAATAGCAAGATCCACACTGGAAACCAGTATACTATATATAAAGTACTTCGTTTTTTGGATAATTGATGACAGTTTTTTGTATAAGAAGTAGGCCAGAAGCAGTCATGTGGGCATATAAATCAGTACAGTTAAATTAGAATTTCACCTATATATATATATATATATATACACACACTAAGTAAAGGTTTTAAATGCGTTAGTTTCGAAGTATACTTGACATAATAATTTAAATAAAAAAAATAAAAAAGTCAGTAACTTATTTATTTGAGAAAAGAAAATATAAGTTTTAAAAAAATAAAAAATAAAGATTAAAAAATTTTTTAACTTCAGCAAAGTATCTAACTGCAGGATTATTAAGGGTTTTTTAATAAAACATAATATTTTATTAAATCCTATAAAGAAACTACACTTCAAATGTTAAAAATTTTAATGATCATTTAATAAAATAGAATTTCACAAAAAATAAAAAAAAATTATTATTCACAATTACTTATTGCAATAGAGTAGGAATGACTTTAGCTAGCCTTTATGGGAGGAGAAGACATCATGAATGCATGCATTCCTTCTTAAAAGGAAAAAGACAATGTATCTTTGGAGTCTTTTAGCTCCATCCGAATCTGAATAAAACAGCTGTGTAAGTACGTCTTGCTCGGGGATTAAAGTAAAAAGGTGGTTTGTTTTTCTTCGGTTTTGTCGTTGTGTTTTTTACCTAAAAACTTTCTGGGACCTATCAAACGACTACAAGTCCCTTAAAACAACACTTCTATTGATCTGCGTCGCGAATGATCGAGCTTCTTCCAATAAGCTAGCGTGTAAAGTTCATCATGCCAAGTCAAATGGCTGTATAATTGTCTGCTTTTTTAGGCCAAAACAAAACTTACTAGGAAAAATCAAGCTGGCCGGTTGACATGATGGCTTAAAGTTACGATGTTTAAATGCATGAGCTTCGTTTATATAATAAAAATCTTTCCTCTTATTTTATTATTATAATTTTTTTAAATTTTTAAATAATAATAATATTATTAAAAAATAATATTTTAATAATATTTTATTCAACTTTCAATTTTCATTTAAAATTATCTCATCTCATCTCACTATCTAAACTACATCTTATTCTTCTAGAATAGTCATTTATAATAAAAATCGAATAACATCTTCTTCTTAAAAAAAAAAATGCTTGAATTTCTTCCATTATTGCCTCCATTAATGTACAAGAAAGAAATTGGTGACTAGTTCAGTACGTTTGGCTTAATATATGGTTATTAGCCGCAAAAAAAGAAAGGTAGGCGCAGAAAACTGGGAACTTTCATGGTCTCAATTTGAAAGAATTAGGTAGACCTAAGTGAATAATTAGAGTAGGTGAAAGATTCCGTTGTCATAATTAATTGCATATATATATATATATATATATATATATATATCGATCGAATGGATGGATCTTGCAATGAGAAAATGACATGGCACACATTATTATTCTTCATCGTGACGTGGCAACTGACGATCGAAATGGGGTCTGAACTCGTACGTACAGACGTTATCGCAAGCTCCTTAATAATTGATCAAATATTATATATGTGGTAGATTTTATCTGTGGCCTACCATTTGCATGGAAGAAGAACATAGCACGTTCAGATGATCAATACCATATTTCTCATATTTATATATATACTATATATATATATATATATATATATATATATACACACACACATACTTAAGTTTTAATTTGAGATCTGGATAATGCATGGCCACGTTATAAACGTGTCCTATGCAACCAACAAATTTGTGCTTGGACAATTTTCAGATTCCTTGAAAGTACCATGCAATCTTATCTTTTAAGCTTCCAGTTATGTAAATGAATAATAGAATACAAATTAATTCATAAAAAACTCTAATTAATATTCTTTAATTTTGAGTTTTTCATCTTATTGAATTTTGATTAATGTTGTATAAATCAATATTAATGTTTTTTTTTTCAGTTGAATATTTTATTTTTAATTTTTGTCCTCATTAATGCATTATGACTATTTGTGTTAATTTATTGAGTAATGCTACTACATACACGTGGGTCTTGTATTTATTAATTTTTTAAAAATAATTATACGGTATTTATACACTCACGGCTGCAAGTATCATTTTTCTAATTTATTTACCCAATACTGTGAGCTTCTCAGAAGAGAACATTTTGGACCTTTTTTTTCCAATCTTAACTATTTCTTTCACGCAAGCTAACACGAAAATGGAAACCCAAATTCGAATGGAACAACACTTCCTGTGTAAGGTGATCGAAGAAAGTCAGAAAGATATCGTGTCAAGCTTGAAAAGAACATCGGATTATGAGTTTATTCTTTCCAAAATCTCTTAATTTCTTCGTAATTGTCTACAGCTATTATATCTTACTCATAATAGCCCATATGGATAACTGTTGGGATACGACTTGGGGCACCCATTGTAGATCAGAAGGCTGGCCCACGAATCGAAGTACCGAGATGGTTGTCCCACTGAATATCATATGTGTAATCGGTGTACAACTGACATGACTTTTGGACTAAAGTTAGGCAGGTCTCTACTCTCTGTTCTCTCCCAACTATTTTGAATTGTTTTTGTGTCAATTTGATTCTCACAGTGGGTGCAGTTGAAGACAAGCTTGTACCACTGTCTAACATTATATGTGTTTGAAAATATTCATATAGCTCCAAAGATTTTTGAGCCCAAAAGAAACTTAATTTGTGATAGAAAACCAATATTATAGCTTTATTTCTTAAGGAAAAAAAACCCAAATTGACGTGTGAATCTGGCTAACTAGGAGGTTGAGAATCAGTAGTATATGGGAGATAGACATTATATAATTTCTCAATAATTCTTGTACGAAATCTATAATATTTGATGGTTTTGGCCGCAGTTTGAAACCCAATTAATTGATAGAATTTCTAAGTACCGTTTCATATATACTTACTTTTCCTGGGATTGTTTAATTATCTTTACCATTAACGTTGGTATAAACTAAGAAACGGGCAAGAATATTATATGATCGAATTTATTATTCATATATATACTTGGAAAATTAAGAACAGTGGTGTCCATTATTGAACCCATGACACTTCAAAAAGGAGCTAGCATGCATGCTTGAGTCCATGGTGCTCTCATATTATATGGTAAAGTTGAAAATGGCGAAAACCAATAACGATAATGATAATAATTAATGGATATGAGCTGTAAAAATAATGAAAAGGCGAGGGAAGCAAAGCAAAGCAAGCAAGCAACGTCCCTTTTTCTAAAGCCTATAGAGATCCCTTGAGCCACTGAAATGAGGTGGTCTTTCTGCCTAGTACGATTTTTATGATCATGATTTTCTGCTACGTTACAAACTAGAAGAGAGAGAGAGAGAGAGAGAGAATCTAATCTGTGGAATAATTGGTGTCAGCTAAAAAGAGGTCGATTCGATCTCCCTTGTATACTAACAAAGAAAGTGCTTGTGTTTGCGTCTTAAGCAACTTTGTCTAGCAAGTGACAGTTGTGTAGGTCCATCTTGCCAAATGGTTTGCACTTTGAGAGAAATTAGAGATGAGGGAATAGTAAAAGTGTAAAACGATATATGCATTATGCATGCATGGGGCGTAGGCTGTAGCTAGCTAGCCAGCTGCTTGCTAGAAAGAAAGACAAGATGAACGAATGATAAAGGAAAAGAACTTCAAAGTTCTGTTTTTTGTTTGTTTTTTGGGTTTTAACTTTTCTTCCCTTTCATTCACCTAAAAAGATATAAAGTTGGGGAAGTTTTAAAGAAAAAGTTGATAAAAAACCAAAAAGACAGTCAATTACGCCAACCTGCACGGGTCCATTTTCATTCATTTCCTCTCCTTCCTTCTGTTCTCCATCCAATTAGGCAATGTACAATCAGTCATTCAACATTATCATCGATCGCTAGCTCTGATCTCCCTATCACAAAAAAGCCTTTTTGGAGAGACGTACGTTACGCTAATCTGTTTAGTCAAAACCAGCACATCACATGCATATCATCGACCTGCGCGCGCCTGCCACTGCCTGCTGTCACTCATTTTCTATCGGTTTCTATTAATTTCTGTCAAAATAATTGAATAAAACATATGCATTACTTTTTGTTGTTATGCTCCGATAGAGAGTTCTAACCGTTTATGTATCAATTATTATTTATTTTTATATTTTATATTTATAATTTTTATAAAATGTGAAAGTATTTTTTATAAAATATGAAGCTTAAGATAGTGAGTAATAACTTTTGAAAATTGTTTTCGTCCGGATATAAGAAAGAAGAACTACATGTGAATAAAATAAATATTAGGTCTCATTGCAGTAATTAATACTACTACTGCTACCTAGCTCGATATTCTTCCAAAATTTAATACAGCTAAAATAAAATAATTAATGCGCACTCGCGTGAATTTATCCGTGATTAATAATTAAAAAAAATAAATAAAAGAATGTACATATGTCTGTTCCTAGTATTGTTATATCATGTATCGGTCATGATACCCGATATAAAATTGTTTACATTATTGATCACCATGACTTGTTTGAAAACCCGAAACATTATTAATTAGCAGTATAAACTAGGACATTCTCAGGCATCATCAATCAGCTCAATGAATTCGAACCGAATAAAAAAAGTTGGATTTGGATTTTCAAAGTCTAATTAACTAGATATTAATATATTAATTAATTGCCTAAGAATCGGATACGTTATATTCCTATATATTACCTAAAAAGCTTGACATTCTCTAGTAGAGCCTGCAATAATAACGTAGGGACCGATCGTGGGGACACCTGCTGCATGCAGTATTAATCTTCATGATCTGATCATCTTTCATAACCGCTAATTGTAATTATTATCCATTTATATAATAATAATAATAATTAATGGAAAAAGAAGACAATTAACATACAATATCTGATCAAACACTAACTTGTTGACAAAATGCAAGTTGAAGTAGCTAACAAGCCGCATTAATCTGTGGTTTAAAATAAATAGCTAGTAGATATATTTCAACTAAGTTAGGCCAACTTGTATTATTAACCGATCATAGGCTTTAATTTAATTTTATTATTTTGGGTATGCATTTCCATGAAAAAGACAAGCCATACATTGACTCTAATTAAAGCTACATTAATTAATAGAAAGAAAACCGAATCATTGGCAACCATTAATTAACTAATATGGATATAATGTATTTAATTAAATCGGAGGATGTACGTCATCATATGCAGTTCTTCTAGCATTAATATTATTAGATATATATATGTCCCCTTTTGTTGGTGTTAAGCACTTAGGATAAATAAAGTTGGAATCGGTTCTGATGCTAAGTACATGATGATCTGTCTCCTTATGCATGCAGCTAGGGTACCGAAGTAGCACTAGTACTAGTACTAATGCTATGTATATATTATAATATACCTTTTAATTATCACACTTCACTTTATCACCATGCAGGCCGGTAAATACGACACTTTTCATCCTTTTCCAAACATCTATTATAGTATTGAGATTGGCTTCACTAGAGTCATTTTCAAAATTTGATAAAAAGTATATATTTTTTATAAATCTAAAATCTTCCTAGCCATAAGCTCACATTATATTAGTCATTGCATTAATCAAAATAATAATATAATAATATTTTTTTAATAATAATATTTTTTTAATATTTTTTTTTCATATTTGACAATTACACTAATCATATACTGATTAACAATTTAATTTGATACTTAAATTATTATTTTTCAACTAATTTTTTTCCTCAACATAATTAATTCTGATTAATACTTAAACCGTGGTGGCATTAATCTAAAAGTTGGATGAAGTGATTTTGTAATAAAATAATGAGAATAAACCATGAACAATATATCTTCAAATATGGAGATGAAAGTTAATACAATGTAGCTCAAAGTTGGAGTTTTGATTGTTTACCAAATCCAATGCAGCGTTTTTAACCACAAACGGTAAATGTAATTTATGTTTGACTAGGATTAGATGAGACTGTATTTAAATTAGAATTATGGATGAATGTAAGTTTAAATAAGACTCTAGGAGTGCATCCGATAGGGATAAGTATTTGAATAGAAGTTATCAAATTAGAATAAGTAGTTGAATTGTAACTCTTATCAAATCTTGTTTATATTATAAGATAAGAGTTTACAAGAGTCCAATGTATGTTTCGAGCTTAAGAGTTAGTTGAAGAGATAAAAATGCAATATTTATTGACGAAACTGAAGCTGATTTGAACTCGATGTAACCCAGAAGAAGTGATCTAGTCCAAAATGTTCATAAGTAGTTAGCAACGTATTTGACTGAGATTTTGGATAAACCTGTCAGCAGAATCATTTTCCAAATCAATGACATCATTGCCTATTTATAGAGGAGTCGGCTGAGGGTTTTGAGAACACTTGAACAACACATATTCACAAGTATTGAGAGCTTGAATATCTGGGTAGAATTTCAAGAGATCGTGCAAGTGAAAATTCTTGAGGGAATGATTTTTCAAAAAGCTCAGTCCATGGGATTAAGTAAGAGCATACTCTAAGGAGGAGTTGCAGTGTTCAAATTCAACTATTGAAGGTTCTAGTAAGAAAGACAAAGATTAGAGAGTGTCAGAGGTTCTGACTACTTACTGCAGTAGAAGACAAGCAGGTTGTGTGTCTTGGGTAAATGTGTCTAGTTACAAAGGTTTTGTAAACGTTTTACTTATAATACTCTCAATGCTAAAATTGGTTTTTTTAGATTTGATTACCCCGTAAGATTTTACCTTTGAATAGTTCTTCAAAGGGTTTTCCTTTGTAATCAAATTATTATGTTAATGTTTTTAATATTTTATATTAATTACTAATCCATGCTAATAGCTTTTGTTTAGCATTAAACATGCATAATTAGGAGTACTGAGGTAATTTCACAAACCATTCAAAATTTGAAGATTCTTCCATTTTGAAGAGACCGATGCCAGTGCTCATATACTTGTTATCACACTTTCACCTCATCATGTGTGTATACATGACACTTTCCATAATTTTTAAACATCTCTTACATGTGAAGATTAAAATTAAAATTTGACTGATATATATATATATCTATATATACACACACACCACGCATCTCATTAGGGTGGGAAGAAAATGTACGTACTAGTGTGTAGCATTTTTCAACTTAAAAAACAAGCTGGTAGATACCTCTTCAGTTTGTATGGAAAATAAAGCTGGAATTAAATTCAGCAAATCTTAATTAGGTATGTATAGCTTGCAGGATCATTAATTTATATGGATATATAAAATATCAAACATCATATGCATTTCGATCGGAGGGCTGAGGGCTCAGGCGTTTAATAAATAATTTACAAGAAGGAAAAAAGGAAATCATGAAGCTGATGAAAAACATAAAAGCATCTGTTGCAAATTTCAACCAAAACTAAGATTAATATAGATGTTCAGTACCCTACGCCTACGGTCCCTACCCCCACCCTTTTTTTCTCGATAAGATGATATTTAAGTAATTTTCAAACCTCGATCGACGAGTAACATGTACTACAAGTGTGCATGCATGCGTAGACGGAGTTCAAGATTTTCTATGAGGCAATAAAGTGATCAATTGAGTCTGCATGCAGCAGATTGAATAATATTGCAGAAAAAAGTAGAGCACCAATGTCTTTTTGTTGGTGACTCAGAAAGATTGAGTCACTTCCTACGTGACTCGGTAATTACCTTTTTCCTTTAATATTTATTTATATATGTGTTGGGATATATCAATATATATATGTATATATATAATATCTGGACCTTTAGCATCGATCCTTGTGAAATGGATGGAAGGCTTACTGGCAATTGGTAATTATCGTTATGGGATTAACATATAACATACAGAGAAAATATATCTAACCACCAAATTTTAAGAGATTTTTCAGGTCAATTATGCTAAAAAATTATTGATATTTTAATTTTTTTAAAAATTATAATAAGATTCACTATAAATAGTGTGTTAACACATGACCGATTTATACGTAGCAAAAATCTAGCATATATGTAATCTTGTTTGGATAGTGAAAGTGTTTCATCTCATCTCCTCTCATTCTATCATTACAACTTTTCTAAATTTTGACACAAAATATAATAAACAATTCAACTTTTTTCAAATATCAAAACAATAATAATATTAACAAATAATATTCTAACAATATTTTTTTCAACTTTTATTTCAACCCATTATCTATCTAAACGGCACCTAATGTGGATCAACTGTTTCGTTTGGTTACGCAGTTTAGATAAGATAAAAAGAAATGTTTTGTTAAAATAGTTGAATAAAATTTTATTATAATATTCTTTTTTAATATTATTTTTATTTTAAAATTTAAAATTTGAATTATTTATTATATTTTATGTATGAATTTATAAAAATTATAAAAATTATATAAGATGAAATAATTTAATTTTATGTAATCAAATCAACCCTTGTGATTTCACGCCTCGAATGCTACGTACGTGCGGTCACGGCCTCCGGCATATAAAAACGACAATACCTGGTAAAAAGAAACATCCATTTCAAAAATAAAGCAAACGGTTACGATATTCATGATCCTCCAACCTAATGTTGACATGCAATGCAGCAACGGTCAAGAGTTTTGTTAAGAAATAAAGAAATCAGTTACTATCCTCGTAGATCGGCCGCCAACCTTATAGTGACATGCACGCTGTGTATATAGTAGCGGCCATCGAGTATGGTTTCCTTACCGCGTATAGAATAAAGATACAACAAATTCTATATACATGTAACTTAAATAACAATATTATCATATGATGTAAAATGCTATCTATATTTATAATTTTACTTTCATAACGACAATTGCTGATTTGTCAACTATTAAAAATGATGAAAATTTTAAAATTCGAAATCTAAAATTCAAGTTAAAAAAGAAAGTATTGATAAAATGGAATGAGATCACTAACACTCAATACGTATAATATTGTACGTAAAATAATGTATACGTATAGCATTACTTTAATAACACGTACGATACACCCTTGAACTTAAAAAGCGCTAGAGTCATCATTTTTAATTTCGACGTAGTTTGATCACTTGACGATCGAGTTAAGAATATCCTCTGAAATCCCCCAAAGTCATTTTCTTGTGTCGTAAGACACGCGAGGCACATTAACACTTACATAGGCATCCATGGACCTATTTAGATCGAACAACAAACAGCTTCAATGTGAAACCTCATTCTCTGTTGACGAGGCTCATGTTGCTACCCAAGTTTCAAGAATGTTAGGCATTGTGAACGGTTTTTTTAAACATGAAAGAATTTTTTTTGCACAAAATCGACTAATCAAGGCGCCATTGGATAGACGTTGCTGGTTGATATTTCTTAAGGGACAAGCATATGCCCACATTTTCTTATGATTACATATAAACAAAGAAATGATATGAAATTTAGTTTGACTAACATCTATATTTTTTATGTCGAACATATTTTTCTCACCTTAGTTTGACTAAAGAACCTGTAAGAGGATAATTGGTCCCGGTTTCACACTTTATTCTAACAGAGCTAGCATGCAACACGATCGAGACAAATGGTAATGTTTTCTTTGAGTAGTAAAACTGTTCACACGAGTTTTTTCCCTTTGAGCCCGAGTTAAATGATAAAAAAAAACGTATATATATATATATATATATATATATATATCAATAAAGAAAACTTTGTCTGCGTCTATTAATTGCGTTTGCATTCAATTTTCTCTTGCTAAGACGTCTCAACTGCATTAAATTATTTTGTGTTGTTTCACTATGTTGAACCCACATGTTTCTCTGTTACGATTTGGTCATCGAAAACCAACCTCAATCGTGTTCCATACGAGAGGAAGCACCGATCTCAATAATTCTTGGCATGTATAGCTTCGTGATGGTCCTGATGGATGTGTTTTATTGGACATGTTGGCCAACGAGTGGTTGATTGTGTGAGAAAAAAAAGGGGAGACTATAATTATAGACCCCATATATAACAGATACATTTTGGACGGACGTGCCGAGAAAAGGAAGGAGAAAAAAAAATATCAAACGCACCCGCTCCATTTTCTCACTCATCTTTTTTTCTAGTTCCTGATCCTAGTTTTGAAAAGGAGCTGATCTAATTCTTCGTTCCTTATCTTTTCACTCATTCGTTTCATTTCCTTCGTCATTCCTCCCAACCAAACATGAAAAATTGGCTTTCACGTTATTTTCAGGTAGGTAATAAGGCTGGTGAAGTTTGAGAACAAAGAAAGAAAGAAAGATTATGACTCTGAGTATTTTTCTTTGTTTGATTGAATGAAAAAACAAGAACAATCGAGGGAGGGAATTATGAAGTGACGGGAAGAGAATATTACACAAATCAGTACAAGAAAACTAGCTAGATTATATATATATATATATATATATATATATTACAAAGCAAAAGGTAAAAATGCTTAAACAAGAAAGAGGGAAAAGGCTTTACCAAAGTCTAGTCAAGAATTGTAGAGACAGACAAGGAGATATTGTTAGTTGGGCATGCATTCAATTAATTGTACATCGATTTTAAAGGATGTCCGCATTGATCGAACAATCATTGTCGTTCCTGCCAAATAGGTCCCAGAGATACACAAACGCTTTGTTTGCATACAAATGCATGCATTCCTTCTGCACTGTAAAATAATGCTTGGTTCTTTGAAGATCTTACGTTTGAGAGGCCAAAAAAAAGAAAAAACACCCTAAAGTAATTTCCCAATCGAATCCAAATTCGTTCTTCTTTCATTTTTAACTGTTGAGTTCTACAGTAGTGTCTGAGTAATTAAGTCCAAAAACAAATTACCTACCTAGAATTTAAGATGTGGGTAAGTCGTCTCAACTAACCCTAATTGGGTCAGTCAATGAAAATGAGAAAACAATCTGTAATTATTTATATTATAATTTTCCTTTGAAAAGAAAATTCTCTACTTTTGAGGATAGATCACATCGAAGACTAACTACTAACTACTACAAATTAACAGCACCTCTTTATCTTCTTTAAGAAGATACGTAAAAAGGGTCACTGCCTTATTTTAAATTTTTATGGAATAAAAAGCCCAAAGGTTGGCTGCAGCGCCGCACATTAATCCGCTTCAGTTGGTGACAATTATATATCAGCATTACGTACGTAGTTGCCTAAACCTGCATGGTTATAAAAATTGACTTAAGAGAACCCCACCTTAATTTGGTTCATGATTATCATTGCTCTGCCACTCTCTGATCTATACAGCCAAAAACCCTTCGCAATCTAAGCCTTAGATCGATACTGTGAATTTCTTGGAGTTCAAAATTGATGGGCTCTACTCTGTTGCCTCTCTACCATTATTCAGCGATCATGAACTTATAATTTTATATATTTTTTTATATACTTGTATATATATTTATTATATGAGTTTATGAAGCATCTGCTTCTGCTGATGTGGTATAGGCTGTTTTTTACAAGGCAGAAAGAGAGAACTCGGAGAGAGAGAGAGAGAGAGAATATTTCATTGGTTGCATAAGCTTAACATCGTCCCAGAGTCTGCACCCACGTGAACGCTTCCTCGCTCGTGTCCCCACACAGATCCTCCGTATCCAAAGGTGGGCCCCTCCTCAACCTCTTCTGAGTTCTTCTGCCCCCAGCCATCCCTTTCCCAGAAAGGAGTCCCTCGGCAAAAGGTCACGCATACACACACCAGCTCTTTACAAATTTAAATGGAAACAAATAAAGAGAAAAACCTCCCTCATCCCCTGCACGTGTCTCCCCAATGTCGCACGTGACATCCACGTGTATCCCCAATAAAGAGAAAAACCAACTCGTCTCGTTTCCCTCTCCCCTCTGTCCTATAAATTGAGAACCTGTATCGTATATCCTAGACACGAAACGCAGAGAGATAGAAAGAGAGAGAGAAGGAGATAAAGGAGATCACACACAGAGTGTCGGTCAGACTCAGATTCAGACCCAGAACCAGAACCAGACTCAGACTCACTCTGTTCTGTAAGAGAAATAGAAAAGGAAAAAAAAAGAGGAGAATACTTTTTAGAGAGAAAAAGAAGGAAAGAACAAAGATGCAGTTCTTGAAGTCCTCGTTGTCTCGGCTTTTTAATCTGCTTATCCTTTTGTGCTGAACGAATAACGTGGTAAAAAGCAAAGAGGGTAAGAGAGCCAGCGAATCTTGTGCAACGTAGAAGATCTTTAAAAGTGCAATCCCGCTTACGTTAGCCCCACCACCCTCCCCCCCATAACTCTGCCACAAGATTTTTGTTCCCTCCTTCCCAGGCCATTCCTACAGAGTACTTCTACTCCCAGCGCCTCCTTCTTCCCTCCGCCGGTGTGCGCACTTTCCTTATCCTACACCACCTTCGTTCTCCTATAAATATCCTTCATTTTGTTCGAAACATAATCGCACAACATTTTTATTCTAAGGCAACAAAACAAATATATAGCAGGTAAGCAGCATATTTATATAAAATGGCTACTACTAGGCTTCTTTTAACGTTTGCTATATATCGATTAATTGCCACTGTTGGACTGACCGTGGAGCCCACGGAGCTTCTCCGGCTGGGAGTCGACGGTCAACTCAGCGTTGACCCGGCTGACATGGAGACAGCTTCGCTTGACTTTGGCATGATGAGCCGAACGGAACCGCTAGCCGTTTTCCACCCGGCCTCGGCGGAGGACATCACCAGGCTCATCCGAGCGGCTTATGGGTCGGCTCGCGGGTTCACGGTCTCGGCAAGGGGCCACGGGCATTCCATAAACGGGCAGGCTCAGGCAACAAAAGGGCTGGTGATAGAGATGAGCAGCTTAAGGGGTAGGCAACTAGGGTCGGGAAAGCCGTCTCTGCCTCGGGTCTCGGAGGAAGAGAGTTATGTGGACGTGTGGGGAGGGGAACTGTGGATAGACGTGCTAAGGGCAACGCTAGAGCATGGGCTTGCACCGAAGTCATGGACAGATTACTTGTATTTGTCAGTGGGTGGAACCCTTTCGAATGCTGGGATTAGCGGCCAAGCTTTCAATCATGGACCTCAGATTAGCAATGTCTACGAGCTTGACGTTGTTACAGGTCCAATTACTTTCGCTTGCATTTGTTGTATATATGTTCTTCTTTCAGTTCTTCGAATGCTCTACTATATATATCTTAAGCTTTTTTTTTTAAAACATGGGTTTTTTTTTTAAAACAATGGTGTACTCGACATCATCTACGTGTTTCCCGTATGCTTTTCATACGAGTTTGAGTTGTTTTTGAGTTCTACCCATGTATGTAATTAGCATTTGTAGTTTACTTCTGATTTTTTATTGTAGTACTCCATGTATGTTGTATTCAAAATGGGTTGTCGTTAATCTCAGGAGTGTTCAAATATAAATTTTTTTTTGCTAAAGTAGTATTTTCATACCATTTGTCTTGGTATTGTTGTTAACAAGTTTGAACGAGTTTCGCATGCTATGGACACGTCTCGGAATTTTATAACATATTCTTATTGCTTGCAGGCAAGGGAGAGCTATTGACATGTTCGGAAGGGCAAAACTCAGCGCTGTTCCATGCCGTTCTTGGTGGTCTCGGGCAGTTTGGAATCATCACCAGGGCTAGAATTCCTCTTGAACCTTCACCCCAAAGAGTATCTCTCTCTCTCTCTCTCTCCAGCATATATACAGCACACATGCCAAGTGTTTTTAATTGTTTGAAATAAGTTTTGGTTGGTTCCAGGGTAGGGCACATACTTTGGCGACAAATTTCCTAGTATTTAGTTCATGACAAAACCTAAAAAGTAAAGCATCATCACCCTAAGAGTTTTTTTTAAAGGTTGGGTCCATTAGAGCTTTTTAAACCATTCAAACGGCTGTTCTAAAGCTGGCAATGTTGTTGACATGTCCTTTTTGCTTCTCTAACGTGGTCTCTTTCTCCTTCTTTGTTTCTTTTGTTTTTATTACTGTCTTAATCAATAGGTGAGGTGGATCCGAGCACTGTATTCCAATTTTTCCGCTTTTACCAAGGACCAAGAGTTCCTCATCTCTCTGCATGCACACCCTGCTGCTCAGAAATTCGACTATGTCGAGGGTTTTGTGATTGTCGATGATGGGCTCATTAACAACTGGAGATCCTCTTTCTTCTCTCCTCGCAACCCTGTTAAAATCACCACTTTTAATGCTAATGGAGGCGTTCTATATTGCTTGGAGGTCACCAAGAATTACGATGATTCCAGCGCCACCACAATTGATCAGGTAATACATACATAAATACGAAGATTAACCTAACCCTGATGATCTTGAGTCGTGGCAACTACTATTATTAATAACAACAGCATTAATATTATTATTATCGTGATAGCAACAGTAATAATAAATTTAGATAGCGCAAGCAATTCTTCCATAAAAAATAGAGACCATTTTATAAATTAATGGGTAAAAGATAAAAACAAAAGAGAACATGATCATCATGATACAAAGTTATCTGTTGTTATAAGTCACAGCTTGCGTTGTTCAAAGTAGGTGGCAGTACTGGGGCTGGTGGGCGATTTTATTAGGCGGCTGGTGTTATCTATCTTAGCTTTTATATATGATCAGACGTCTTCTTCCCCATTGGACATTCCAACTCTATATATGTGAATAACTATATATCTTGTAATTGTCCCATGCATTAACAATTCAGACAGTACGGGCACTAGCTAGCTAGCTAGCTAGGAGGAGTACTTTACGTCTAATTTTCAGTAAATACTTCCTTCTTCTTCATAATAATAGGATCAAAAAATTAATAAATTTGCATGCTTCTTAATTTGAAAGCTGATATTAAGACGAATATATGGTAAAATCTTCTCATTAATTTAACAGTACTATTAATAATTAATGTCAATTCATGTGTCTGAGAAGTTAAGAACCTTCTACCATATATTATATATATAGTATATATATATATATATATCACTATGTCCTAGCTCTGCTCCTTCTTTGGTTGTATCCCTAAAGACCAATTTTGGGTACTTATTTTGTATGGAGAGAGATTAATTATAGATAATTAGTAGCTTTAATTAGTGGTGCCCCACTAGTACTACTGTTGGATTATATTATTGGGACTACTCCAAAAGTGAATAATTTATACTATAAAATGTAAAAAAAAACATAAAACATGCACAAGAAAACATGCAAGATCTTCTGTAATCTATCAGCCCATCTGATCTCCTAAGATTGAACACAACTTTTTATATTATATTTTGACTTTAAAAAATGAGTATATTTATGCCCTACTCCACTTGCCATATTATTCCCTTCTGATATTTAACCTATCTTCCTAATTAGTATATTCAATTAAAATAAAACTTGTTGGAATAGAACTTATCCTGCCAAAAAGCCCATTCTTTTGTAGCAGTCTTTTAATATTTTAATTAATCAATTAATTATATTGTTTAATTGATGTGTTTGTCTTCTGTACGTGTTTTTATTATTATTATTATTATTATTATTATTTTATTTCGATTCTCAATATATAATGACAATTAAGTTGTTAATTATTAATACTGATTTGGATGACTTGGGGACTTGGCGCAGGAAATAGAGGCTCTGTTGGAAAAATTAGATTTCATACCAACATCGGTCTTCACAACTGACCTCCCTTACGTGGATTTTTTGGACCGGGTCCACAAGAACGAGCTGAAGCTCCGGTCCAAGGGCTTGTGGGATGTGCCGCACCCATGGCTCAATCTTTTTGTCCCAAAATCGAGCATTGATGACTTCGACAAGGGTGTGTTCAAGGGCATTTTGGGAAATAAGACGAGCGGGCCCATCCTCATCTACCCCATGAACAGAGACAAGTAAGTTCCCAGATACATATCATATATATATATATATATATATATATATAGCCCGCTCATGTCCTTTTTCCTTAAACAACCCATGCATGCATGCATGCATGCAGCATACAAAGATTTCTCTACCCTTATTTTATGCAATATATATATCTCATAACGACATGGCCACTCTTAATTAATAGCTACCCTTAGCCGTACATGGAATTAAAACCACATTTATTTATTTATATGCCAATCTCTAAACATACACACACACACGACATATATATATATATATATATATATATATATATATATGCGAGAAAAATGCGTCCATATTTTTATTTATGTGACCATCACTTGGCTCATTAATTAATATGATTTTTGGTGCCACTGAACTATTAAGACAAGGTAGTTAAGTGACCTTCGAACACAAACTCGTCTAAAATATTGCAAGCTGTAAAACTATCAATAATTGGAAGAAGCATCATAGCTATATATATATATATATATATATAAAGTTTATTTTGGCCAAAAACCTAAGGATTAAAGTTTCGAGAATTGAAACATTCTTTTTTTTTTTTATAGGAAGAATTGAAACATTCTACTTACGTGTGACATGCAAAAAATTATCTGTAATCGTCTCTTATAAATTTAAAACATATTAATGTGGTCGATCATCTATTAAAAAATAACATTTCCTCTATTAAATAATAATTAAAATTTATTTAAAAAATAGCATGTCAACCAACATCATCGGGAATATCATCTCATGATGATGAACATCACAAGGTAATCTCTGGTTACAAACTCTCTTTGAGAGGTTTATAAAAGAAAAAAAAAATCGAAAAATCGAAAGCAGAGGGACCCCCGTGGGTATAATGTTCCCATGATTAGGGTATAGTACACGTGGCGAACTGAAGAGAGGGGAAGAGGCGGACCACATGCACCTAAGGCAAAGCCAACTGGATGAATATAAATAATACGTTAGCCAGCTAGGATTGACAAACACTTTTCTCTTTTATTGACTGGAACCCAACATAAAAAAAATAAAAAATCGACGGTAGCGATCATCCAAGTGGGAAGATTCTCATGTCACGAAGATCTTCTCCGGAGGACCCAAATATCCCTTTGATGGGATGGAATCCATGTCCTGTTACTCAGCTGCTTGCCTACTTCCACAAACATATTGCCGTTAGTACAGGTAACGACCCATCACCCCCGGTGGGTCCACCCTCTTCTTTTTAAGGGTCCTACTGAATTCTCGCCCCCAAAACCATCATATCCCAACAACACTTTTGCAAAACATGAGAGTCATTGACAGCTTCGAAACGTGTTTCCTTTTTTTTTGGTAACTATTTATCACTGATTCCGCATTTATAGAAAATACTCTCATATTTTATAAAATATATTTTTACACTTTGTAAAAAAATTACAAATATAAAATATAAAAATAAATAATAGCTAATACATATCATTCATCTTTTCTCTATTGATTTACGTTTATTTTATTTTTTGTTTAATGTGGTGTGATTCTATATAGGTGGGACCAGAGGACGTCGGCGGTGACACCGGACGAGGACGTGTTTTACCTAGTGGCATTTCTGAGGTCGGCTTTGGACAATGGAGACGAGACCCAGACGTTGGAGTACTTGACCCAACAGAACCGTCGAATCCTCAAATTCTGCGAGGATGCGGGGATCAAGATGAAACAGTACTTGCCCCACCACACTGCACAACAGGACTGGGTGGACCACTTCGGAGATAAGTGGGACTGGTTTTATCACAAGAAGCTGGAGTTTGATCCCCGTCGCATTTTAGCCACTGGCCAGCGTATTTTTAACCCCTCCTTTACTGCTCAACTGGCTTCCTCCTGGTAACGACCATCATTATTTTCTAGTTTATATTTTATTATTAAATGATTGAACAACAAAGTAAGTACAGACCACTACAACAACATGATATAAGTAGCACTTTTTTTTAATATTTTTGTACATACAATATAAATGACCCAAAAGGGCACAAGTTTGGAGAAGAAAATTTTGTGAATTATTAGTGATTTGGAGAGGTGGGGTCCCTTGTTTTTTTAAAACGGTGTGGCATAAATGCTGTGTTGTTGAGGGGTTGTTGTCCGAGTGCAAATGATATCGCACGGTCGAATCAAAAGAGTAGAGAGGGTGGGGCCCGAGATCTTGTGGAGGCTCTATGTAATGTTGTTGTCCGTCTGGTTTGCCTTGGGATATTGTCTGCAGCTTCTATACACACAGCTGGTTCTAGTTCTCCATCAATGGGGATTGGCGACGTCACTGTTTTTCTTTTAACAACCCACCCCCCCCCCCCCCCCCCCCCTCTCTTCATAGATCGTCAATGTAAATTATATTCGAAGAAGCTTGAATTAAATTCTGTTCTTCCTATTTATACTTCTAGTCTGTAGTTTAGCTAAGTTTCGCATGGTTATTATTACGGCACTCTGAATAAGTGAATAAGAGCGAGCATCAGTAGCATATACTTCCATAACAATTGTAAATGACATAAATTAATAGTAGTATGACATCGACTAATCTCAGAGCAAAGCGTCCGAAACTTGGTGGCAAAATGGCGCTCTAAAGACTTTCCTCGTGTATGTCTGAAAAGCTTTTAGCCTTTCTGACCGTGTTGGTCACATAGCTCTCTCAACATTCCCTCAAAAGAAAGAACAAAAAAGGATGCAAAATAAACAAAAAAAGACATATTTTCACAAATACAACCATTACTGTCCATATCTCTTTTTTTAATATATAAGCCAACTCTGTATGCATCGTCTGTTACAATCAGACTGCGTCGCATAGTAATACAGCCATTCACCACTTATGGACCATTCCTCTTTAATTTTTGTTTGTTTGGGCCTCAGAGTAATGGAATGAGATGTGCATGTTCCAGAGGGGAGTAGAGTATATCCTCTTCAAGATGTCTCAGCTTTGCTGGCATACTGAGTATTACCTGTTTCCAGGTTTCTAGCCATGAAACTCGCACGAACGAAAGAGATTTTACTTGAACGGCTCGCCACTGCAAAAATATAGAAAGTTCCACATCTAAATTATTCTTCAAAATTTATTTTTTATATTATGTTTTTCTCACGTTCGGATAATGCTACACGTGAGATTCGAAGCTTAAGGACCATATTTATAACTAGAAAAAGGTTTTAGAAGAGTAGTATATGTACGTGTACCTTTGCTTCTGCTCCACCAATAGCACCCGTCCAAATGCAAGCCCATGAAAATTAGCTAAACACCGATTTCACTGTTCAAGCAAACGTTAATGCACATCATGATGGAAGTTAGCAATTTCTAGCAAAACTGGACAGCATAACATCACTGTGGATGAAAGAATCAACAAAGACAATGAGACGACTTTGCTCTTTAGTCTGGCAGTAAATGAGGTGTTACTCACTGGGTGGTTTGCACTAGTTTGAATCATCCTCTGCTCCAAGTTGCTTCCCGAATTTTCTCAATGCAAGTGAATATATTGCCTTCCTACTGACTGACGTTCCGCCTGCCACCAACTTGACAGCCTAGATGCATAGTAAAATTGTCATGTCCAATAATTCATCTCGTCCTCGAGGGTCCATCATAACGGAAAAGCAGAGATGACTACTCCAAATGAAAACAAAAAATATGCATCTTCACTAAATTTCACTTAATGCAGTTTTTCATCACAAGTCAGATACTTCCAGTATGTCGATTTTCAACACAATTGCCATTAATTGGGATTTTGTCGATTGATTTGGCGGAAACATCTTATAGTGTGTCCTTGTGTAGACATTCCTAATTATTTTATAGGACTGACTCGAAGCGCTTGCTAAGTTGCTAATGAGAATGGTACCACACAAGTATATTCATGTGCCCGTTTGTTTCTGAGAGAATTGTTTCTGATGATATTTTTAGTTAATATAGAGCACATGAACTACATTTAGAGTTGCTAAATTAGCCTTACTATCATAAATTCCCTGATTTCAGCTTCATCCATAATGTATAACCATGTATCAGAAAAACTTAAATTTGGTAGATTGTGGGAGGAAGTCATTACTGTAGAAAGACTGTGCCCGCTGGAGATCAAATCTCTCAATTCATCTTCAAGCTGACACTCTGATGGAGTTTCAACCATAGATTTTATCTTCCCTTCAATTAATAGTGTGATTTCTCCCTTTGGCCGGTGGCTTGAAAACATTTCCTCTGCTTCTGCCAATGTACCCCGCCAAAACTAATGAGGCATCATTATCTCTATTAGTAAATAAATAATCAACAGGGCAACCACAAAGAACATCCCATCAAATGAATAAATACTAAATCTAATAAAAATGTACATTCCAAATTATGTCAGCATTGAACTCTTAAATTAGCAAATGAAACCTCCGTATAATTCAATTTGCAAATGATACCTCTGTATAATCATAGTAATCCAACAATGAAATAGCAAAGTAATGTTACACACATGCCTATGAGTATGCTGCATATTTTTTACCAAACGGGAACCTAGCATGATTCCCTGGCATTTTTACAAAACAATTCCTTCTACTTTACAGTTTTACAACGATCAAGAACAATAAAGAAATTTTACACCAGCAACCAAACTAAAATCAGGTTTTCTAGGCATTGAAAATGAAATGAAATGACGCTCTAAATAATACATTATTGGAAAAGTTTTTGTTTTCACCAAATCTTATCTTCTACCCTTTTTTATAAGTCTTATCTTCTACCCTTTTATGATTCCCTTTTACAATTACGTTCATCTATTAGCCTTTCCTTTTTACATCTTTAGTACCGAGGTTCCTCCCCATCCCTTCCCCTCACCTTTTATATTCATCTACTTGAAAACTGGCAACCCATTTACGGGACCCAGCAATTGAAGATACAGGTCATGAAATACCCAAGCCACCACGAACCAAATTTCTAATCACTCAAGTGCCTTAGAGTGACTACTATTTTATTTGACTTTTTCAGCTAAGTAATGGAATGCTTTTTTTGTTTTCACCTGGGTGTATCATCCAATCCACCTACATGTTTCCTATGCATAATGTAAACCAACAAGTAAGTGGAAGCATTTAGAGGTATGTTTTCATTTTAAAGCACAATTAACAATCTAGTGTAAAAAACTGGAAAAGAGCATCCCTGATATTAAAGAATCATGAGAGATGGCATGCCCATTCAGTGCTGAAGAAAGCCTAATGATAATAAAGGTGCATCCAATAAGCATGCCAAAACCAAGCAGGCACACAATTTCATATGAGACTTGAATTAGCTCGGAATCTAGCAAATGTTTACATTTTAGGTTTGCCTCATCTATCTTGTGTTTTAAGTCAGCTTATAAACCATACTATGTTAGTCTTTTTGGGAGTTTTTTTCTATCGATATAAGAATTTTTTTTTTATCAGTAAACAAAATTTTATTGATCATAAAAATAGGGAAGAGCCCAAGTATACGGGACATATACCCATCTATACAAGAATTTAAGTTCAATATTTCTTAGGTTTCTTGGACCTAGAAATGAGCTCATTTTGTCTGACACTACAAAAGTGCTGTCCTTTTTCTGCATACTACCAGAACAACTTTCACTTCCTTCTTTGGCGTACCAAGAGTTTGGTTCCCACCCAGTACTCGTTGGGGGGTGTTGTTTTCATCATTTTGATGTCATGAGGAACCAGACCCCCCCCCCCCCCCCCCCCCCCCCCGCGGAAAAAAAAAATTAACAACCGAGACTTCATTAATGGTAGTTGTTTCTTCTTTTCAAAAAATATTTTATATTCATATTGTCAAAAAGCCTTCATTAGTAGCAGTTGATCTGAGTAGATGCTAGACAAAAAGAAAGTATTTGAACAAGGTAAGATATCTCAATAACCACAATATATGATTATATTCAACACGAATTGAGTACATAAATATTACACCTTAATTAAGAAAGTTGCTCTCCAGATGGCATTACAATAAAAATTCTCACATACACAAAGCAGCAACATAAACAGAAGGTAAATAGTGACAGACAATGTAAAGCCTACCTCTTCATGCATTTTTGTCATCTCCCGGGCTATGACACATCGTCTGCAATACATTGCCATAAACTTTCAAAGCTGATTTCAGGAATTGCTTATATACTTAACCAAAAGTATGTATGCCTAGCCAATCAGCTATTAGCTAAAGCAAATTCATTTTGTGATCTATATCATATGAACTCAATCATTTTCAAAACTTCAATGGATTGAAAGCTTATATAAACAGGTATTAAATCTACATCGAGCATGCATTTCTCCCCACCTTTCTCTACTCCATGATGAAAATTACTTATTGTAGCAGGAGAGGTCCCCAGTATCATCTTCTATTTGCATCAACAAACCAAAACTTTACTGCTTACATTGATTAAGGGCAAGAAATTGACCAAAAGCAAGAGGCTGTAGTTTCAATAAATAATCCATCCACATCCAGGAAATCAAGGTTATTGATTCTGATCAAACAAGATATTACCAATAACAGAAAGCAGAGAGGGAGAGAAACGAGCATATATTGCCAAATAAACAGGTTAATGAAAAGGTTAGCAACCTCAACAAAATAGAAAGAATTTAACAAGTGCCACTAATTTTTCACTCCATAGTGGTTACTATTTTTTTCTTCATGGAGACTACTATAATGGATGAAGAGATTTTGACTCTCAAGTTTTTTTTTTTTTTTTATAAGTAAAAGTATTATATATATATATCAATAGGAGTAACCAAGTACATTGGACGAATTTTGACTCTAAGTCAATATGAGATATACAAAAATTTTGTTTAGGTAAATAAGAATTTACCTAGTGCCACCAAAATGTAAAGAAGTTTCTTCAAGAAACTGCTGGAGCTTGTGTGGAGGTACATAAAATATTTGAGTTGTCATCTCATTTGCAGAAACTTTCAGCCTCTCTCTTCTCAATCCAGCATGTTTAGGAAGAAACCCAACTGCATTCATAAGGTTTATAAATCCTACTAATATTTGGAACCAACAAGCATGACAGCCCCCAGTAATGAGTAAGAAAATTACCAAATGTAAATTCATCAGTTTCCAAACCAGAGGCAGAAAGAGCAGTTACAAGAGCAGAAGGCCCAGGGATTGGAATAACAGGAATATTTTCATCCACACATAACTTAGCCTGCACCAGGATTTCAGATAAATTTTAATTTTAATTTAGAGATAAAGCAAGTGGAAACAGAACTGCAAACTTCCAACCAAAGCCCGAGTTGTTTTAAAACCTCCAGAAACAGTAAAATATGCGTATTACTCAGATACTTCCAAGCGCCTTATAAATTTTGAAACGAAGGAACCATATATTTGTAATCATCAAGTACATAATTTTTCCAGACCATACCATCAAGTTCAAGTCACATTTTCTTCTGCTTCCACTGAATACAAAGTATAGCTAAACACAAACACGCAGAACACATACACAAAAAGCTCATTACTAAATACCTAGTGTACCGTATTTAGGCACTAAAGTACTTCCATAGATTGAGCAACATTCTAAATTTAATCTGGCTCAATTCAGAAAGTTGATGGATTGTTTCCACCGAAAACTGTTTGAAGATACATTTTACCACAGTAAGCGCGTGATGGAGGCATCGGATATACTTAACGGGGTTTCTTTAGACTGATCATTTAGAAGTAAAGTACATGAACAAAATAGCAAAAGTAACTCACAAAAAAGAAAATGGCCAACAAACTCACCAATTCCATACCAGGATCGCTGATGCCAGGTGTCCCCGCATCGCTTATTAAAGCCACGATTTCTCCCTGCTTCAGCCTCTTCAACACAGCCTGTTCTCTTTGAGATTCATTGAATTTGTGATAACTCAGCTGAAATCAAACTCTAGGGAACAGAATGAGAAAGAACGGAAAAGAAGATAAGCTCTACAAATACACGCATAGATTAAAGCTTGTAAGATACTCACAAGGGGGGTTTTGATATTGTAATGGTGAAGCAACTTCCCCGAATGCCTCGTGTCCTCGGAAAGTATCACAGCAGCCGATCTTAACACCCGGAGAGCACTGCATTCGCGAAACAGGCACATAAAAATCCGCCAAGTAAATAGGCAAACAGTTTCTATGATTGTGTGTATATAAGCCAGTACCGTAAGGTGATATCCTCCAGATTTCCAATCGGTGTTCCCACTAGATATAAGCCAGGCTTAAGGACGCCCTGCTGGAAGAAGAAGAAAAAATTTGTTTAAAAGGACAAGAAGATGAAAAAGCAAAGCGTGGGCTTACGCGTTTGGATGATTCTTCGGGGACTGACGAGGAAGAATCGGTGATTTGTAGGAAAGATTGGGGGCTGGAACAAAAGGCGAGGACGCCGATTTTGTTATTGAAAAGCGAGAGTGGTCTGAAAGACGTAGGCGCCGTTTGAGTACGGAAGAGATAAAGCCCTGGTCGAGATCGCAATGAAGATAGAGCTGTGGTGAAAGAAACCGCCATCGAAGGAACTCGGCGACTTAACATTCTGCTTCTTCCAATTTGTTTTGTATGGTAGAGTTGGTAGTGAAAGAAACGCCAAGTGTTGAGTTTTGGGCCAAAAACAAGGACCTGGACCAGCGTTTACCTTTTTGTTTGGGCCAGAATTGAATCCATTCCATGGCTCCTATAAAAAAAAATGAATTGAATCCACGGCCTCAAAAAACGCTCCGTTTCTATTTATTTTTAAACTCCTATGGTACCAGACGTCCTAGCATCTCAGGTGCATAATCTACGACATAGGACATTGTTTGACGATGTGTATTAAATTATAATGCTTCTTTATCGTAAATAAAACTTCACATATCATCTCTTCAAAAAAAAAAAAAAAATTCACATATCATGTTGCCTCAATTTTCTTAGGAAAAATAAAAAAAGTTAACTTCAATTTGAAAAATTCTAATTGTCATCTCCTGCACAACACAACAATATGTGATTTGATGTGTATATTTAAATAGAAGGATAAAAATAACAAATCACATATTGTTGTATGATGTGAGGATGGTAAATACCAATGAAACATTTCTCATATTACACGAGCTATTTTTTCTTGATATTTTCGATCCAGCTCCTTAGTTCAAGTGGAATGCAAGTTCATTTCAAGCGCATTTTCTGAATCATTTTATATATAAAAGGATGGATAATTAACGCTTCTCCTTCTGCAAGTATAGTTACCATTGCATAAAATATGCTCAGAAGCAAGCATACCATCTCACTGAATGCAACCCGTTCAAATCCATTACTTTGCATGTAATAAATCATACACAACTGTGAAAAATGTTAGGGTTCCCACAGCTTGCAGGGGTACATGGCTCATGCCAGTCCCTCCTACATAATCCCTGATCATTTACTAAAACCCAGTTTTTATACATAGGTATTAGATACTCGTTTAATACCATTAAACTTTATCATCGTGGAACCACCATCTCGTCTCCTTGGGAGATCTACCATTTCTACAGTTTTTCACATACCGATCATTATCTGCTGGGCGTTGCTGCACATTAAAAAAAATGAATGAATGGTGAGGACTTAAGAAGTGAAATTGGGGGGGGTGGAGAGGATCCGCTTAAAGTTCAACAATTGAACCAAACCTTGAGTGTTGAACTTGATAACATCGATAAAATGCTGATACAGATAGAACTCACAGTCATGGCAGGAGACCATGAATCATAGAGGATATCTGAAATATAACACAATTCTGATGTCAATTAGTAATGTGATTGACCACATATACCTGCTTGAAGAATACAGATGGGAAATTTAAACGAAGTAACTTCTACAACCTTTCTTTTAAGCCAACCAAGGACTAAGGTAACTGTGGTCTTTTATCACGTCAATCATTTATGCCATCTCCACATTAATAACAAATTTTTGGGAAGTAAAATATGGCTCGAGCCAATAAGCTTTCACAACTTAGCAAGAGAGATCAGATGACTAAACTTTAAGATTGAAGTGCTGTCATATATCCAAGTGTAGAAGGTTAAACTCCAAGAGCTAACAGCCACAACCTCAAAGTTGGATATGCATGTGGTCCAGAGCATCTAGGCCGGAAAGAGAACACCTCTAGGATTTCCTACTAGTACGTAGGGCCAATTCCTCACGGTTTCAGGAGCACAAGTGTTCCACATTTCACCTCATGACTTTGGCAGGAGTTGGGTCCATCACATTTGCCTTGTAAACTTAATGATAACTAATAGAGTTTAGTAATGTATATATTTATTTATTTTAAATTTGCACACGTTATCAGTGGTCCTAATTTTCATTTTTTAATCCATACTGTAAACAATAAATTAATCTACCTAGTACTTAACGGCCACTTAAGTTTGGTCTTCAAATCAGTCATCACAGCTGGAGAAGCATAAAAGCCCTAGGGAAAATGAAGGTGTGGAGACCTCACATCTTGCCTTTGCCTCAAACAATAACAATTTGTAAACAGCAGCTCACAAATATGGAGCCAGTTGAAGAAATAAAATCATATAGTATAAAATGGTGAAGTACATGGTAACACATCTAACCACATTCATGCAGATGAAGACTTGCGCATCCAGAAAATAAGTAATAATTGGTAGAGGGTTTGCAGTTTTATATTATATTACAGAGTCTTTGCTAAGCTGGCACGAACAAAAATAAGCACTTGAAGCAGAGTAAGTGCAAAAAGAGTGAAAGAGGGAGTTGAGCCGACTCTGATATGCACAAAAAGAAGAGAGAGTGAAAGACTTCATGGCAAGAAAGAAAAATATTCCACTGGGCATATCTAGTGTAGTTTCCTCCAACGTCATACTCCCTAGTCCCTCCTACCTTAATAGTGCAAGCACACTATCATATTAGAAAAGAAGTCCGTTAACTACCAGCATAGATTCACATTCTAAGTAGACAGCATCCCCAATTTTCCAAAGAAATACCTCCTCATAAGTTTTCTTGAAATTAATAAAAAAACAAAGTAACATGAAATTTCCTCAAACTATGACATAAAAATAAAATGAACCCATATGGTAGAATGATTGCAAAGAACTTGGGCTCCTAGAGGCTAGAATATGGTGCCCTTGGGGCTTGAGGCTTCGGCAGGTCAACATTGCTTGACATAGAAAGGCAAACATCTGGGCAAGGGAAAGTAAAATATGCTTGGTGCAAATGGCTTTCTTTTTTCATGATATACCAAATAACATGGCATTTCCTCAAACTATGACAAAAATAAAATGACCCATACAGTAGTATGGTTGCAAATAATTGCATGTCGAACTAATCCAATACTCAAAAAATGGAGAGAAACTATACCAGAGACAACTAGCAAGCACCACAAATTGGATAGACTGTGAATTATTCCATACTTGAAATTTCTGGGTAAACATTTCATTATAACACTCATCAAAAGCATAGCACCTTAATAAGGTGAAAAAATCATAGCTGTGCAAAGGACTTAGTAAGAATGGCATTTAACAGCTAGTAAAGATGGCTATTAGAAAGAAAAAATTACAATGGTACCTACCTAAGCAGATATGGCCGTTGCTATAAATGTGGGGGTGCAGAGGAGCTGGTGAGAGAAAAATCACCTGGAAAACCAAAATTAATATATTAAAACGCCCAATATGAGAACAATTCGAAAAACAATCATCGAGTTTTTTTCTTTATAGGTAAAAAATATCATCGAGTTTGAGTTTACTTTCTAAGAAAGTGAGCTAAGATGGTTAAAATTTTAATTCTAACAAACAAAGATCCACTCCGCTGAGCGTAATACAGTTACACGGTACCAATTACTGAATTCTTTGGGAAAAAAAAAAGATCAAAGAGAGAGAATTAAAATGTGGAGGATAACTGACCTGCGGTGCCTCCATGGGGTAATGCTCGGGAAAATCAACTTGAAGCTGGTATGTTTCATTTGCGTACAGAGTCCCTGGAGCACCGTTGACTTCGATCACCCATCTTTAGCAGAAAATAAAGCGTAAAACAAAACCGTAGTTAGAAGATAAAACAAATTTCCAGACCTTCAGAAAATCAAAGAAGGAAGAAGGTGAATCGGAAAGTGGCTTAGAGTATATATTACCTTTGCAGATTATCAGTAACTTTGTGCTTAAATCCTGCAGGAGGATTAACCTGCCACTCCACGAGCTCTTTCTGAAGCCGATTGCAGGCGATCTTGCTTAGAGCCTACGTGCGTGCGATATAAAAATTTACAAGCAAATGAGAAATTACGAAAAGATTGGCCGAATTAGGGCATATATAAACATAAAAACGTACAACAACATACATGCACATATATAAGCAGAAAGAAAGAGACAGACCTTCCGTGAAGGAGCAGCAGAGCTGGTCATGGCTTCCAAAACAGAGTCAGAGACAAGAGTAAGAATTGAAGTCTTTGCTGCGTGGAAATATGGAGTTTAATCGGACGATCTAGACTCATCTGCTCTTCTTCAAATTTGCGTATGTACTAGGCTGGAACTCGCACGTGGGATCCGCTAACTCCACATTCACAAACTTTGCGATTTAGCCACGTAGCAACCACTTCGCATTTTTCTATCTTACAACTTTTTTAGACAATGTTTTAAGAGTTAATCTTATAATCGGTCCATCTGTTTTTCTCCAACCAACGGCCCTCGAATGGGTGACTTGCACGTAGCCAACTCAGTCCCGCTATCATGTGCTCCCACTGCAAGGTATCACACATGCATTCTCTTCTTCTCTCCCCATTCTCTCTCATGAAACTCAGGAGAATCATTGCTCTTCATTCTCGCCCACAGCCATCTCCCATGAAACTCAATTGATTTTGATCTTTGATTTGTTATGGGTTTATTATCTTCTTGTTATTTTCTCTCTCTTTCTGTTGCTATTTGCAAATATACTTAAGCATAAGCATTTTTAGGCCTTTTTTCTTGGTCACTACATAGGTAAATATCATTCTGTAATTTATTTATTTATTTATGCAATTTTTCATGACCAAAGCTATAAAGAAAACAAAAAAGATTGATACCACAATAAGTGCAGGAAAAATGAAAATTTTGTACAAGTTTCTTGCCTTTCTTTTTTCTTTTATGTGTGTGTACAACCGAGCAAATAATTAAAAGTTCTGGAGAAACTATAAGATTGGGTATGAGATTTGAAAACCATGGAAATGAGAATCGTATTTTGCATTCTGGTCGTTAGGGAAGAGAAAGGGTCTAAGGCGTTCTGGTCGTGAGGGGCTGGAAGAGAATCTGATGGCACTGTCCATTTGTTCTTTTTTTGCTTAAAATGAGTAAAAAGAACACAGAGCATAAGATTAATGGTGTGAAATTAATGGTGGGTGAAGGATTGGTGGCGGTGGAACTGATGCACGACGGACCTGGTGTCCTATGGCGGTGCAAAGCGACGAAGATGATGCGAATCGACAGTCTGAAATACTTAAGGGGGCTTTTGGCCGAGACAAAGCTTCTCTTCGATTTATTTTTTACTTCTGAGAGTTTACTACAATGTGATGAGGCTATTGTAATTTCTATGAGATTGCTGACGTGGCTAAATATTAGTGGTGTATGTTAAACCCATAGCTTTGGGTGGACCACTTCAAAGCGGAATTGATGTTTTAATAGTCTTTCTTAATTTTTTGAAAAATTATAAGTATTTTTAAAATATCATATATTTATTGTTCCAGGAAACCATGGACCTTATTCTTCTCCAATATGAGTTTTGCTCACGTCTCCAATAAATTTAATGATATATTCGAAGAAATTATAAATGTCAGTAAGAATGATTTGTGGATTAGAAACAGTTATACAGGCCAATAGGAGGGGAAAACCCCTCCCATAGTCGTTATCGTCGAGATCCTTTTCCCTAGAAATGGGTGGTTATTACTCTTCCCGGCTCTGCTATGTGTCAGGTTCTGGGCTTTAGGTTATGCCCGTATGGTTTTTTCGTCATTTAACGATATCAGGCAACGATTCCTCTCTCAACTTTATTGGCACATTTTCTTATTTTTGGATTTTGCACTTGATTGGGTCCTTCTCCCCACATCGCATTGATGGTGTTAGACGGCTCCTTCTCTAAACATCACATTGTACAATACACGCTGCAAGATTCATGCACATCTTCCTAGTTTCTTGAGGCGTGTGCGTTCCTACGACTTTGGGATGCTAACCGTCACTGGAGTCTATTTAAATCTTCCTCACTGTCGTTGGAACCCACTTTGCTCTCTCCTCCTTTCTCAGAGTCCTTCGTGCTTCCTTCCTTTCTCTTTAAATTTCTCTATACGTGTATCATGGATTTCCTTCTTCCATCTTTCTATTCACATGGCTCCAAAAAACCTTTCACGCCCTGCTCCTAAAAGCCCTAAGCTTGCCAAGCCTTCTGGTTCCTCACGGAAGAGCCTAGACCCTCCTGAGGTTTGTACTGAGTCACAAAAGTTCGACGGGTTCTCGTGGCAGTCGGTAGTGACTCCTGGTGAGTTGGAGTCATTGAAGTCAAACTTCAAGGTGTTTGGCATCGTTGAGTTTAAGGTGTCATCCCCCAACGAAGACGTTGTAGATTCCGAAGGGAATGTGGCTTTGTAGCCTAGCATGTTTTCCAGTGGCCTTAGGTTGCCTTTCTGCTGTCTAGTTCGCAATGTGCTGGACTACTTGTGTTTGGCACCTACCTAACTCCACCCAAATGCGTGGAGGATCCTAGTGTAGTGTTGTGTCATCTAGCGGCGAGCGCTAGAGCAGGCAGGTTCCAAGTATCCTGATCTCACCACTCGCGATTTCCTGCTTACCTACAATCTTTTGAAACAAAGTGACAACGCATGCAGTTTCAAGTCTATTCAGGTGTTGGATCATTTGGAGCCACAATATAACAGGGTAAAAGGGTGAAGTTGAAGCTTATTTTTCTTGTTCAACAAAGGGTGGGAGTTCCCGGTCCAGAAGTCAACCAACATGACTACCTCGTTCGTGCCATCTGGGGGGTCATGGGAGATGACAAGAGCTTCAGACTTTCGGCAAATCTTGAGGAAGTGAGTCAGATCGAGACCATTCATGCATGGGTGAAAGCTCATCTGAACGTTGTTTCCTTCTGAGGCCATGTTGGATGAGGGCAGCCTTCGACGATACTTGCCTCTTCTGGCCAACATGCATTTTGCTGACCGAATCATACCGATGCAGGCGATGGTTCCTCAGGTCCGTAGGCATTCCCCTAGCCCGTCGGTAGAGGGAAAGGGGAAGAAACCCAGAAGTCTCCTGCCAAAGGTGACTCAGACAAAACGTATATCCCCCTTGGGGGCAAACTTCTATTGTGGTACTCGTTCAACGGCCAAAACTATCGTCGAAAAGGGTAGAGGAGACCGTATCGTCTCATCACATCGCACCTTCTTCTCCTTCCCTACAAGGGGTGGGCAACTCTGATTCTCTTTTGCAAGTTCGAGTCGATCCTCTGATGGCCAGTCTTACATAGCCTGGGGGGACTCTCCCAATTACTTTAGAAGCTTCTTCTTAACCCTGTCGGGCAATATGGGGATTGTGAAACTCTAGCGCGGATAGGAGTTGCTCTCCTTGCGACTTTAAAGGGTCTTTTTGGACCGTCCTATTTAGGAGTCCCAGATACTACCCCCATTCCCTGACATTAACCTTGAGATGGTTCCCTTACCCTTATTCGAGGAGCGTCCAGCCGAGGGCGAGGATTTTTTTGACCAAGTTTCTATCCTAGAGTCTCCCATCGCTTATTCCCATGAAGTCGAGGTTGTCTCAAACGAGCCCAGTTTGAAGGGTGATGAAGGGGATAATGTTGTGTCCGGGAGGGAAATAATGAGGGTCGTGTCATGGGCCAAGGGGATTTTGGTGGAAGCATCCAAGACTGAGGTCGCGACGGTGTTAATGGAGGTCAACGAAGATTCAGCTATTGTTGCCAATGCTGGGGCTTCACTGCCCTTCACTAACACCATCCTGGCCTTGGCCTCTGTGGAAGTTGGAGCTGAGATTGTAATTGGCTAGGGTGATGAGGTCTCAACCACTTTGGTGGACACTGTTGTTTCTTTGTCCTTCACTTACACTATCCTGGCTTTGGTGTCGACTGGGGCTGGTGCGGAGGTGGGGATGAGAACTGCGTGAGAGACGGAGGGAGCCCTCCTTGGCCTTAGTACAAGTGTGTCGACTACTGGTGAGGCTTCAGCAGTTTCCATGGGCCTAAGGGTCGAAGAGATTCTTGAATGTGACCGGAAGGTGAAAGCGAGGGTGAAGGCCTGGGAGGTCCATCCCCGGCGGAGTTCATGGTGGGTGCTGAGGCATCAATGGGTGATAACATCGCGATCAATAACCCTTTTGAGGAGAGGGGAATGTTGCTCCGAGGTTGGTGGTAGGCGGGTCCCATTCTGACCGTGCCCAGGAAATGGTTAGGAGGCTCAGGGAGTTCTTCTCCGGGGTCATCTATCTACTCGTTACACTTCATTTACATTCTCTTGGTGCATTTTCCTTTGGCACTAACTTGAAAATTTCATGGCAAGCTATAAAGCGGCTGGTGGCCTTCATTGTGGACTACCGGGAGGGGCTAGAAGTCAAGAACCGGGCACTCCGATCTTTGGCGAGGTTGCCTTTGTGTCGGGCCAAGGAAGAGAGAGAGAGAAAAGAGGAGTTAGAGGAAACCCTCATCAAGGTGCAGTTCAGCCGGCGGCGGAGGTAGGAGAGGATATTCCTGCTTCATCATCGCAAGGCCCAACTTAAGTTTGACTTGGCGAGGTTCTGGGAGGAGGCCGGTTCGCATCGTCTTGAAGCGGCGCTTACTAAGGAGGCGAGGGACAACCTCCAGGAATCATTCGATCTCCAAAAAGAAAAGCTGGATCTACTGTGAGCTAACAACTTGTTGGTCAAACAACACAATTCCAATGCCTAGTTGTACAAAATGGTTAAAAGGGAGGTTCGAGGAGGCCTCCAAGTACCTGCAGGAAAATAAGGATTCTTTCAAGGCCAAGTCCCAGAGAGTGAAGGACTTGGAGGCCAAGAACGCTTTGGCCCATGCTGAGGAGTCTAGTGAGAAGAGTCGAGCTGCAGGGTTGGAGACCCGGCTTGTTAAGGCCTACTGTGTGATAGCCGCCCACAAGGCTACTATCCAGGACCTGCGCTCTCGCCTTGATGGCACCAAAATCGCCCTTCCCCAATTGCGCGAGGAGTTTTCACATGTTCATTTGGTTCGCGATGACACCTGGAATTATGTGCTCCTGAATTCTCAAAGAAATTTGAGGACATTGAAAGTGCAAGACCTCCCTTCGAACCCGGTGACCTTGAAGTGAGATGCCTTGATAGAGAAGAAGTTGATCCCAAGCACTTTCTCAGACAACCCCGCCAATGGCGACCCTGCCAACTGAATTCCCTCTTGTAATGTGTTTCTATTTTTCTTTGTTTGTACTTTGTAATAGCATTAATGGAATTCTTCGTACATATTTTTCTCTCTTATTGGGTTCTTTTTCTTATTCACTTTTAGCTTTTCATTCGTGTGCTCTAGGGTGTGTATCGGGCGCGGGGCGATGTCACTTGTATTACAAACAACTGTAAGCAGAATTTATTCTTTATCGCAATCATACAATCTTAATCTGCTGTCATTGACTTAGGGAGTGGGGCTCCTTGAGAGTTAGTGCTGAGTGGTAGAGGGACCGGGCCCATACTCCGCAGGGAGCAAGGCTGGGATGCCTTAGGCTAAATCCTCATCTTTGATCTCCTAGGGGGGATGAGTCACCACGTAGTCGAGGAATTGTCTCGCTCTTTGTTGTGAGGTAAGTAGGAGACGTTTAATATAATGCTAGAAAAACTAAACAAGTTAATACAACTCATCTTTTAACTACGAGTGCGAAATTTGTAGACCTAAGCTGTTTTCCCAAAAATGTGAGGCGTTACTTGCTTGGTGTTCCATTTAGTGGAGGAGGAGCTCGGCGAGGAGTCTAAGGCGTTGCTCGTTTGGTGTTTGGTTGTTGGAGATGACGTTCCAGGAGTGATGTTGGGGAGTCCAAGGACTAAACCCGCTTTCTACTGGAAGAGGGGTTTGAATGCCTCAGGATAAGCCTACCCCTTTAATCCCCCGATGAGGTAGTTTGCCGAACGGCTGAAAAGCCAGTCTGCTCTTCGCCGTAATAGGGGTGGGGTAAGCTGTTAGGCAACCAAGAGGTTGGACTCGCTCTCCCACGTGAGAGAGATTGGGCCGCTTGCCTACCTATTAGCCCTTACAGGGAGGTAAGTTGCCGAACAATTTGGGATTGGACCCACTCACATCCATTGACATCACACGAGTCGAGTTCAATTCGAGTTTAATCGGAAGAGCGCCGAGCGGGCTATCGAACAAATTGGTTCATTTACAACCCTAATTTTGTTGATTGATAAAAAAAATTTATTCCATGGTAGCACAGAGATCGGGGTCTTTGATACTAGTTTGTAATACACTAGTGATGCTTGATAAAAAAAAAAAAAACACTAAGAAATGACTCATCTCGAGTAGAGCAACCTCTAACAAAAAAGAAGAAGAGGATAAAAAAGAAAAATAAAATTGTATTCAAATTCTGCTTATCCTCACAAGAGGGACATTCACTACATAAAATAACAGACCCCTGACTAAGTTATGGGCTAAGGGCCAACACCTAAAACAAAAGTAAAATGGCATAAACCTAACATATCTATTGAAGTAGAAAGTGGGCCATAGCCCAATCAACAATAACATGCAAATGAAAGAGATTGCCACATGCCAACACTTAACCCACGGGCTGAGGCCAAGTACTAAACTCATAATACCCAACTCTAGCCCACTATGACTTTAGCCCCTACAATCACTATTACAGACGTGTGACAAATTCATCTCATTTTAACTCACTATCCAAATGACATCTAAGTTTTTCTAAAAAATTGTTAGGAAATCTTACCTATTCTATCTCTCTTTTTTTCAATGCCATTGATAATATTACTACGTGATTGCAAAAAGATTAAAAAAAACTAACAAATTGATCACACGTTTTGAATGCTATGCAAGCAAACATACACACATGTTCACTCAAAAGTCTAGGGTTGGTTTGGAGAGTGAGATGAGATGAGAATTTTATAAATAATAGTAAGATAGTTTATGAATAGTAGTGAGATAGCTTGAGTTGAGTGTTTTTTAGATTTTGAAAAATGAGAAAGAAAAAGTTGAATAAAAAATATTATAAAATTAAACTATTGTAAGAATATAATTTTATAATTTAATTTTTATTTGAAAAAATTGAAATTGTTTTTGTTGAGATATGTACATATGAATTAGCATGTTAGTTAGGAACTCATTTATTATGTAACACGTGTAATTGGTTTCTGTATATATAGGACAGAAGTTAGTCTTGTAATATTCAATTCATTTTAATCAAAGCTTAGATAACTCTTCCTTTGCATCCCCTATCAATCCTACAGATAATTCATCCAGTCCTTATCATCTCAATAATGCTGATAATCCTAGCATTGTACAGGTTACGCAGCCATTAACTGGAGATAATTACCATGCTTGGTCTTGCTTAATGCGAATTGTTTTACGATCTAAACACAAGCTTGGTTTCATTGATGGAAGTCTTACCTTGCCATCTAACGTTTCTGATCTAGCATATAATGCTTGGTTACGTTGAAATAGATCACAACCAATTGCATCTATATCGACACAACACGCGAACTCTGGTGTGATTTGCAATAACGCTATTTGCAAACTAATGCACCTCGAATTTTTTAGATCTAAAAGGAAATTGGAGATCTGGTGCAAGATGATCTCTCTATAAGTGCCTATTTTACTCGATTGAAGACACTTTGGGATGAATTGATGAATTATATGTCTTTGCCTTCTCTTGGCTTTTCAAGAAATTGTAATTGTGAAGTTTTAAAGGTTGTTCTTGCATATCGGCAACATGAATACGTGATGCGTTTCCTGATGGGACTTAATGATACTTTTGCAAGTGTTAGATCTCAAATTCTGTTAATAGATCAATTTCCTGATATCAACAGAGTGATTTCTCTGATCTTACAAGAAGAAAGACAGTGTGGTATTCATTCTACTGTCAAATTTATCAATCTTGATTCTGTTGCTTTGGTTTCCACTACTCAACAAAAGAATTCTCAGAAACCAACTCAAGAAATAAATTTCCTTCGAAACCTAAACCAATGTGTAGCCACTGTGGGATAGTGGGACATACCAAGAAGAAATGTTATAAACTCCATGGGTATCCTCCTGGATACAAATTCACAAAATCTCGACTTAACTCTGTCAATGGTAATACTTCTGATACTATTTCACAGGAGGCACACACTTTTGAAGACTCCTTATTACCTTTTACTTAAGAGCAGTGTCAACAACTTCTCTCTATGCTTGATTTACACAATTTTTCAGCCAAGCCTGGTATGGTTCACCAAGTAGGTACTTAGCAAAATTCCCCAACATTCCTTAACCAGTCAGGTATATTACCTTCTCCTCAACATAGTGTTTTTAATGCTCTTAGCTTTCAACATTTTTCTTCCTTCATCAATAAAGTTGAAAATCATCTTTTTAATGCACCTTGGATCATCGATACTGGTGCAACTGACCACATGCTCAGTTTTGTTTCCTTCTTACATTCATACTCATTTGTTCAATCCACTTTTATGACTCTTCCAAATGGTCACAAAGTTAATGTTACACATATAGGCATAGTCAAAATTTCTAATCCCTTAACCTTGACTAATGCTCTATGTGTTCCATCCTTCTCGTTCAATCTTTTATCAGTTAGTAAACTTGTTCATTCTACTAACTGTGTTGTGTTTTTCTTAAATCAATCATGTTTCATTCAGGACCTGTGTGCATGGAGGACGATTGGTCTAGAATTCAATATGATCAATTATTATGCTTCTAAGGGAATCATTCATCAAAGGAGTTGTAATGCCACTCTTCAGCAAAATGGAATTGTGGAATGCAAGCATAGACATTTGTTAGAAGTGGCTAGAGCTATCAAATTTCAAGCACATCTCCCTTTATGTTTTTAGGGTGATTGTGTCTTAACAGCTGCCTATATCATCAATAGGTTACCTACTCCACTTCTCTCAAATAAGTCTCCTTATGAATTGCTTTTCTCTTCAAAGCCTTCTTACTCTCATTTCAAAGTATTTGGATGCCTTTGTTTTGCTAGTACTCTTTCTGCCCATAGAAACAAATTTGAATCTAGAGCATGAAAGTGTTTGTTTCTTGGCTATCCTTTTGGTGTAAAAGTATACAAACTCTATGATCTACAGTCTCATACAATCTTTTTGTCTAGGGATGTTATTTTTCATGAACACATATTTCCCTACAAGAGAGATTTTGTTAATCCTTCCTCACAACCAACTGTTGTACCGATGGAGTCTTTTGTTTTTCCAATTCCAGTTTATGATCCTACATTAGATTCCAAATTCCCACCTTCAAGCAACACACAACCACCTCAAAATCCTGATTCTGCAAATGATAATGTTTCTTCTCTTAGAAGGTCCACTAGACAGAGACATCCACCCCATTATTTACAGCAATATCATTATCTCAAGAGATAATGTTCTTCCTCAGACCATAGTTCCCGTGCTGCAGCTTCCTCAAAGGTAAGTACTTCTTACCCTTTGTCTACTTATCTTTCATATTCCAAATTGTCTCTTGCATATCAAGCCTACACAGTTTCTTTGTCTTCAAATTTTGAACCCAAATCATATTCTCAAGCTATAAAATTTCCCCATTGGCGTAATGCCATGTCAGTTGAGTTAACTGCTCTTGAAGAAAATCATACTTGGATTCTCACTAGTTTACCTCCTGATAAACATCACATTGGTTGCAAATAGGTGCACAAAATTAAATGTAAGTCAGATGGTACCATTGAAAGATACAAAGCTAGACTTGTAGCTAAGGGGTACACTCAACAATAAGGTTTGGACTTTCTTGATACCTTTTCTCCCTATGCCAAACTCACTAGTGTTCGATGTTTGCTTGTCATTGCTGCTGCTAAAGGATGGTATTTACATCAGTTAGATGTAAATAATGCTTTTTTTCATGGAGATTTAAATAAAGAAGTATACATGATACTTCCTCAAGGTTATGGAAGTGAGAGGGGGACACGAGTATGTAAGTTGACTAAGTCCTTATATGGACTCAAACAGGCTTCTCACCAATGGTTTCACAAGCTATCAAACTATCTTTGAAGTCATGGTTTTTCACAATGTAAGTGTGACTACTCTCTGTTTACTAAAGTCACTACAAGTACATTTCTTGTTTTGCTTGTTTATGTGGATGATGTGATAATAGCAAGCAATGATATTCAAGCTGTGCAAGACATCAAGAATGTTCTTCATGCTAAGTTCAAGATTAAAGATCTTAGAGAATTAAAATACTTCTTAGGATTGGAAGTGGCTCGAACATCTAAAGGCATTTTTGTTTGCCAAAGACATTATGATCTTGAAGTGTTAACAGATTCAGGTTTTATTGGTTGTAAACCAGCTAAAATACCCATGGATTCTAACTTGCGCCTCACAAATACAGATATTGGTTTATTAGAAGATCCTATTGTCTATCGAAGGTTAATAGGAAGGCTGCTTTACCTAACTATTATAAGGCCAGACTTGGTATTTTCTGTTCATATTCTGGCTCAGTTTATGGATAAACCAGCACAACTTCATCTGGATGCTGCATATCAGGTGTTGAGATACTTAAAGGGAACTCCAGGGCAGGGTATATTCCTGCATGCATCTTCATCCTTACAACTGAAGGCATTCACGGATTCAGACTAGGCAACATGTCCTAAAACAAGGAAGTCAATTACAGGATTTTGTGCTTTCTTAGGTGATTCACTTATTTCTTGGAAATCTAAGAAACAAAATACTGTATCAAGATCATCAGTAGAAGCTTAATACAGGGCTCTCGGTTCCACAACATGTGAATTGACTTGGTTAATTGCCTTGCTTAAAGACTTTGGTATTAATCACAATTCACCAGTATTGCTTTACTGTGATAGCAAAGCTGCTCTACATATAGTAGTCAATCCAGTATTTCATGAGAGAACGAAACACATTGAAATTAATTGCCATTTAGTTAGAGAAAAAATCCAAGCTGGAATATTACATACTCTTCATGTGAATTCAAAGCATCAATTAGCAGACTTCTTTACAAAAGCTTTGGCCTCACCTCAGTTTACATATTTTCTTTCCAAGATGGGAGTGATAAATATACATACTCTATCTTGAAGGGGAGTCTTGAGATATGTACATATGAATTAGCAAGTTAGTTAGGAACTCATTTATTATGTAACACGTGTAATTAGTTTTTGTATATATAGGACATAAGTTAGTCTTGTAATATTCAATTCATTTTAATCAAAGCTCATAGAACTTTCCTCTTTTGCTCTCTTTAGGTTTTCTGCTTGATAGTTTAGAACTATCATCTTTCTACAATGTTTTATTTGAAAATTTAAAAAAATTGTAATGATTAGTTTGAAAATTTTGTATTTGAAGTATGTTTAGGAATAAAATGGAATGAGATGAGATCGTATGAGATTTTTGTGTCTTATCTTAGGCCCCAAACAAGCCAACGGCATAGTAATATAACTATTTTAAGTGGAAAATACATTTTTATATTTTACTGATATCCAATTTATGACATGGTTGTTAAAGTGATAACATAATTTAATTATAAATTTTTACTTATAAATTAAATTTTATCAAGTAGGCGATATGGAGGATGTATACTTACAAATATAATTACTAATTTTTTTTTTTTTTTAGAAAAAAAGGGTTCCTTCTATGTTGAGCTGCTTCACCAAATCGTATTCAAGTAGACCCTTTCTTCGCCAGAATCACCACCACGAGCTGAGAAAGTTTGCGGAGAGGAACAAGTGAGATCTTGAAGAGGAAAAGAAAGGGAAAACCGACGTAGCGTGTCCTGAAGACCTAAATTAGTTGGAAGCCATGAAGCATATATGCCACGCCAGCCTACTCGTGATTTGATTTGGTCACTCTCATCTACTGCTAGCTTATGCACAACCTAACATCTGCATATATACAAAGCTACCATATATAGAATAATAATATTAATATTAATAATTTAAAAAAACACTATTTAAAGTTGACCAACCTAGCTAGGGGGGAGGGGGTGGTTTGCACTGTTTGGTGTGCATGTCTAAAAAATATGTAAAATGCTGGGTGCAAACGCCGTATGCAAGCGAGATGCAAATGCTGATGTGGATAAGTTGCATACGACGCCGTATTGAAATGCACGAACTTTCACTTACCCATTTCCCTCATCCTCTCCCATTTCCCCCCCTCCTCTCCAATTTCTTTTTCTCTGTAAACATCTTTCCCTTTCTGTGTTTCGTCTTCGAGCCAACGTGTGATTTCTCTTCCCATCTCCGTCCAGGGTCTATGTTTCTCCTTCCCGTAAAGGTGTCTGTGTTTCTTCGACCGAACCTCGAAGCCCCTTTGTTCCCTCGAGACCCTTCCCCGTAAAGGTATCTGTTTCCCTCATCCCCAACCCCCGTCAAACCTCGAAGCCCCTTCATGCCACGAATCTGTTGAGAAATGCAAACCCCCTTCTGATTTCCCTTCATCCCGAAACCACCCTAACCAGCCCCTTTCCCTCATCCCCTAACCCTAACCCTAAATCCAACTCGAACTCTAACCTGAACCCTAACCCTAAATCTAACCCAAACCCAAACCCTAACCCTAAATCTAACCCAAACCCTAACCTAGCCGCTTTCCCTTCATCCCGAAACCCTAATCACAAGGAACCGACCCACGACGTTGTTCGGTCCAGGTGGAAGGCAAGTAGATTTCTTTTTGTATTCTTGATGTATTATGCATTATTTTCTTATTTTGTTTTGCTTTTGCTTTTGCTTTTGTTATCTAGCATGTCTATTTTTTAACGTCTCTTCTTTTCATACATATTTGAAATTACTCATTCTGACGAGCAGTATTACCAAATTAATTTCAAGAAATTTCCTGTTTCAGTAGGAGTTACAATGTGCTTTCTGAACATCACTTCTAGGCGTTGCTCTTGTATATGACCAGTGTACTTGGGCTTTTGCCTATTTCTACAATCAATACAATCTTATTTATCAATAAAAAAGAAGTTATAATGTGCTTTCTATACGATCATTACAATCTGTTGCGAGATTTAGTTGTCTTTTACCAGAGATGTGAAGTTTTGACTTGTTTTGTTGTCTTTGAAGTTTGATGGTTTTTAGAACAATCATCCAATTATTTATGAATCTGGTTGGTGAGATCTTTCAATTTTGATTATTCCAAATAACTTGGTGTTATATTTTAAATAACTGTGTATTTTGTAGTTGTTACAACGTTTGATATATTTGGCTAACCTGAAAGTTGTTTCAACTTAATTTTGTAGCCTTGCTCTGTTGGGAGAAAGTTGTTGGCTTTGAAATTGTTAGAAACATATGTTTTATACTTTACATCTGATACCAATGATTTTGAAAAGCCTGTCACAGAAGATAATGCATTTTATTTTTGAGGGTTTAATGTTCATTCTACTGCACTTTACTTTCTCCTATGATCTCCTGTGATTCCTTTGCAGTTTGCCTTTTTCAGTAATTTGAGTTTTGACTTGTTCAGCCATTATTTGTTTGGATATTAACTTGTTTCTTAACAGCAGCAAGTAGGCAGGCTTTGAACCTATCTTGGTTGGTTGGTGGTCACCCTATTTTGGACCCAGTTGTGCTTATGTCAGAAGCAAACAGAACACTTGGCATTCTCTTAAATTTGTTGCTGTCAACCAGTAGCCTTCCTGGTTTAGTGACGATAACTGTTATTAACTGGTGAGCTTCATGTAGCATTATCAAAATGTATAACTCATTTTTTATTTTTGCATTTTTGTGTAATCTTTCATCTTTTCATGACTAGTGAGTTGTAACAAATTCTCTATTTTCATGGTGTCTTGTAAAAGAAAAAGATATTGACAATTAAGCAGATTGTGAAAGGCAGATTCCATTCAAATGAACCATTGTTATATAAATGATGTCTCGCGTACTGGATAAGTTTCATTAATATTAAACTTGTTGTTCCCAAAGAATCTATTGTGCAGTGCCATATGTTTTAACTAACAATTCAGTTTACAATATATTAGAAATAGATTATAAAATTTAAAGTATTCTGATCATTTTGATAGACTATAAATTGTTAATCTTTCCTACCATCTACAACTTATGAATGGATTTCTTTATTTTGTTTTGGGGAAGGTAACCATGAGTTATCTTTAGTTTGGTTGTGGGCACTTGGAATTCCTAGGTTTCATAGCTAACTTTTTCCTTCGGATTAATTTGATTGAGCTCCTGTTTTCACCGTTATCTATCCTCACTGTTGGTGGTAGCATGTGGAACTCTTGGGTTTTATGTTGATTGTTTTGTTTGCTTGAACCTTAATGGCTCCTGTGTAGGTAATTAGTGAATGGCTCATTCCTATCTTCTCCGTTTGTTTGAGTGGCATGTTGTTAGGATGAATGGATCCTTATAGTCCATGGGGAAGACACTCAGTCTGTTGGGATTAGTATAGAGAATATGAGTATCTTTGGGAGAGTAGAAATAAATTTCTACAATTTTCTGCTGCTGTTGTTGGAAGTTAGTATTCTGAAAAAAATAGTGTAATTCTGTTTAAGGAAAAAATTGCTATATTGTTTACATTTTCTGATTTTCTGATTCCTATTGAAAGATTGACCATCTATTAATGCTTGACTTTTGTAACTGATGATTTACTGGGAACTCCTAGAGGATTGGTTTATGTGTGTTGTATGAATATCTATGCCTTTCAATTGTGATTCTGGTTGATGTTAGAATGTCGTCATCATCATTGTCTTCTTCATCCATTGCCAAACGTATTGTGGCTCCTCCCTTGTGCTTCTGTGAGGTTGAAGCTATTTTGAGATACTCAAATACTAAGGCAAATCGAGGATGACCCTTCTTAGGATGTCCAAAATACAATACAAAGGTAACTATATCTAGTTAATAAACCAGAAAATTTAATAGATTTATTAATATTAATGGATACATCTAACATTTTGTATATGAGTGTGCAAATATCAAGGGTTACCATATTATAAATATTTTAAATGGGCAGATAGTAATGAATACATGGAGCTAGAAGAATTTGCAAATGAGCTGTCAAGGAAGGATGCAGAGCTCGAGAAGAGACTCTTCGATCTTGAAATCCAAGTAATTGAGCTCTGTAAGATAGTAGATGAAATTAACAACAGAGAGATGGTGCTATACAGTAGAAATGAAGAGATCAGAAAAAAGAGTTGGTGCTTCTAGAGAGAGAAGCTGTCCTAAGGCGTTCACGCACGCCTTCCTGGGTGTATTTATTTCTTTTTATAGTTGTTTGTTGTTATTTATTGACACAGTAGTCGTTTATGTTTCCAGATATAAATTAGTATGAATTTGTACTTATGTGTGTTATAAGTTACTTAGTTATTAGATTTGTAACTTATTAAGTGTTTATAAGTTTTTTAGAGAACTTATTTGTAGCTTAGTCTGAATGGCACATAGTGGTTTGTATGATTGTATAATTATAATGTTTGTATAATTATAACAGAGAAGTGGTTTGTATGATTGTATAATTATAATGACTTCATATAATTATAACAGAATTAATGTTTGTATGATTGTATAATTATAATGTTTATAAGTCACTTGTATAACCGTGCATATAGGAGAACTGAAATAGAATATGACAATGACTTCATATTCCAGGAGTTGTGGTTTGACAATGATTACATATATGTGTGTAATATACAAGTCTTCTAAAATTCCAAGTGACTCTTAACCTGGAAGCTTTATTAATGGCACTATGGGTCCTAGGAAAAATAGTGTAATTCGGACATCTGCAGTACACGTAAATTAGCCGAAGGTTCAGACCGAATTGCAGCCAATGCATTATCATGTTCATTTTCACGTGTGCCTTCAAACAATGCATTATTTATCATCTGCAGTACACGTAAAATGAACCAGAAAATTGGCTGGCTGAACCTGTTAAATTCCTAAACCTGGAAATGACAACCATAACACATGGCTCCAGATAAATGAACCTGTTATAAGTGCCTGTTGGTAATGCATTGCCACTACCATGCGCATGTCACTGCAATGGCCTAATGGCAACATTTTATCACTACCTGTGATTTATAAGACCCAAGTTTTCACAATCATCAATAAAAATCTGCATAATTATTACACCATCTGAAGATAAAATACTCTCAACCGCATATAATAATATTAGATAAGTTATATAAAGTTGGAAATATTATCACTTTAATATACAATAATTACAACACCCATCACTTGTCAACAAATATTCCAACAATCACATTACAAAAAATATAACCAACAAGCTTTTTCTTACATAAACTCCTTACAAAAACCATTGAGCTTTCTTCTTACAAAATGTATTACCAAACAAATCACTTGCCATTTGACCTAATTAAAATTCAACCTTCTTGCACCGGTTGTGATCCATCATAACCCATGGAGCTCCGGTTGTGCGCCATGTCATCTAAAAAAATCTGCTAGCATTAATATACAAATATTAATGATATTATTGTCATCTAAATATTACAATTAGTAGATGCAAAGTTTAGAAATGTTACACTTTCTTGGCTACCAATCATTGTTGCTCGTTGTTGGATGCCACTACTGTCAAAATTTGAGTTGTCTACAACATTCACCTGTTTATAAATAACAAAATTCTTAGTAAATATTAAAGGCAGGACAGGCATCCATCTCAACTTGTACTTTTCCTAGATGACTATAATTGATCACAATACAAATATTGACCAATAATCATCCAGGACAAAATCATTATTTGATTTCTAAATAAATATATTCCTTATACCTGGGTAAGTGATAGATTTGTGATATCCATCTCTGCTGGGCGAAATAAATTCCTGCATGTGCCTATATCTCCTTCTGGTGTATCTCCTTCTCGCTAATAATAAAGTAACAACTCAAATTAAGGTACTTTGCGAATGTACTGAATAATTAACTCAATGTTCAAAGATTTAGCTATTTGCGTTTCCCTCTTACAAGTGTTTTCTTCTGTTTGTCTTTAACCTTTTGCATGTCTTTCTCCATCCTGGATGCTCTCCTCAGAGATGGGGGTCTTCCTTTCCCTCTAACAACAACTGAACTCTTGACTTGTTGTGAACTACCAACTGTAGTGTTGTCCCCTATCCTTAAACCAGCATTCAAATCTGTTATGGGTAAAAATAAGTTATAAGTAGATATAAAGAATGAAACCCGATTTACTCAATATAAAATTCATCGGTTTCGAACCTGTTTGGGTCAAAGATGAGTCACGTGTGTGCTTGCGATAACATTCATTCATTTCATGTATCCTTTTTTTTGCATCTTCGAAGTGGTCATTAGAATCCACCGTATAAGTTATCATCCCATAACACATATTCAAAAGAATTGAATATCTATTACCATTTGGCCTTTGATCCTCTGCGTCATAGCTACTGCGGATTAACATGTATCTCCTCTTGATATCCTTCCACCATCGGTCTAGAATGTACCGGTCTGACAATGATTTTATACCGTTACATTTGAATACAGAGAAGATATGCCTACACAGTATCCCCCTTGTCTGAAATAACCCACATGAACACTGAACATTGTAGTCTTCGTTATTAAAGATGACTGAATATGTAACCACTTTAGTGAACTCCTCAATATGAATTTCATCTTCTACCAAATAACTCTTCATTACACCATCCGTATTAAGTAAGATGGATCTAAATCGATCACACCAATTACTTGCTACTGAACTTCCCTAAATTTAGCGTTAGTGTACAACTCTTGAAATTTCTTTTCGATTGGAGATTTAGATACGCAGGGAATGGCCTGGCTAAATGACTGGAATTCCGCATGATTTTCATTCTCAATTTTCTTCCTTAGCGCACTGTCAAACTGGTCAACAAACTCCTTCAAGTTTGTCTTTGAATGAACATAACCATCAAAAAAAGTATTCATACTCTCGCTGCACTGGATTGTACTCATTCCAACCCAAAAGTGGTCTTTTAGGAATACCGGAACCCAATGCTCACGCTCCGCATATAAACTTGACAACCACACATTCTCATGTAACTCATATGTGTTAATAAACCCAGCCCAACATTTTCCAAACTCATCAATAGTTTGTGTGTTGTACACACATTTCATCAGTTGAGTTTTCAGTCCATTTATGTACGCAGCATGTGACCCAAGCTTCTCAGGGACTTTTTTCAATATATGCCATAGGCATAATCAATGACGAGTTTCTGGAAAGACAATAGCAATTGTATTTTTCATTGCTCTGTCTTGATTAGTAATAATAGCCTTTGGAGCTATACCGTCCATATACTGCAACCAGGTTTGGAATAGCCATGTAAAGGTCTCAGTGTCCTCACTAGAAATCAACCCAGCTCCCAAAAGAATCGACTGCCCGTGGTGGTTTACACCAACAAATGGTGCAAAGAGCATCTCATACCTATTCGTCAGGTATGTGGTGTCGAATGTAACTACATCACCAAAATACTTGTAGGCTGCCCGACTACGTGGATCTGCCCAAAAAACATTTTTTAACCTCCCGTCATCGTCTAAATCCATCAATGTAAAAAATCTCTCATTTTTGTACTGCATCCACATAAAATAATCTCTAAGTGCTCTAGCACCACCTGCGCCAAGTCTTAGATGTCGTGCTTTCTCGATGTAATTGCAACAATCCTTTTTCAAGAATGGGAGATTCTCGAAGCCACTTGCGCCAACGACAAGAGATCTGTAACTCTTATTCAATCGAATGCCAGCTAAGTCGTTAGTGTCTAGAACTCTTTTAACGGTCTCACTGACTTCTCTGTTACATCGAAAAAAGCAGGATTTCATTGGGCTTACGCTGTGATTATGTGCATTATGGACTGTTGTCAACCGCATCTTTCCATCGACTCTTAAGGCATTAATCATTGCCTTACAGTCTATTTTTTCCGTCGAACATGGGTTGGCGACATTGGAACTCTTATTCCGGGTCTTCCCCCCGTGCATAACCTAGGGTGACATATCTGACACTTTGATCTTCTGACCTATCACTCCATTGTGTCATTACCCCAAACCCACATTTTTTAGCATAATACTTATAATAGGTCAACAAATCTTCAAATGAATTGAACTCCATCCCTGACTTTGGCTCCTTAATGTTATCATCATCATCCAACGATGGCACTGGCTGTGGTGTACCGGACCTCCCATCATCAGTTTTTCGTTCATCTGGTATATCTAATAGAATTTCTTCATCAACTCTAGCAGAAGTACATGGCGCTTCAGTTTCAAGATAATCGGGTCTAGCATAAGTACTTGAGGGATTTGAGCTAGATGGTGTTAGCGGTGATGGGTGCTCTTCTCCTTTTTCCATGCCCTATTCAAGAAAATTAATTTAATCGACCAAGAGTGAAAGAAAATTAATTGTACATACTTTTCCCAAGAAAACATACTGATAAAACTTTGATAAAAAAATTCAAATAAGATTTCACATGCCTTTCTTTGTGAATTACACAACACCAATGCCAAATAATTATCAAAATTGGAAAACAACTAATTCATGAATATAAAAATTGGAAATCAATTAATTAATTAATTGTCTCTATAATAAGTGAAAATAAAAAGATCATTCAGACAATTATTTTGATGATCTACATATTTACAAACTAGAAAATTAGTATTGTCAGCCAACAGACCATAACATTAATATTTTCTGTCAATAATATTTAATATAAATCACAACATGCTGTGGAAGAAAAAATAAACTAATCTAAAAAGATCACTTGAACAATTGTTTTGATGATCTACAAATTAGAAAATTAATATTTCCAGCCAAATCTAACTAGAAAATTATTATTTTCAGCCAACAATATCTAATCTAAATCACAATCTACAAACTAGAAAATTAATATTTTCAGCCAAATCTAACTAGAAAATTATTATTTTCAACCAACAATATCTAATCTAAATCACAACATGATGTGGAATAAAAAAAAAAACTAATCTATATCATTTGAACAATTAATATTTTCAATCTCCAACGTTTTTGTTGTTTTGATGATCTATATATCTACAAACTAGAAAATTTATATTCTCAACCAACAATATCTAATTTAAATGTTAAAATTGCAGAAGCAAACATTCAAGATTGATGATTCCATTTGGTATGAAGACGAATATGACCCACGAATCTGTTGACCCGCGAAACTTACCCACGAAACCAACCCCAACTGACTCGGAATGGTGGCCCACGATGCTAGCCAGGAATCAACCCATGACGCTGGCCCAGGAACCGACCCACGGCAAGTTGGCCCATGAATCGACCCACGAAGCGTGCTTGACCCAGACCACGAAGCTGACCCAACCAACCCACGAAGCCCGTTCGACCCAACCGACCCACAAAGCCCGTTCGATTAATCTCTGTAGAAGATGATTTCCTCTCGCGCAGATGCAGATTGTTTTCGTCTGGGAATGCACCAGGAAACAGACGAAATGTTCCTCTCCATCTGTTTTCAATTTAATTCGTATTCAGTTCTGGCTTTTTTTTTCTTTTTTTTTTTAATTGCTGACATGGCAGAGTCGACTGTAGGAGGCGACTGTCTGTAGTATTATTGAAAAATATATATATATATATTTTTTTTATCTTTTAAATTTTTGAAAAAATAGAACACGTTAAAAAAAAAACATGTTGTGTTACAAAACAACATTTCTTCGGTGAACGTAAATTGTGTTGCATTTTTCAGAAATTATTTATGAAGACAAGCTTAGCGCTTATTAGGTTTTTTAGTAAAAAACAGAGAGAGAGATAGAGAGAGTATCATTATGCGTTGAAAGCAGGTTTAAGGGAGGGTTATAGGTCCACCAACCGGTGGTTAGGGCTTGAACCCTCCAAGCAAACAACCACCACTGTCATTCCAACTTTTTGGCGTATTTTTGCCGTCCTAGTGTTTGTCATACGTGAGAAACGAAACTCAGAACGATTGACACAGATATAAGAATAGTTTTTTAAACACAAATGCTGATTAAAATATGGTGGTTCGTTCAAGTATTCTATGTTTGTTTAGCATATGATATGCATTTTATTGAGTTGGTGTCGTTGTTCCAATGATAAGGAGGGCGGCCTTTGTTTAGAATATTTCTCATCGAATTGGCATTTGTCTCCGCTTGGGGAAGCTTGTCGCAACCCACTTGCGCTTATAGTTTTGGCTTCAGAGGCTTCCAAAATATTTTTGCTTCCCACTAAAGACTCATAATTCCTATGCTTTTCTGGTAATTGTTTCCCTTTTTTTAGCCCAATGCTTCTTTTGGTTACCTTTTCCCTATTTTCGATGATTGCTATTTGTGGCACAATCTGATGCATGAACTACATGATCATGTTTATGATGATGATCTTTGAAGTTTAAGAAGTCATGGAAGCGTTTTATAGGTCTTTATAGTCAAAACTGTGCTTCTTGCTGCTTTGGATTTTGGGTTCTCTTGGCTTAACTTTTGGTGTTGGGTTATGGGCTTTTACAAGATTTATGTCTTCTTGTTCACGGTTGTCTGTATCCATGGGTATGAACTCCGGCTATAGTTACTCTGCGCTTATATATGTTTGGTTCTTTATGTTGTTTCTATTTTTGGTATTGAGGTGTGAATACATGAGATAGCCGAGGTGTTCATCAGACAAAAAGAGTTATTCTAGGAATCTCTTCACTAGATCGGTTATTATTTTTCTGGATAAACTTTTGTTATCTGGTAATTCTAGTTTCTTTGTACCTGGAGTGTAGATATTTTTAGTATCAAGGTGTCGTGCTTTTGATTGCTTGATATATTTTTTTTCATTCAATGTAGTTTGGTTATCACATAAACAAAGCGATGATGTTCATAACTTCATAGTGAACGTTTTCCTGAGAAAATACTTTGGGTTGAGGGATGATGATCGCAACTTACAAGGAACTATAATTTGAAGTTCCTTCTGAACTCACAAATTTAAAGCACCTAGATTGTTTGTTCCTCGGATGTTATATTCTTTAGCCACCATTATGATGATATTTGGGAGCTTGGGTATTATACAGTGTGTCATTCAAATTTCTGGTTTGGGGATCATTGTTGTTTCTCTATAATTTAGGAGTGCCTCGCTCACTATTGGGTTTTCCCTTATTTTTCTGATAATAGCCATAAATTTCATGATTCATCTATGCCTTTGTTCTAACATGGCATGTATTAGAGTTTGATAAACGTGGCTTCCTTGGTGTGTTTGCTGGAGCATATCGGACTCTTGCATGCTTATCTGAGAATTGTTTGAGGTTGTCTCAACAGCATGAATCTACTACAGTGTTTATGCCTTCTGAAGTTTGAAAGTGTTAGGCAATTATTTTGTTCAAACACCGGACTCCATACTGGGATTTTGTAGTTTTTTACAAGAGCAGGAAGGGATTTTCCTTTTTCCTGTTAAAAACTCGTTGGTTGCCGAAGTTGGGCATCCTCGTCTCATTCTTATGATTTAGTTGCAAAGGGCACTAGTAATGTTTTCTCTTTCATCCAAGGATACTCAACTGAAATTTTTTGAATTGAAAGAAGCAAAATATGGCTACCTATTTCTCTAGTCCAAGCAATCAAAGAGATGTCTTGCTGACTCCATATTCAGGGGATCAGAAATTTGCTTCATATTCTGAACCGCCTTTCCATCCTGGCAACATGATGATGTATCTGAACCAAGCTTCTTCTGTGTCCTACTCAGACATCTTGTCTATGAGTACTCTATCCCCTGTTCCCCTTGGAAACTCTGTTACTGGAGATTCTCGGGTGATCCCGACTCCGAGGACACAGCTGGGATTTCCATACAATGAACAAAATATTCAGTGTCAGGGATTATCTCTTAGCCTTGGTACAAGATTGCCATATGCATCTGTAGCTTCACTCAATGGCCAGTATCCAAACCCAGGTTTGTCTTCAATCTTGAGTACTAGTCCCCCATTCTCAAGAAAATGGGAAATATCTTGTAAAGGTGATGAGAACAACCAATTTGAGGAGTTGATAATTGCAGAATGTTTGCTCTCTAGTTTTTCTGGAGCCAACCAGAATCATACCAGAACAGAGACATTGTGCAATCCTCATTCCTTGGTGACTCCAAAGAGGCGCTATCTAATCGGTATCTTTATGAACCATTAGGTTTTGCAAACACATTGTTAAACTCAAAGTATCTCAAGGCAGCACAACAATTGCTTGATGAAGTGGCTAATCTCTGGAATGCTTTGAAGCAACATAGATTGAACAAACATCAAAACATCCCTGGCATTGGTTTGGATGGCTCAAAAGAGAAAGATGGGAGATCAAATTCTCAATCTGTGCAGATGTCTTCAGACCCTGGTGACTCAACTACCAACTCCTTTTTCGAGCTTTCACCTACACAACGACAAGATTTGTAGAATAAGAAGAAAAAACTTTTGTCCATGGTGAACGAGGTACTCCTACTACATTCATACTCTTTTCTAGTTACACATCATTTTCCATTTATTTTTAATTTGTATATATAGTTTGAATTACTTCTCTATTTATCCATCTAGAAGATCCTTTGGACCATGACATATTCTTCCCTCACACTTTGTACGTACCCACACAATAATTTCTTGCCAATTTGGCTGTATGCATGATACAGTCACTGGTTGCACTTGTGCTCCTAAAGTGGGGATCGCATTGGTTAGTTGAGAGAATGTTGTTATCAATTTAGAGTGCCAAATTCAGGTTTTTTAGTTGGAGACTTTGAAAGTTCAAGATAAAAAATGAGAGCATGTTGAAAAAGTTCCGAAGGCAGTGGAGGTTAGTGCTTCAAGCTGTGGCTGGCACTCAAAGATGTGTGTTCAGGCGTAAATAAGGGTTGTGAATGGTATGGATGATTTAGGTCGAATTTGTTGTTAATGAACATGGCTTCTCTTCTATAATATGTTTCTACCTCTTTTTGGGCTCATATACATGTTCTTTCTATATGTGTGAACTCCCCCCCAGCGCCGGCGGGAAATGGTTTTATTTATTTATTTTTTCAATTACTTCTTCAGTAATTAAAACGTTATGATCAGCAATAATTTTGCTCCTATGTAGGTTGATAGAAGATACAAACAATATTACGATCAGATGCAAATTATAGTGTCATCTTTTGACATGATAGCAGGGTGTGGGGCAGCTAAACCATACACTACTCTTGCACACCAAACAATTTCCCGCCACTTCCGCTGTTTACGTGATGCAATCACCAGCCAGATTCAAGTTACTCAGAGAAGCCTTGGGGAGCAAGATACTTCACCATATGGTCAAGGAGGAGGGATACCTCGTCTCTGCTATGTAGATCAGTAGCTCAAGCAACATAGCACTCTTCAACAGTTCGGTGTGATGCGACATGCTTGGAGGCCTCAAAGAGGGCTTCCTGAGACTACCGTTTCAATTCTCCGTGCCTGGTTATTTGAGCACTTCCTTCATCCGTATGCCCCTCAACCTGTAATTTCCACAATTCTCGATTATGCTTGCTATTCTACTGAGAACTTCTAATTTACTAATTCATTCCTTATCTCACCAGTTACCAAAGGACTCAGAGAAAATTATGCTTGCAAAGGAAACAGGATTGACCCGAAATCAAGTAAGATGATTCTAAAATGGCTTCTCAATATGCATTGGTGGTACCGGGACAGAAATGAGTCAATATGTTGAACAGCTAAACGTTGTTCCTCATCTACAGTTCAAAAGGCCCCAACATGAACTGTGGATATCCTCTAGCCCATAAATTCTCCTCATTAATGAGTGCCTTAGTTTTGCTAAAAAATTATCAGAAACTCATACAAGACTTTCTTTTCCTCGTGGCATCATCATTAATCTTGTGTACCGTTCAAGTTGCAAATTGGTTTATTAATGCACGAGTCCATCTTTGGAAGCCCATGGTTGAGGAGATTTACAAAGAAGAGTTTGGGGAATCAGAGTTGAATTCCCAATCTTCACCCGAGAATGCATCGAAAGCACCTAGGGATCATTCAGGGGAGTTTGAGGAAAGGAGAGAGGAGTTGCAAGACAGTGTGATACCCACTACTGATGATGGTATCCATTTCGGGCAAGACCATGAATCAAATGTTAATGGGAAAACGGCAAGACCTAGATTTGGTAGTAGTGCTCACAGAGACAATATTTCAGGGTCAGGAACAATAAGAGTGTTGGGTGACCAAAGACCTAATGTGGATGACCATAGCCTTTATCCAAATGAGACTATCCCACACCGCTAAGTTGGTGGTGGGAGTCTTATGGCTTCTGCTGCCATGTTTGATATGTTAGAGTTGGGTAATTTTATAGATGGCAGCTAGGTTTCACTTGCATTGGAATTGCAGCATTGTGAATGTGATGGATTTCCCATTTCTGGTGGCACTGATTTAAGAGGTAATGACACAATAACTTCTTCTGCAGAGCTTGACTCATTAGATATTCAGTGCCTGGATCCGGGGAAGCAACATCACAGGTTTCACAATTCCCACATGGTTTATGATTTTGTAGTCTGAAACAAAGGATTTCCTATTGCTTTATTGGCTAAAATCAATCTTCTTCAGAAATAGAATGCCCTGTGATGTTACTCTGGCATTGTTCATCCTACTTGCTTATTGTTTGAAGATACAAAAATTAGAATTACAAATATACGTGTAGATATGGGTACGATATTACACATTTGGAATAGAACAATAAGACTGTTGGAGCTGTAGGCATATTTGTATAGATCATACGCATAGATATTTTTGTGCATTTTGTTGAATAAGTAATCTTGTAAAACTATTCCCAAGTTTGACATTGATTTATCATTTCTATCAACCAAATGTTGTATAATAATTGACCAATTTATTAACTGTCTTGTGATTTGTGTGACTCAAATAGACGATTAACATATCAATTTGGTTTTTGGATTAGCTCTCTACGCAAGCAATGCAGTTAAACTTGGCAGTTTTATTGCAAACCATTGTGCAAAGTTGGAGCTAACAGGCCAAACAAGACATGTCGGGTTGACCCAACCTGAGGTTTGTAATATATAAATGGGTCAAATAGGTTGCATCGGGTTAACCCATCAACCAATAAAATAATTTTGTTGGGTTCGGAATGAGGTGTTTGACCCGTTCAGTTATTTATGTTGGGTTCGGATTAACTCAAAATTGAACCAAATCTGAATGACAGAGGCCAACACGACACAATTGATTGCCCTAGTGTTTTTGTATTGTTTTGTGTTTTGTCTTGGATAACACGTTAAAGGAGGGGAAATGCTGCTTAAATTAGAAGATAAGCATGTTTGCTTGCAATTCAAGCAGGGCTAAGAAAAGGGGACGGGGCCGAGGGTTCTTTACAATTTTCTTTCTTTCTTTATTTTACTTAAAACACTTTTTTTAGTTTGGAGAGAGAAGTATTCAGCATATCGTTGGGTCTGTTTATGTGGGAGCTGGTCTATTTTTTTAGCGACTTGATTTGATGATCCGAATCGAGAAGAATTTATTATAATTTTTTGATAGATTTTCAACAAGACTTGGGTTATAGAATGTAGACCTCTAATAAGGGTTGGCACGCCAATAACCCTAATTAGGGTTGTACCATATATATTATACTATTTTGTACGTCTACACATTGTTTTGTTATATTGTGTATTCGACTTTCAAGAGAATAAAATTCTTTATAATTCTGTGGACGTAGGCATATTGTCGAACTATATAAATATTATATAATTGATTTCATTTTGCTTTACTTTTTCTCTTATCATTCACAATATATATGGATGATTTGATAGTATTAAATACTGTCAGTGAGCTCTAGTATTAAATATTGCGACATCCACGTATTGTATTGTATTTATTTTCAAATTATAAAATGTTTGGGACAAAAAATTATACCAAATCGTATTCTATAATCTATAAACAAAAGAAGTTGGTAGAGTAAAGAAGTACCAAAATTGTGTCGACAATAGAACCCATAAGTCCTTATCTGTCTGTCTGTTCCAATCTTATGCTATTCGATGAATGAATTGGAAACTGGTCTTGAATAAGAAGCAATAAATAGTGGATTTTGTTCAGATATAATTACTTATTCATGTTGTCAACAAACCAAAGCCATTTTTGAATGGCATCAAATTGAGTGTTTATCTATTCAATTTTTAACGAGGAGTTTTATATATAAAAAAAAAATGAAGAGTTTATACATCAACCACTATTCACTTTCACACCTTATACCTATAGTTTTTTTTCATAGGGTGTGAATGTATTTTTCATAGGGTGTAAGAATGTTTTTCATAGGATATAAAGTGTAGGGTGTGGGATAATTAACAGTGACTGATGAGAAGAATTTTTCATTCTTAATAAGATATAGGAAATCTTGGCAGGTAGTGAATCAATGGATTAATTTGGTAGTCAAAAACCACTTGAAAGGGCTAGATCCCCACTTTTTCGTCGAGAAAAACATACATTACACTTTGCCCCAGTCTGTTTTTGCTGCAAAGACACTGGATTAAGGTTATTATATGGGTGTAAGTTGAAATCTTGCGGTTATACAAAGCTTCCACATCTGCAAAAACGTTATATGCGACAAGTCATTGATCAACAGACAACCAGGAATCTGATCTCTAGCTGCCTTTCGGTTGACGATCTGAGATTCATACACTACACAAGTTTGAAAGATCTACAAGTTTCGGGTCTTCTAAAACTTGATAGGTCTGGGATGTACCATTTCCATGGAAAGAGGGGAAGATGTGAAATTTTTTTTTTTTTTTATCATGCATGCAAGTGTAGAATACAATCTCCTACACCTCCTACGTGGCGAAGTGTCATTGGCGGGTGTAAAACCAGGATAAGCACTTGACCGACATATAGCTTCTCTCATCTTGATCAACAGACAACCAGGAATCTGATCTCTGGCTACCCTTTGGTTGACGATTTGAGATTTATACACTACACAAGTTTGAAAGATCTGTAGGTTTCGGATCTTCTAAAACTTGATAGGTCTGAGATCCACCATTTCCATGGAAAGAGGGGAAGATGTTGTATTTTTTTTTTTTTAATTATGCATGCAAATGTAGAATACAATCTCCTGCACCTCCTACGTGGCGGAGCGTCATTGGCGGGTGTAAAAACAGGATAGGCGACCGGCCTGTAGCTTCTCTCTAAGATATATCCAATGCATGAGTATGTGTGTTGTTGTACTGTACCTATTGGTTCAAAAAACGGTGGCGTTTCACTTATATAATTATAACAAGGATGAGATGCAAAACCAGTTCAAGATTTTACGTGTTTGCAAGAAAAACTCCATGAGTTTTCAATTTTGTATTCGAACCCTAGGATTTGAGATTTGTTATAGTTTGCTCTCTCCACCACTCTCCTGTTAGATTTATTAATGGCGAGATTGTCACGAGTCAACCAATCATTATCTGTTACGAGGTATTAAAATCTCACCTTAGTCACTTAAAAATATTAACATTATTAAAAAAAAAAAGTTCAACATCTCAGAGTACGTGACAAGAACCCGAAAATATTTCACCTCAGTTTGCAAGTTCTTTTGGAGACAATAAAATCTGGCATACTTGTTGAGAAACAAATTCCCCCCCGGAAGTCCCGACGTTAGCATTGTGTTGAGTAGTTTTTCCTCCCAAGAAAACTGCGTTTCTCTCGTTTGGAATTAGCATGGTGTTCGTTTAAATTATGGAGGTAGATAAGAGAATATTTCACAATGGATATAATAATGCAGAAGGCAGATCTATCCAAGTTTGTACTTGGAGCAGGTAACACCAGAAGCAATGTCAAAACCAAATCCATTTTCTGTTTCATACACACGCCACTCTTGTGCCAGAAAGTAGACCTAGTCATCTCTCTTTACATATTAGGTGAGAAGATTTGGTAACGAGAGTGGTTGTTTTAATCCCTTAAGCTCTATATATATATGCAAGCCAATGCCACACATTCTCTCAAACCTGCTGCAGCTATACTACTAGTCATCAATGGAATTCTTCAAAGTTACTCTTAGTCTCTTGGTAATAGCTTTCCTCTCAGCCACCCTCTGTGTAGCTCACCCTGGCTTCAATGTTGGCTGGGGTGGAAATGGTTTTGGGTCTTTCGGATTGTTCCCTGAATTCTATCAGTTCTCGTGCCCCCAAGCCAATGACATTGTCATGTCTGTGTTAGAGAAGGCCATTGCCAAGGAGCCCAGGATGGCTGCTTCTTTGCTTAGGCTTCATTTCCACGATTGCTTTGTTCAGGTTCTAGAATTAGTATAAAACAGTTTGAAGTACAAGAATGAAAGTTGATTTCTTTTCCCTTTTTCAATGACAATCCAACCAACCATCTCACTTTACACTTCTTCTACAGGGTTGTGACGCATCTGTTTTGTTGGATGATAGTTCCACAGTGGTCAGTGAAAAGAAATCTTTGCCAAACAGGAATTCTATTAGAGGTTTTGAAGTCATTGATGAGATCAAGGTCAAGTTGGAAGAATCCTGTCCTCAGATCGTCTCTTGTGCAGATATTCTCGCCCTTGCTGCTCGTGGCTCCACTGTATTAGTAAGCCAAATCTGAACTTTGAACTGAGACTAAAAATATAATGGGCATACTCCTTTGTACTTTTAAAATCATTTTTTTATGAGTTTGTTGGATATGTTGAAACAGAGCGGTGGACCGAATTGGCAGCTCCCATTGGGAAGGAGGGACTCAAAGACAGCTAGCTTAAGCACCTCGAACAATAACATTCCCCCACCAAACTCTACTCTCCAAAACCTTTTAACACTTTTCAAGCGTCAAGGGCTTAATGAAGTTGACCTCGTTGCACTCTCAGGTAAACTTAGTTTTATTGAGGAGTTTTGTTACCCACGAGTCAAATACAACTGTTCATCCTAATACATAATCTTCCCAAATTGCAGGGGGGCATACAATTGGCGTTGCAAGGTGTACGACATTCAAGCAGAGGCTGTACAACCAAAATGGAAACAACCAACCGGATGCGACTCTGGACAAAACTTACTACCATGGTCTGAAATCAGTTTGTCCCAAGTCCGGTGGTGACAATAACATCTCTCCTCTGGACTTTGCCTCCCCGGCAAGATTTGACAACACATATTTCAAACTCATCCTGTGGGGAAAAGGGCTCCTCACTTCGGATCAAGTGCTTTTCACTGGAAGTCCTAGGACCACCATGGAATTGGTGAAGAGATATACAGAGGATGAGGGCCTGTTCTTCAACCAGTTTGCTAACTCCATGATTAAAATGGGAAACATCAGCCCTCTCACTGGTTTCAAGGGTGAAGTTAGGAAGAACTGTCGTCGAGTTAATTAGGAAAATCTAATTGTCCATTTCAATGTGTTTGGCTTATTTATGCTTTCCAGTTGTGTTAACCTCTGATTATGTTAAAGCTATGGTGTTTAGTAATGAAAAAAAGAAAAAAAAAAAAGACGATATCTTAATTTTATTAATATCTCTTATTTTTTATAGAGGAAAATTATGATTACAACTAGATACATGGGGTTTACAAATAAGCATAAAGATCAAAACTAAGGTATCAAAATCCAAAAGACCCGACCACAAATTAAGAAAGCCAAAAAATTACAAATCAACTAGAAAGAACAAACATCTAAAAAAATAACAAAGAGACAAGAAGCAAAAACCAAATACCTCACTTTGATAACCTCAAATAAGAAAATACAATTTTGTCCATGCAAAAAAAGCCTCTTAACTGATTATATAAAGTATATCTATCATCAATTCATTCCATATTTAAACCCCAAGCACCCTACTTAGCAAGAAAATCAGCCATAGTATTACTTTCGCGATAAATATGAGTAATTTTATAGTCCATGCAAAGAAAACAAACTTGGATCTCATCCCAAAAATCCTCAAGATACCAAATATTACAAATACTCCTAGTAACCCAGTTGACTAGAAGTTGAGAGTCTTTCTCAATATGAACTTGATAAAAGGCAAGCCGACAGAACCTCCTAACTCATTCTAGTAAACTTCTCATTTCAGGAAAATTATTAGAGCACTGACCTAAGAACACAGAGTAAGCCACACGCAACTTACTACTAACATCCCGAATAACACCCCCAGTACCAGCCGGACTTGGATTACCCAAACTATTGCCAACAATATTAAGCTTCATACAATCCTGCTAGGGCCAAGTCCACTTCACCAGAGTAACCTTCTTAGCTTTAGGAGTTAAAATCGGAATGTCCAGCCTCTTTAAAATAACAACATCTTGCTTAGGGAGCCTCAAAGATTTTATTGACACTTACATAACACAACGGATCCATAATTTAATAACAAGTCATACCGATTCAATCGTATTAACCTTACTCTCATGCCGGGCTTTGCAACGTCTATCTTATAGCTTTCAAAAAATAATAGACAGGAGGAGACCAAAGACAATCTGAATGTGAGAGGATTGCCCAACACGTTGAAACCAAAAATTAACTTACTCCTGCTAGGTGCAGAAAAAATCCATATGCATGGCTAATTGAACCATTGTCAAACGTCATATTTGTCTAGCAAAATCACCCATACAAAGAATGTGATTAAGATCCTCAATATGACCTACAAAGCAATAATTACATTAGAGACATCAAAATGTTAATCTTTTTAATCTTCTCATCTACACTTAAACAATTATTAGTAGATGTATATATCTACTTGTTTTACAGTAATTGGCAATTTCTTATATGCATGCAGACAGTTTACATGGAACGGAAGTTAGCAAGTATAGAATTGAATATTCCCCTTTTGAGGAGAAGAAATATTAAGAATATAAGTGCTAAGTTATGTGTGAATTAAGATTCACGACTCTCTTACCATCAATTTTCCTACGCACAACCTCACAAAATGACAAAATACTCACGAATTCCACCTCACCACCGCGGGACCACCTCCAAAGCTTCTTTGATCCATCTTTAAATACTCATATTATGTCTTGCGCCTTGTTATCAAATAGTTCACTTTGTGGTTTGACTTTCAAGAGGACAACAATTTAAGGATGTCACGTCAAGTTTCAACATTAAGATTTTTTACAATTTTTTAACTCAAATAATTTGTATGGTTTATAAAAAGATAGACACATTTTAACTCATATGATATTCGTGAGCAAAATGGATCCCCACCATTAAATACAATGGGTTATAAATGCTCGGTGCATATTTCTCTAAATTATAGAAAAAATATTAAGGTTATAGAATTGCGTAGAATTTTTAAAGAAAATACTAGTTTACCTCTAGTTTTGTTCTCTAGATTTAACGGTTAGCGTATTTTAATTTTTTTTCTTAAATGTTTAAACAAGTTACTACTAATGTATTTGTGTATATATATATATTTAAAATATTTAAAAAATATAATTATATTAGAAATACAACCAACGATACATGTTAAGCAGCCCAGTAGCGGGTTCCAATTTCTAACTTGAAGCGTCACGGCTGTTACATTTTTAGCCCAAACAACAAAAGCCCACATGCCTTGGCGTGACATTCAAGTCCAATCTCGCATTAAAAAACTTTTGTGACCTATAAGCTCCAGTAATAGCGTAGAAATTAAGCCCTAAACTAGGTTAGGCAGGGCAATCGACACTCAGAAACTTTGCGTGATTTCTAGGCCCAACTTAAGCCCATTTTGAATTTCTTCAAACCCGACTTGTAAATTCCAAGCCCACGAAACTAATCACTCTCTTCTTTCACGTGCCAAAGGCAAACCCTTCATTTGCTTCCTCCCAAAACGATGGAGATCCCCCTAGATTCGATGAAAAAATCTTGTGAATAGCTACTATTTGGCAGCAGCCGGATCACACATGACGTGGCCTAAGCAAATTGACAAATTTCTCTCTAAGCAAATTGACAAATTTCTCTCTAAGCAAATTGACCAATTTCTCCCTAAGCCCTCCCTCGAATTTGAAATCCCTAACAACAGCAAGGGAAGCTACCAAGGCTATGTGAACTACGATGGAGAGGAAGGAGAGGAAGGAGAGGGTTGTCATGACTTGGGTTCAATGGTGTGGGTTGTTAGGAGGTTGTAGGGCTTGATGGTGGTGGCTAGGCTGGCGTATAGCTGCGGCATGGTGGTGAGAGAGGGGGAGACCCATTTCAATTTATGAGCTGCTATGGAAAGGGAGGAGGGGGTTGTTGTGACTTGGGTTCAACGGTGTGGGTTGCTGGGAGGTCGTAGGGCTCGATGGTGATGGCTGGGCTGGTGTACGACAGCGGCATGGTGGCAAGAGAGGGGGAGACCCATTTCAAGTTGTAAGTTGCAATGGAGAGGGAGAAGGGGGTTGTCGTGGCTTGGGTTCGACGGTATGGGTTGCTGGGAGGTCGTGGGGCTCAATGGTGGTGGCTAGGCTGGCGTACGGCAATGGCATGGTAGCGAGAGAGGGGGAGACCCATTTCGGGTTGTGAGCTGCAATGGAGAGGGAGGTAGGGGTTGGCGTGACTTGGATTCGATGGTGGAGGTTGCTAAGAGGTCACAGGGCTCGATGGTGGTGGCTGAGTTGGCGTATGGCAACGATATGGTGGCTAATTCTGTGTGTGAGACCCATTTCGGAAAAAGAGAGGGGGTTGCGCATGGAGGCTGCTATGGAGGCTTGAAGGTGGCTGGAAGGTCGTTGGTGTGAAGGGAAGCCGGTAAAGTGGTCAATGACGCTACTAGGTGACCGACAATAGCTGGGTAAGTTGAGGGAGAGAAACCCCTTTGGAGTGTTGTCGTGTGTGGTTAAGAAAAAAAAAAAAGAAGCAACCACATAGTAAATGCATTGCTACAGTGACTGTTCTATAGCAAAACTCAAATTGAATTTTATCCTTTGAACCCTAGATTTGATTGAGAATTTAATAGGATTCTTCATTATTTCTGTAGACTCAATATCATATTTATTTTTAATTTTTTTAATTTTTAATTTAATTTAATTTAATTTTTTAAATTAATTAAAATTTTTTATTCATCATTTATACATCATATATTTAATAAATAAACAAAAAAAATTATGGCTGGTACCGTGGTACGTGCTGCGAGAATATTAGAATTTTTCAATATCCAAGATTCCAAAATCCCGAGACAAAGTTTTTGCCCAGTGAGTGGTGAACCATTCACGTTTCGTATAGCTATTTGAGTCATCGCACTAGATTGGGCGTTGGCGATTCAGAAAAAGCGGTGGCTGCTGATGATTCTGGCACTGTTTTCACTTTCCACTGCGATGGTTTTCTTCATGAGAACGTCGTTCGATTCTTGCATCACCAGTACTACTAGTATTAGTAGCAGTAGCAATATCAATAGTATTACGGACGATTTTGGAGAAGAAAAAGATACGAGCACTCAGATTTTCTCAGCCGCTCGAGTCGGTAGCGCAACAACTAATCCTCTCCATTTCATGAATTCGAAGCTTGTGCTCTTGGTTTCGCACGAGCTCTCCCTTTCTGGTACGCTTTTGCGTTGTTACTTTCCCGTTTGGTCCTTGGGAAAAAAACGAACTATTTAGGATAATTTTAGACATTTCAAAAAAAAATTCTGTACAGGTGGGCCTTTGTTATTAATGGAGCTTGCATTTCTGTTGAGGGGTGTGGGTTCGGAGGTGGTTTGGATTACGAACCAAAAACCAGCGGAACCGGAAGATGTCGTTTACAGTTTGGAGCACAAGATGTTGGACCGCGGGGTGCAGGTCTCTATCTAACATACAGTCAGTTTTCTTAAATATCTTTCCCTTTTTATGTCCTAAAGATATAGCGAATTGCAGAGCTTTGGTTTATTAATGACCCAGTTTACTTGATGTCTTTCCTTGTGGCTATGTCGAAAGAATATGCGACATGCGATTCTTAGCAGTTAATGTCATGGTTCTATTGTCCGACTTTAAAGAATAGAAACTCGGTGGGTATTCTAGCATCGGTTAATTTGCTAGAAGCTGTCAGGACTAAAGACTAGATTTTGTTCATGATCAGTTGTGTTGAATGAGGGATAGAAGCTGTGTAATTAATCTAGTATAGCTTCGGTCTTGCATTAGATATCAGATTGTTTATATGGAAAAGATGCTTATTAGTGCAATTTTTTAATCAAATTAATGCACTGCTCCTTACTCTTTTCTTAGTTTCTTTGTTTTTTTTTAATGTCGCTTGCATATTTACTGGGTTGTTTCTGCTAATTTGGAAAGAGAAACTTTCATTTGTTGTGCCTCTAAAATATCAGCCTTCTGATCGATAATTCTTCAAAACTGTTAGGTCTTATCTGCAAGGAGTCAAAAGGCTATTGATACAGCTCTTAAAGCTGATTTGGTCGTTTTAAATACTGCTGTTGCTGGGAAATGGCTAGATGCTACTCTCAAGGAAAAAGTTCCTCACGTTCTTCCAAAGGTTTTGTGGTGGATTCATGAAATGAGAGGGCATTATTTCAAAGTGGAGTATGTTAAGCACCTCCCTTTTGTTGCAGGTGCAATGATTGATTCACATACAACAGCGGAATACTGGAAGAACCGCACTCGAGAGCGTTTAGGGTATGTTACTATCATCAGTTAGTATATATTACCGATCAAAAAAAAAAAAAAATAGTATATATTGCTCTACTAATAAAAAGTTGTGTATATCAGGTGTAACCTAGTGGTCAAAGGGAAAACTCAGGATGAACTGTAAACTTTGTTTGGATAATGAGTTGATCTCAACTCATCTCATCTAATCATTACAACTTTCCTAAACTTTCAAACAAAATATAATAAACAATCCAATTTTTTCAAATCTCAAAACAAAAATTATATTAAAAAATTATATTCTAAAAATATTTTATTCAACTTTCAACTCTCATCTCATTGCAACTCAACTCACTATCCAAACCTCCTCCTGGGTTAAATTTCACGCTAGGATTCTCTTGGATTACCTAGTAAAGGTTTTGGCATACGGGGTCCTGTATCTAGAGTTACTCCCTAGGGGTGGGTCCGAAGCTCTTTGCCTTGGGGAGGTTTCATGGTATGAAAAAATAATTTATACTGTTCTGTTTCATGTTATCCTGATCCTGGCCATGGTTTTCAGCATCATATTTGAAGATAACTTATGATCCATGATATGATCAATGAATATCGGCACAAAATTGACTGGAAATGACAAGGAAGTAAAAAGCATGACCTATGAAGTGAATTTGATGAAAACATAGCAATCAATCACTTCTAATTTGAGTGCTGAGCATCTTCAGGTCAATCTTCACTTGCCATTTCCATTAGTCATATTTTATATGAGAATGAAACAGCTCTCTTGGCACAGAAACAATATTTGCACTGTTTATGTTTGAATGATTTCCCCATGGTTTTGAAATTGTTGGCAATATCCCAGCTCTAGTTCCACTGGCAGAAAAAATGTATCCTTTAAGTTTAACTTCTATAATATTTAAGTGCCAGAGAACTGTAGAAGTACTTGCGTTATTTTTTTTTTTATAAGTAATTGAAGATTTCATTAAAATACAACTCAAAAGGCGTAGCCCAAGTACATAGGTTTTCATTGATGGAGTATGTAATTTACAATCAATGTTCTCTTTTTGCTAACTATTCAATGTAAACTTGATTCTATTGGTAGAAATGAGATATACTTTCATATACTTTCTTTCTGTGACCTTTTCTGGTGTTATTCCCCATCTATGCTTTACAGGATCAAAATGCCTAAAACCTATGTCGTGCACCTTGGAAATAGCAAGGACCTAATGGAAGTTGCTGAAGATAGTGTAGCCAGGAGAATTCTTCGTGAGCATGTCCGGGAATCTGTTGGAGTGCGGACTGAGGATTTAGTCTTTGCCATCATAAACAGTATGCTCTCCTTGTTGATTAGATAAAGCATTTTGCTTGGCTCACTTCGATTGATGAAAAGTTGTGTTGTTAACTCACTTGTGTTCAACTGCAAAAGATTCCACTAAAGGCATGGTTACATGATAGTTAAATAAGGATCTGATTCCATCTGTTACTAGTTTGACATTTTGCATTGAACTTGTAACCCATACTTCTGCATATTCCCCCCATGCATATATAATATCTGCTTGAGGCAGGCAATGAAGCTCTAATTGATGGTGTGCCTCTCCCAAGAACTAAGGTTTCTTTTAAGAACATTCTTGATTCTCATTTTCGGTGGTACATGAACCTCCTTATGCATGCTTCTCAGTTCTAAATTAGAGCAGTAATTTATGATTTCTTATTATGCTTGCTGAACATTATTCTGTTGCACAGAGGGCAGCCTTACTTTCCAAATAGGTATCATGTTTCCCTGTCTTCCAAGGCATGAATGAATTTTGCATATTTTCATTATGTTTCTAGTATATAACAATTAATTTGTCTCATTATGTTGCCAAGTTAGTTTTTTTTTTTTTCTGTACAGTGTCCTAGGTTAGATCCATTTGTTATGGTATTGTATAAATTGCATATTTTCTAAGCAACATGAATTATGTAACAGGTGTTTCACGTGGGAAAGGTCAGGATTTATTTCTCCGTTCCTTCCATGAAAGTCTGCAATTAATCAAAGAGAAGAAACTGCAGGTGCCACCCATGCATGCAGTAGTAGTGGGAAGTAACATGAATGCTCAGACGAAGTATGAGACAGAACTGCGGAACTTTGTACAGGAGAAAAAGATTCAGGATCATGTTCACATTGTCAACAAAACCCTGACAGTCGCTCCTTATCTGGCTTCCATTGACGTTCTTGTTCAGAATTCTCAGGTACTTTCTGCAACTATAAAATGTCTATTTACGTTGGAATCAGACTTTATATTTCTCTGTGTCTATAACTTACTCTTGCTGCTGTTAATGTTTGTAACTGGGGGTAAGCCCATAAGTAAGGTATCGAGGGTTAGTCATGGGTAAATTGCAGGTTAGTGAGTTGTGTATATATCAGTGTCATCCCTGGCACATGATGTATCGTTCTCTACCTCCTAGGTATGATCTCATAGTCCTCAAATCAGCAATATAAAGAGAAAAAGGAATGGAAGAATACAAAGAAGAAGAAAAGAAAGGAAAGAAACATGGACTCTCTAGTATCTATTACAGTTGCCTTTGGAGCATTTCTTGAGATCTGCAGTGAATTAGATGCACACATTTTGGAACTAATTTCCATCAGCTGGTTCAGACACTTGAAAGTAGGATTTTTGTTCTAGGCATCAGAGTGAGAGATTTTTTTTGATAGGTACATCAGAGTGAGAGATTGACATTTATAAAGATAGCATAAACCTCTTTGCAGCTTTTTCATGCTGAACTCCTTTGCACTTCCAGATATAGTGCCTGTAGTTGTTCTTGGTGTTCATATTATTATTGTTTGCTGTGTAAAAAGTAAAATTATTGGGCGGGCAGTGTACCTCTTCTTAGGAATGGTTTGCTGCTCCAGAATTAAAGAAGGGGATGTTGGAAGGAAATCAGGTAGTCATTCCTGCTTTGCAGTGAAAAACGACACCTGGAAACATGCAAAACTTGGTGGGGTCCAACCTCTAACTTTGATTACATGCATACACTTAATTCTACATAGAGAGGACATTCCTTTGTCAAGTGAGTGAAACACGATAAGATGATAAAAAATGCTAATGAAGGTGAATTTGTGGGAATGTGACTATTATTTTGTACACTATTTGATGCTGTGGTTATCTTGGTTCGCTTCTTCCTAGCCAAAAAAGAAATAAAAAAATCTAGGTTGGCATGCGTCATATTTATTAAGCTGCACTTTGAATATCACCACCTGTTACATAATACATTCCTCTTTATTTCAGTTATAGCGTTCTTTCATATAAATTTTTTCACGGAATCTGTGTGCCATTATTGTTCATTTTGTACTCTACTCCAAGGTTTTGAACTTGTTCGATTCTTGTGTAGGCCCAGGGAGAGTGCTTTGGCAGGATAACCACTGAAGCAATGGCCTTTCAGCTGCCTGTATTGGTAAGTCCATCATTACACATGTGAATTCTCTTAAGATTTCTTAGAAGATAACTGACAAATGTACTGCTGGATGAATACTATCTTTTGACAATTGCAGTCTGTTGTATGTTTGTGTGTACGTGTGTGTGTGGGTATGGGCGTGTGCCCATGTTTAGATTTCTTGGTCGTATATGCTCCTCCTATTAATATCATTTGGTTGCTTATAAAAAAGATGTTCCTTCTAACGCTGTCGCTTATGTTACTGGTTATCATCAGGGCACAGCGGCAGGAGGCACCATGGAGATCGTGGTGAATGGGACAACAGGTTTGTTGCATCCTGTTGGGAAAGAAGGTGTGACGCCTCTTGCAATTAATATTGTTAAATTGGCCACTCATGTAGAAAGGAGGCTAACTATGGGTAAGAAGGGATATGGGAGGGTGAAGGAAAGGTTTCTGGAACACCACATGTCACATAGAATTGCTCTGGTTTTTAATGAAGTTCTTCAGAAAGCAAAGAGCCACACTAATTCTTGAATCTTGATTCTCTTTGGGACTTGGATCGATCATCGATTGTATAATTGCCTCCGCCGCGACTAATGTGACAAGTCCGAAAGTTTATGTTGGAAGATTTATATATAGCGATGGTGAGCTGCGATTCGGCTGTCATTTTCCTGTATTTGTTTAGAGTGTGTTTGAAGCATATCATGGCATACCATTTTTCGTTTTTTATTTTTTTTCTCTGCATCTACTACTTCGGGATGATTGTTCCTCTTGTATTTTTTTTTTTCTATAAATAATACTATCTTACCCAAAAAAAAACCATTTGTTGTGGTGAGAAGAACAGGTATGCTTCATCCATTTTTTCCTTATTTTTAAATTATATGTAGAAAAATGTTACTTTATCCGCTCACACCTCATGTATTTTATTTTTAAAATTTTTTTCTTTGCTTAATAGTTAAAGACGTGACTAACTGTTTAAAAATTCTTGCTTAGGCAGTTCATATCATCCATATATAATGTTTTGATCTAAGATTTCAATTCTTCCGTATTTCAACAGTAATATATTATTCAACGAAGTTAAGGTCCAAAATATGAAAAAAAAAAAAAAAGGTGTTTCCAGTAGTGATATTTTTTTATATGTTTTAAAAATGTTTTAAAATAACAAAAAAATATGAATAAAAAATATTTTAAAAAAATAGACCAATTTAACCTGGTGGTCAAATGGAGCGGGCGGCGGGCGCAAAGTAGAACCACTCTTATCTGTGTTCTCCTAGCTTTCGTGATACATTGATTCGCAGATTGTTCTAGTAATTTTCCGGATTTTTAATTTTTTCAGGTGAATCAAAAAAAAGAAAAAATCCTTTGGGCTTACTTACTTACTCGGGCTTATTGGGCCTAACAAGTTTCTGAAGACACAGTTTTTTTTTTTTTTTCCCCTGAACTCAGGCTCACAATGAGTATTAGTGTGTATATTTAATTTCTTCTTTGTAATACTATAAGAGCACTAGCATTAGATTCATTAAATTTATCTTTAAAATTTGATGAAAAGTAAATATTTTTTATAAATGTAATACCTTCACATCTATAATCTCACATTGGATTAACTATTGGATTCATCAAAATAATAATATAATATTATTTTTTTAATAATAATATTTTTATTTTTTTTCATATTTTATAATCACACTAATCATATGTTAATTAATAATTTAATTTGATTCTTACATTATTATTACAAGATGGTTGGAGATTAAATGTGAATAGAAAAGACTTTTAGAGATTAAAAATGAATAAAAAATAGATTTGATAAATGAATAGTAACCCTTCAAATTTGAAGAAACTCATAGATTTACTGTAGCTAAAAATTTCACATTTATGTCTTTAACTAATCTAATGCAACTCTTTTTTGATGAGATTCATTATATTTTATATTTGATTAGACTTTTAAAGAAGTCAATATCAATGCTCTAAAAGCGGCACTTACCCACCTTCCAATACAGTAAGTTGAAAAGAATTTTTTTTTAGCAAAACTGCTACAGGCAACCGAGAGGCGAAACAGCGGGGAAATTGGCCGGCAACGTCAGCTAATATTAAAAAAAAAAATGTGAAAACATAACTCAGACGAAAATAAAAAGAGGGAAAATTCAGATTTCAGAAGATATTGCATCTGGTTCGGAAGAAAAAATCTACGATTTTGGGTCTGGTAGAGAGAAGAGATCGCCGTCATCGTCGTCGTCGGGTCTGGAATTCAACAAACAAATAGACGAGTCAATCACTAAGATTCCAAAAAAAAAAAAAACGCTTACTGCCAGCATCCCATAAGTGAACACTTCTGAAACAAAGTTGATGTTCCTATTTGCAGAATCAACCCAAGAAGTGTAAAATTTCATAATGTTCGGGTGCTTCAATGTCTTAAGGAGATGAATCTCACAATAGAGTCTTTCAAGATCTTCAGGGCTTTGCAGGAAATCATAAAGCTTAATCTGGTTCCAAGCAACTTCAATGCCTTCATACTCATCAAATGCCCTGTAACTAAAATGATGAAACACCAAAAACTGACAAATATATCAAATGCCCATTAACAACAACAATTAGAACAATCCAAAAGAGCTCAAATTTTGAAGAAACCTAATATGGGTATGCAACAAGTCAGTTGAATGACCAAAAAAAGTTCAATTTGAAGGAAAATCTAGAATTGGTGTTCATGAAACTTAAACGTAAATAAGGATTTATAATTCATACACTGTCTTTGAAGATCCTTTGCCAAGGATTTCATTGTACTGCAACAAACGAATGAGCCAAAAAATATTAGACTCAAAGTGGAGAGAGGGAGAGAGAGAGAGAGAGGTGTACTCTGCCATATCTGCCAGTTGGATCAACTTCAACAAACTCAGAGTACTCCAATTCAAGATGGGTAGGATCATTCATCCTCTACTTTTTTTCCTCAGAAGTCTTGGCTCACTTTTTTTCATTCATCTGACTTGCTTTCCCTCTGTGACTCTGCTTCTACAACCGTTCTGCACACAGAATTTATCATAAAAAAATAAATTATTTATGAGAGAGAAAGAGAGGCTTCGAAAGTCGTCCGTCGTCGGTTTAGTGTGGTAGATTTCGAGTGGGGAAGGTGGAAGACGAAGAGGGAAGAGAGAAGGGAGCTCTGGAAATGAGGGAAAGAGGGATTTCGAGTGGGACCGTGCAAGGGAATTCTGAAATGCAGGGAAAAGGTCAAAAAAGAGAGAGAAAGAGAAAACGGTGTCGTTTACGTTTTGCCACATCCGACACGGCTTCCCCGCGATTCCCATTGCCGGTAGTTTTTCTTTTTTTAGATAATAGTTGATCAGAATTTAACATGGCGTGATATGGCCCATCCAAATGGCCATGTTTTGGCCATTCACTTTAGAGAATTAGTTTTTGGGAGTATAGATGATCTGATATTTTTATTTTATCATAATGTAACTAATTTTATTTATATATAAATTAATATAATTAAAATTAGAGTGACACTATTTAGAGAGAGAAAATTTATTTATCATCTCCTACACTACAAACTAACATGTAATTTATTATTTTTGTATTCTTATTTAAATATATATATTGATGTATAAATATATCTTTAAATAGAAAGATAAAAATGATAAATTAGTGTGTAGTGTGTGAGGATGATATTAAAAAATTATTTCGTTAGTCGTAGTCGAAACTAGGCCTGCACAGAGACCTACCTAAACCAGATTTGGGACCGATCCGACCCGATAGCAGGGAAAGGCCCCACCAACTCGACCCAATCCAACCAGTAACTTTCGAATCAGGTAGAACCCGTTCATCTCTGCTTTGGATCCTTCACCTTCATTTACAGACCCAAGCGTTCCAACCAGATTTCTCTCTCAACCTGAAAAGTCTTTCATATTTTACAACTACTCCAATTCTATCAACCAACCAAATGCACTCTTGCACCATCTCCTTGGCATCCTTTGAGATCTTTGCGTTCACCAACAGCACCTTCTTCATGATCCAGCTCACGTTTGCAATCGACAAGAACTGGTCCTGCTCCCATGGTGACAGCTCATTGGCCGAGGCGTTTCTAGCTCTTTCGCCACCTCCTTCAGACTCGTTGTCTGAGTCTTCCATTGAAATTGAAGGTTTTTATTGCTGCTGTGCTTTGCAACTCTTGTGAGGCACATACTCGCTTTGCTCAAAGCAGAGGAAGAGAAACCCACTCAATGTTATTTAGTAATGTTATTTATGTGATGTCCATTACAGATCGTGCTCAGTTATAGCCATTTCGAAGGGGGGGGTTGGTTTGTAACTAAGGTTTCAAGAGAACTGAAGTCTGAAGGTAAGAAAATCAGTCGGTTTACGCTTGAAATCCAAACTCTTCATTTATTAGATTGGTGAACCGAGCATTTAACAATCCGAAAAATGCTGGGTCAGGTCACTCGGACAACTCGATTTGTTGGGGCATATGCACAGGCCTAGTCAATACTGCGTGTTAGCGGTTTAAAACAACAAATTACAGAACAAGGAGCATTAAAGGTAAAATGGTAATCTGGGGAATCGACGCAGTACAAGCTGGGAGTGGATGCCACGAGCATGTAAGAGTTGGAAGCTGGAAGTAGTGGGAAGCAGAAATAGAAATGGAAGGGGAAGGAAGATTCGTTAGTTTTGTTAGTTGAAATGTTAGTGATACATAGTTATTTTGCATTGTTGTATTAGTCAGGAAGTGTAAAAGGAACACGGCGTCGTTTGAATAAGTGAGTGATTAGTGAAACGCTGTCGTTGGAAGCTGGGGATATTAGTTGTTGTAGAGGGAATACGGTGCGTTTTAATTCAATTCTATAAAACGGAAACTACGAGTTGGGCAGAGGCCAACTCTGGAAATCAGTTACAATTTTCCCTCCAATCCTCTCTCTCTTCTTGAATTCTTCTTTCCTTTCTCTTTCTAGTTCTTGGTTCTTGGAGGTTGACTACCTCGAAACAGTCAGATTACAAGGGCTCATTACAGTGGATTCTTTACTGCGACCCAAAAGCGTATAGAGGCTGCTTCTTTCTCAAGTTAAGCTCTCCGATAAAACACAGTCAAGACAATTCGTTTCCAGAATTTGCCATTGCGAGCACGACGATGAGCGACGTCGAAGAGGCTACAAGACGTCGTAAAGCCGTGGAGAGGTACCGCAAGAGACTCTTCGTGCACAAGGAACTCGAAGGCGCAGTACGAATCGGTCAGTCTCATACCCCATATTTTCCGTATCCTAATACGATACCCTTCAATCTTCGAATCATTTCGGTGATGCATTTTTCCATTTAAATATCCGCTACGGTCACCCTTCCTGTTGCTTCCAATGTTTTTCGTGGAAGTAATTGTCCTTGGGGCTTTACGCTGTTCCGTGTTGGTCATTGTCGAAGTGCGTTGAATTTGAGCGATATTGTTTCATTTCATAAATGCAAGGATATATGATTTCAAGCAGTTGAGCGCAGATACTATGTTTAGAAGGAATACGATGGAAGTTGTAAGTGAGATTAATTTGAACTTAACATTATTTCAAACCTTACAGGTCGTATTTAATTCGAGTTTCTCCCTGACACTTGGGGGGAAAAAGAAGAAGGAACGTATCCTAATCAAATTTGAACCTTTTTGTGAATCATTACCTATGTTACGTGGCTTGCATTTTTGTTCACATTTCAAAATTTTATTTTCTTTTTGGCCTATTTTTTGTAGAATGTATATAACCATTAATGTAGTTTAGAGCTTACCTTTTCTGCTAATAGTTTGACAGTGTTAACATTGTTGAATGGTGAATTTTCAGTGAGAGAGGAGTTGCGGGCTTCGAAGATAGAGTTCAACAAAACAGAAGATGACTTGAAGTCACTTCAAAGTGTTGGGCAGATCATTGGAGAAGTTATCAGGCCTCTCGACAATGAACACTGTAACTTCTCTCTCTGACTTTTATGTTCTACCTGCATTGAAGTTTGTATGTGATATTAGCTTTCTGGCCTTATTTATACATGCATTTTCATCCTTCACCCTACTCCCATTTTGGTTCTGTTCTCAATTACTGAGATTTGACATGTGTAGCAGCTGCGTATTAATATATTATTAGTCGTGCATTTTATCCCGTTCTACGAGATGGGTTGTAATGAATTTGACTAGACAATGCACTCGTGAGCACCTGTTAGGATCCTTTTCCTCCCGTATTTGAGTATATGATATTTTCCTTGACTTGTGCATTTGCACTATGCTGTCCCTCTTTACTTACAGAAGCAGAATTTATTTGATTTTGATAATTCTGTATGCATTATATGTATAAAAAGAATCTGTATCATTATTTTTTGTTTTCTGAGTTGGCTTTTTCTCCCTCATCTTTCTGATTCCGTTACTTCTTGGGCTGGGATGTTTTTTGGAGCAGGTTAGTAATTGTTGAATTTGATTGATTGTATTATTCCAGTGATTGTCAAGGCAAATCGTGGCCGCAGGTATGTGGTTGGCTGTCGCAGTAAAGTGGATAAGGAAAAACTGATTGCAGGAACGAGAGTGGCTCTTGATATGAAAACACTCACTATCATGAGGGCTCTTCCACGTGAAGTAAGTTACCATGGCAGGACAATTCTTTGAATTGTGATGCTAACTGAAAATACTTTGGTGGATGGCATTGCTGTTTGCTGGTTTGACTATCTAGTGGTGATCTTGTAGAACTCTTTGTTCATAAGTGCTGTTTGTTTGAGTTGGCAGGTTAATCCGGTTGTTTATAACATGCTGCATGAAGATCCCGGTAATGTTAGCTACTCTGCTGTTGGTGGCTTATCTGATCAGATCAGAGAATTGAGAGAATCTATTGAGCTTCCTCTAATGAATCCGGAGCTCTTCCTTAGAGTTGGCATCAAACCTCCTAAGGTTAGTGTGCGTGCGCGTGTAAATTTGCATTTTCTCTATAAAACTGCGGTTAGGTAATGATCTTTAGGCCTAAATGAATGGAATTTTCATGAATGGGCTTCTGTTCCTTTTCCTCTTTCAGGGTGTGCTTCTTTATGGACCTCCTGGTACTGGCAAGACGCTGTTAGCTAGAGCTATTGCAAGCAACATAGATGCAAACTTCTTAAAGGTGAGAGTTTGCTACACTCGCAATGCTTTTGCATAAATCAAATTTGGGATCTTTCCTAATGATATATTACTAACTTTTTTGTATTCACTTTCATTTGAATATAGGTTGTTTCAAGTGCTATAATCGATAAATACATTGGGGAAACTGCACGGTTGATACGCGAAATGTTTGGGTATGCTCGTGATCACCAGGTTGGAGCATTATATACCGGCATATCTTTTTCCAGTATATTATATCTTCATTTGTAAGTGACTTATCTATGCTGCTTTGTTTTTGAAGCCCTGCATCATTTTTATGGATGAGATTGATGCCATTGGTGGGCGCCGTTTCAGTAGGGGAACAGGTGCTGACCGTGAGATTCAAAGAACACTGGTGGAGTTACTTAATCAGCTTGATGGATTTGATCAGCTTGGGAAGGTATGTCTCGTTTATGACCGAGTTTAGGATATTAATAAAGGTGCTACACAAACAAACTTATTTCTGGTTGACTGTTTTGTGGAAAATCGAAGGAGTTGGTTCTCTCTCTCTCTCTCTCTCTGTGAGGTAGAAAGCCCTTGTCGGGAATCAAGCGCATAGCATGGCCTTTTCTGCCTAACTCATAAAGTTTAGTTTTACACTACTATCATTAAAGAATGAGATATCGGAAGTAAATTTTATAATGTCGATCTGCTTGATATGCTCAGCAAGATATCACACAACGTTTTTTGTCAGTGTTGGAAGCCTACATGAAAAAGAGCAAGTTGTTCGACAGAATAGACCCCACAAGCTCCCAGGCCTATTGTGTTGCCTAACTGCAGTTTCGCACATAATCAGATCTGGCAATTCATGTCTAGGGAAGATTTGCATTTCTCCCTTTTCGTAGTTAGGTGGATATCTTGTATACTTCCTCCTGTATTCTTTTTTTGACAAGTAATATACTTCCTGTATTCTCCTGGGTAACACCCTTTTTCGGCTTATTAGTTTTTGAGTTCTGTTACATATAATTATTTTTGTACAATCTTTACCAATTTTATTGATGTGATTAGTCAAAATAGTTATTTTATATTAAAAAATGTGAAGCAGCCAATCACATCAGTAGAATGTATAAAGAATACGTAAAAGTAACTGCACATAGTGTTTTTGTTAGTTTTTATACTTTGTTCTCAAGAGTCCGTCCACCTGGTTCCTGCCTTGGTCTTAACTGTATCTCTCTATGGTTTTATAACCGATCATTCGGGAATGTTATTTTTGTAAGCTGAATAACATACAAGTGTTTGTTCATATTTGTTGAAGGTCAAAATTATAATGGCAACAAACCGTCTTGATGTTCTCGATCCTGCACTTCTTCGACCAGGGCGGCTGGACAAAAAAATAGAGATTCCATTGCCGAATGAGCAATCAAGAATGGAAATCCTTAAGATTCATGCTGCCGGAATTGCCAAACATGGTGAAATCGACTATGAAGCTGTTGTAAAGCTCGCAGAGGTGAGTCATGTTGACTTGTGCTTTTTTTCAGCTAAATATTTTTGCTTCCTAATCTAGTCTTTTGTTTCAAATTGTACTAGGGTTTTAATGGGGCTGATCTTCGAAATGTTTGCACGGAAGCTGGAATGTCAGCGATCCGTGCAGAACGCGATTATGTTAACCATGGAGACTTCATGAAGGTAGACCCCCCCCCCCCCCCCCCCATCGTTAAAATTAATTTAGATTTTGTTTGTGGATTACTTTATATTGTTTTGATGTCCTGCTTCCCTCTATGACAACTACGAATAATGATCGTGGTCTTTTAGACAATGTGGAAGCCATGTTATGCTCTGTTTCATCTATTTATTTTCCCAGGCTGTGCGGAAGCTGAACGAAGCAAAGAAACTCGAATCTAGCGCCCACTACAGTGTCAGTGCTTTTGGGAAACACTAGCATTCAGTCGTTTCATTTTCAGAGCCAATGATATTTGGGCAGTGAATCTTTTATTCCATCCGCCTGAAAGGTGATCCCTACCTAATACCTAGAGATTCCATAAAGAAAAAAAAAATGTTCCCTTTACGAGTCTGGTGTATCTTGTCTTCAATCTTCGAAACGTGGGTATCAGTAAGCCTTATCCAATTGGGCTTGAAAGGAAGAGTGTTCTAATGTAGTTGTGTTTTGCCAAATACATGTTACTGTCAACATAGCACTACACGTAGTACGACGGTACGACCTAATCAAACTAGAATCTCTTACAAATTTTTTTTTTAATCTAAATTTTAAGTCGCCAAGACCATTGACTTATACGTAAGTTTTGAGTTCGGTTATGTCTGTAAAATAAAACTGCCATGCTGATGACCATAAAAAATTAAAATAAAATTGCTTTTTTTTTCTAGAAATAAAATAAAATTGTTATGCAGATAAAATAGGTGTAGTTGCAATTATACCTAGTTTATAATTGTTGAAAGCAGATGCCGGTATTTTTTTATATATCTTTATAACTAGTTTAAGAAACATAAATTATGTTACAAATGATTTGATTCTACCGGGTATGTCAAGTTGTCATTAAAAAATTAATCTGAAAAATACATAAATTATTTTACAAAATGTTGTGACTTTGATCGAGTTTCAAATTTTTGGTGTGAGGAGACCTTTTTAGATGCTGTCCGCTTGGTCAATTTGTGTTTCACCATCCTGACGATTTTGTAGAACCAGAAGGCACTAACCAGCTGCAGGCCCAATGCCATTGCCTGAACATCGTTGTGAAGTAGAAAATTAGTCAAAATTACAACCCCAACATATAAGTATCTTCACAATCTAATTATATCCTCTAATCTACTGTAAATTTCATACCTTTATGACAAAAGGATTGCTGGCAGATACAGTCACGTAAGTGAGATAAGGCCCACAAACCATCCTGCCTAATGTAAATATCATTGCAAACAAAATCTGCAAAAATCCCATACTTTAGTACTGATAATGACTATGAATTACAGTCTCCCTCTCTTTTTTTGTTCTTTTTAGCAAAATTAGATCATCATAGCTCGATGGTATTGATATAGTTGATTCAAAATTACTAATTTCTTAGATTCAGAGGGGTTGGACTCAGAGGATAGTGGACTTGGGCTGTGGCATTTGTTGATGGAGTTCAAAACCAGCACTGATTAGGGTCGTATATATGGAGATTTCATCTGAATTTTACAGCCCCCTTAAATTGGAAATGGCATAAAAGAACCCATATTCACCTACGAACGTTTGTATCATACTCATGAAAGTGGAAAATGTTCTATTAGCAATTTGAACTCACATCGACTGCCAAATTAAGGTCGGTGTCCCTGAATCCAAGTTCTTTGAGAAGCTCCCTCAGGTGGAGGAAAGGGCTGGAGACTTCAGTTACCCATAATGCAGCTACCATTTCTGATCCACACTGGATGAAAAAGTGATGGTGTTTACTTCGAAAAGCAGAGAAAGTACCCAATAGGCCAAGAAAAGTTTTGGCAAAGAATTTGTAGCAATGATATGGCTATAGTCTTTCAATGTAGTGAAGAGTATGCTCCAAGAAGTTCTGGTTTTGAGTTTGCAATTTGAAACCTAAATGACTGACAAATAATTACACAAAAATAGGCAATACCTTCTCATAGGAAAGGCCTGCGCCAAATCCAACGATGCTGACCAGATGGTGGATGGAGTTGTCGAGACTGACTCGCTTTTCAAAGAGGCAACATGCTAAATCATAGATCATATAAGAGAGGCTCACTGCTAGAGTTTGCATCTGCTCAGTGTTCAAAACCCACCATCAAATAGGGAGTTTAACCAAAGCAGTCATTGGAATTAACAAATACTAAATTGTTTCAGAGTCCAGACGGAGCTCTACGAAAATTAGTCCAAATAGATTTTAGATAAAGCAACCCCATGATCTAGTGTCAAATACCTGCTTTGGGGAAGACTTTGCAGCCAAAGGACAAACTGGGCACCCCCAATCTTGAACGGAGAGAAAGGTTAATATTACAGCTAAAGTTGCATGAATCGTAGAAACAGTCCGGTTGCAGAAATCAAACGAGCGCTTGGGGAATATCCTCCTTATTAGCAGAAAAGCTGTTGTCCATGAAATGACTCCAAGCACTATTATATTCATAATATAGGCTTCCATTTATATATTTCTTCGCAGATTTGAGCCTTCAAGTGAAGATGGTCAGCCCAAAATCTACCGGCCGGAAACGAGACAGAGAAATCAATTTGGTTTCAAGTAGCCATGATGATCATGTAGGGTTTATGAATCCTTCTTCTAGATGAATAACAAAAGTAGACCCGTTTCTTCCTCCCCAGACAGAAAAAGTTTCTACCATGCATGCATAAAGTTGTAGGCAACAAAAAAAATGTCTGCCAATCAGTTATTAGTAGTTGAGCTTCATTTATTTTGTGTTGTAAAATACAGGTGGAAATGGTTAGGTGTGGAAGTTGGTTGTATTGATTCTAGTTTAGACCCAACATGATGATGAGATTTGATATACTCGAGATCGATTAAAATCATATTGAGTCCATTATTTCGTGCACTTCTCAAACTCACCAACTGGAAAAGGATAAAAAACTAATGGAAAATTCACTACTTCTCACTTTCATCCCACTATACATAATGTGCCACATTTATTACCATTGAATGATTCTTTATTTGATGATTCTTTATCTTTTAATGATGATAAATATGTCATATCTTACATAGTAAGACAAAAGTATGATAGTGATGTGGTATATAGCATTACTCAAAACTAATCTATTGGGAAAAACATCGCCAGTACTACGCAATAATATAAGATTAGCTGTCTATTTCATGTGCTTATGACTAATTAATCAAAATGTTAATATGCATAAGCTGAATCATTTCCAGCTAGGAGGGATCAAGAGGAGTACTGGAGCCCTCAACATTAACATCCTCTCGCCCTAGTGATCTGTACGTCTTTAATTCTTTTTCCTAATATGTGGTACGTGCGTACAGCTGTGGTGCAACTTGCAAGGGTATTCAATGCATGCTTTCTAATTTTTTGTGGCTCTACAAATGTTGTGTCATTCATTTGTTGGCAGGCTACAACACACACACATATAAATATATATATATATATATATATTAGCTATAATATGGACGACAAAGGTTGTTCCCCAATTATTAGGCTAAATTTAGACGAAGCTATGCTTTTAATGGGATATGAATATGGTATATGTGTGTGTTTAATTTGTTACCTACTTTTAAATAAGAGAGAAAAAAAAAAAAGGAAGAGTAGTTAATTATTAGGTAGTTTTGGAGTATGGATATGTAGTTCTACTATAAATTTATATAGACGGTTGTAATGATCTATCATTTTGTAACGTGATGAGAATATTACATAGCAAAGGGAGTTATGTATTTAAAAATGAGAACTTCTTAATAATGAGAATAATTAAGAATTTTTGTGGAAGAAAATTAGGAAGCTATTATGTAAGACATGATGGTTGGGCTACATGAGAAATTTGAAAGCATGGCAAAGGGAGAGAAACGTTAAAAAAAAAAAAAAAAATTAAAAGTCGTGAGTTGAGAGGTTGACTTGCTACAATGAAAGATAAGTAATTTGTGAAGTTAGAGATTATAAACATTTTACAAAGAAAGCGTTAAGAGGTTTGAGAATAGAGAATTATGCTGCTTGCAAATTTAAATCTCATTTAGATACAGAAATACTCTTAATCTATTTCATTTCATCTCATCATTACGATTTTTTTAAATTTTTATATAAAATATAATAAATAATTCAAATTTTTTAAATATCAAAATAATAATAATATTAAAAAATAATATTTTATTTAACTCATTTAAAATTTTCTTATTTTACTTCATCTCACTATCGAAACGAACACTTACACCGATACATAACTATTTTAGAAAGGAAAACTAGAATTTCTCGAGACTATTGGGTAATAGTTTCTAAAGTTCTGGGCCCTCCACTTATTTGCAGTCCATCAGAAGATTTGAACGGAGCATGTCTACGGCCGAAGCCCGAAAATGACAATCTTGGGCCAACATTTGAGGAGGCCCGGGCCCATGACACTTGAAAGGCGGCACAGTTGGCAGTTGGAGCGGCTTGATCCCTCAACCTGCTGGACAGAATAACATGTGAATCGATATTTTCTTCACGTAATTGACAATTCTGGCGATGGATATATGCCACGTACCGGGCGGATTCCCGGTATCTAAGCTTAGATTCGGCCATGTTCTGCAAAATCCTGGCCTTCCGAGATCCCAAACGTCACCGTATTGGCCCTATGTCGCAGCTGCTGGCGGTTTACGTTCCGAAACCGATCCTTCGGGGCCGACATATCGGAACCGGATGTTCTTTCTGGGAATGGGTTTCGTTGCACAGTTCTTTGCTCAAGAGCTCAAGAACCAAGGATGGTAAATCATTGCGCCCTGGTTTCTCTCCACCACTAGCTTCCTCTGCCATAATTAACCTCTCTCTCTCTCTCTCTCTCTCTCTCTCTCTAGGGTTTGATTTTAAAATTTACAATGCACTCGTTCGTGAAATTGTTTTGAAAAGAGTTAACACATTGGATTGTTGAACAATTTAGGGTTGTCTCCGGGACTTGTACAAGCATTTTGAAGAAGAATGAGCTTGGTGAGATGGGCTTTGATATGTACCTTTTCGATGCAAATGAGCCAGAGTTAGTGACTCTATTGTAAAGCTATCTTGTACCACTAATTTTGGTATCAATGTACATACTTTTTATAAATTACGTTTTGCTTATCTCGGCTCCTATTTAATATTTTTTTATTCTTTTTTAAATCCCAGACCGAGCACCCTGGAGATAATGAAATATCATACTCACGTTGTTGTCTCAATCCCTCCTGTCGTGGGTATTGGTGACCCGGTATGCTAAAACTATATTTTCCAATTTTCTGTTAAAAGAATTTGCTGACTTTCTCTACGATTAATTTCGGCCAATGTGTTTTCCCATCAATTTTATAGGTGCTTCAGCACCAAGAATTTTTGAGGAGTTCGCTAATGGATGGGAACCTTCAATGGCTTTGTTACTTGTCATCAACTAGTATGTTCCTATTCATATTGCTAATGAGTTAACATTTTCGTCGTTGTTATGTCATCGACGATATAGGGTCATGGATATGACATTATTTGTTCTATGGACTTATGGTTTCTGTCGTCTATAAATCTCGGTATTAATACAAGAGCTCTAGCATCGAATCTTCTTTAAAGATTTTGCAACATGCGTGCTACTTGGGGCATTTCTGAACATCAATTCATTGCAAAAATCAAAATATTATTCTTTGGAACTTCTGCTCTTTCATCCCTGGATCCAACTGTTTTCAATTTATTCTCCCAAACAGCTCCTGAATGTGATCATTGACTCTGAAGAAACCTCTTGCTTGGCAGGTGTATATGGAGATTGTGGTGGTGCATGGGTGGATGAGGAGTAAGCAAGCGCATCTAAACTAACTTCTTAAGCGTGCAAACTCTTGCCTACACTGATGTCAAATCTCCCTAAACATATGCATTATCCTGTGACAGTTATCCCACTAGCCCTGCAAGTGAGTTGGCTAACTTAAGATTGGTTGCTGAGAAGAGATGGCTAAGTCTTGGTGATGATCTTGAGCTCTCGACACAAATATTTCGGCTTGGAGGTATCTATGGCCCTGGTAGAAGGTTGTGACCTTATAAATATGACCAAATTTGGTGCCTTTGTTCCGAGTCTTTAGTTACTTAACATTCACATGTTAGCTTCTAACTGGGATATAACTACCCATGAGTTTTAGCTAGTACATTTCATGCTATAACCTTTGTTATAATTAAAATGCACCCTGAAATGTATTTTTTTTATGGGTAAAAAAGAAATCCACCCTGAAACATTACCACTCTGAACTTGAATGTCATCATAAAAGTTTAATTCATAATTTATATTGACCGAAATTTGATGTATTTCTTGTTAGCATATTGATGTGCATGGCTCTATGAATTTAAGCTTTGGCTTAAACTTTCCATGCTAAAGGTAGGTATCGTGGTAAAATATTTTCCCTTACAGTGCGGTTGACACAATAATTAAGCAAGGAGCGTTGTCAGAAGGCCAGAAAATGAGAGTATACAGGAAATTTACATCTAGAATCCATGTTGAGGACATCTCCCAGGCACTTACAGCCAGCATTCACTTGCCTTCCCACAGGTAGGTTCCAATCATCAGCCTTCCTAAACTCAGTCCTATTTTTTCATAAGCTATTACCATTGTAAGAGATTGCTAGAGCAACAAATGTAATAAAATTTTAGATATTTAAGATATTGGTAAACAATCTCCATCATTGTTAACAGGAAATGGAAATGTTCAGCCAATCAGAATCTGGAATCCCAATTTAAAGGACTTCAATATGCAAAGCCATATTTCATGAATGTTGGATGTATTCTCATCTTTTGTAGTTTTTTTGAATTCTTGTTCTTCTTCTTTGTATAATGGGGTTGCACCCCTAGCGCTTTTCTTAATAAAAGTTTTGGCACCTTTAGTTAAAAGAAATGCTCAATGTTACTCTTTTAGCCGTCTGTTTTTCAAAAACCAGCATTTACGTGGCTTATGTTGCACATATTCTTATACACATTTTCTAACAAGCTGCATATATTTTTATGGAGACAGTTTCTTAGTGCGTCAGAAGTCCAGAGGTAGTTTCTAATTGGGCAGTCTACGACTCTACGATTAGAACTTTTTATCTAATTTGGAGCTCCAAAGACATGCTTTGATGCACGTGTACTTAAATTGCATGGGGGCAGGGCCAGAAACTTTGGGTAATTATGGAGTTCTAATTGTCAGGTGGCATGGAATTTGTTTTCTGTAATGACTGATTCGGCTTTTGTTTCCTGTTTATTTCTTTGAACCCCTTTCGCACATGAAATTTCTTGTTCTATTGTATGTTTGTAATGCTTTCAACCCTGTTTAATATACTTGCATTCGGAAACATTTTCCTCATATACTGCCTTTGATTTTCATTTTCAGGAGAGTTTACAATATTGTCGATGATGATCCAGCCGCTCGAGAAGAAGTATTTGCATATGCAAGTGACTTGATCGAGAAGAAGTGGCCTGGGCGGATCAAGCAATCCGCCTCCCGATCAGAATCATTAATTGGGAAGGGTGGCCGAAGGGGTGAGAAGCGAGTTTCCAATGCTCTTATGAAGAAGGAACTAGGCGTGAGGCTTCTCCATCCTAGCTATAGGTCAGGTCTGCAAAGCATTATCAACCATATGGAGGAGGCATTATGACACACATGCATCTGCTGAAAGTGTTGCATTATTCATTATGCAGATCACAGTAGGGACAGTGGTGACATCTATGGGGATGAGAATTTCACCGTTCTTTCAGTAACTCAACCAGAAGGGATAAATCTTCAGCAATGAAAAGAAAATGCAAAGAGCAAGACACCCACAACTGTACTGAACTTGGTAGTGACTTGCTTTCCATCAACGAGGGTTACTAAGAAAAGGCATTGTGTGGAATGAGGCAGACGCGCAGATTGATGAACATTTTTTTTTATTTACACCGGGTGTCCGGAACAACGTTCTGACTAATCTCGGGATCGATGAACATTTGTCAATTTTGCTTGGCCAAAAAAGAGAATTGCAAAAGTTATTTATTAATAAATCGTTTGAATTGAAAAACACTCTCAATTCATCTCATTTCATCTCATCATTACAACTTTTTACAATTCTCACATAAAATATAAGAAAAAAAAATTCAAAATTCAAAATAATAATAATATTAAAAAATAATATTTTAATAATATTTTATTTGTTTTCAATTTTTAACTTTTTATAAGGTTTGTTACACAACTTTCACCACACTCCATGGACCACACTTCATATTTTTTTTTTAAAAAATTTTGAATTTATTCTTTTTAAACTATTTCAAATTTTTTATTCATTATTCATATAATAAATATTGATAAAAGAAAAAAAAATAAAAAAAAATATAGAGTGTGAAATGTGGTGTGAATAGTAAGAGGTTGTGAAGATTTTTTAATTTACTTAGCACGCTAGTTCCGGCCTAGTAAAAGATATCTTAAAGCTATAGGTTTTACGAAGATTGCTGCCATTTACTGGCCTCGTGACGTTTCGTCCGCCATTAATTGTAAGTTTAATTTGAAGACATGGCTACAATAATTAACTGTATATTTTAAAATCTCATCACTTTCCATCAACCGTCAGGATGGCCGAGTGGTCTAAGGCGCCAGACTCAAGTTCTGGTCCTCGTGAGAGGGCGTGGGTTCAAATCCCACTTCTGACAAGTATGTTTATTGTTTTTCCACTATCTTTGGACCAGCCCCTGGCTAGAAGAGATAGGTGGGCATGGTCTAAGAAGCTTTTTTTTTTTAGGAGTAATTGCAGGCTATATATGGACCAAGAGTATTTGTGATTTGGTCTTTAATTTTGCCTTATTGCATTGTGGGTATATGGGCCTGAGAAACTTGTTTCGTCACGAATAAGGCATGGGATATGTGATTGTTATCATATTTTTCTCTAGATTCTTGTGATCCATCTGGACAAAATTCCTACTCATGCAAACTTAGAGCATTGGTATTGATTTATTTATATGCAAATATAAACACATATTTAGTTATCTAGATCTTGAAATTGTGCATATGTAAATATTTGGGTTGTTATGAATGGTACTATTACATCTTTGCAGATGGACTGTTCATTCTTGAAATTGTGTTTTATTACTCTCTCTCTCTCTCTCCAATGAGATTATTTTTCAAAAGCAAACTCAACCTTCCTCTCTCCCTCCTCCCTCGACACTAGACATAACCCTTTCTCTTGAAGGCTCTCGACGGAACAACAGCAACTCTCGACGGAACAGCAGCAACTCTCAATGAATCTCGTAATGGCAAATGTATGATGTTCTTCCTGTATTATCTATTTCTTCCTTCTCTCTCTCTCTCTCTCTCTCTGGCCGAGTGAATGTTCCTTATTTCTCCCTCCCGAAAACCTTGATCATGTGATGAATTCTAGGGATTTGGTCTCCCATAAGGACGTTGCACTTGCTTGGTATTTTCTGTATCGACTAGTTAGGGTAAATGAAACTCTCTCTCTCTCTCTCTATCTGTTTTGCCTAGGGATTTTTATCACAGAGATTTTAGCTAGTTGTAATTGTTGTTTGGATGCTTTGCTTAATCCATATTAGGGTTTTGATTTCTAAACTGATTTTAGGGATAAATTTAGGGTTTCAATTTTCTGATTTTTGTAAACATTTAGGAGCAAGAGGGTGGTATTTTATTGCATTGTCCTCTGCTTTTGCTTAATCTAGATTATGTTTCGATTTTCTATTCTTGGTTTTAGATTAGACATGTGATTTTATGATTTCATATGAGTAAGCATGGGACTATGACTAAGCTTCCCTGAGTTGCTAAAAGTTTTCCTTTGGCAATACCTTGGCGAAAATTTTAATTTGCTTCTCTCTAATGAAATGGTTTTTATTCATGCAATGTGTCTAGTGCTACTGTGATAAACAAAATGCTTTGCCATTGCTATGGCTCGTTTGTTGTCACAATACATGATTATCCTAGCCTTCTCTTGCTTGATCATATATACAACATATAGAGCAATTGATTGTTGCTTTTTTGTGCACCAACAGAATAAACCAGACCTAAGAGAAAATGCATAACCTAATGTGCTCTTCACATCATCATATATACAATATCAATATCAGAACAAAATAAACATTTTTGTTCACCCCTTCCCATGATTTCAGTATGTTTGCCTGCTGGTTAGCAGTGTCATTTGTCCAAATCTTAATTAGGAGCCAAGATCCATCAAAATTATTTATAGATCTACAGCATTCTGTTGCCAACAGTCGCCTCTACCTAATTCAATCCATTGTACCTTTTTCATCCTAGTTAAGGATATATAGTTCACTCTGTTTAAGGTACCAAAAGGGAATCATGAACACGTCATGAAAGCCAAAGTGGCTCTTTGTTATTAGACAAATGATCAGTACTTCCACCCACATTTTTTTTTTTAACTTTTATTCTTCCTTTTTTTTAATCACCGCAATTGATTATCTTCTTTATGAGGCTAAGGTTCCTTCCACATGGCCTATTACCCCCCTCTTTCCTCTCACGAAGTAGTGTTTGGGAAAGCACCAACAAACATCAAGCACAAACTACAAAAGCTGCTGAGGATTAACATCAGGGAATGAAAAAAAAAACAAGGGCACCTAACAATGGATGCAAACAAATTGACAGTTAATACTCTTTTTTTTTTTTTTTTTCGTGCTTTATAAAATTTTGTTGCATCTAAATTCAGCTTTCTTCAGCCTTTTGTTTTGTAATGTACAATTCACCTTTTGCGACTTGTTAATTGTAACCTGCAGGCTGCAACTACACAACACCCCTCTCCCCTCCCCTTTTACATACTGCAAACATAACTTCTCAAGTTCAATAAAGCAAATTAAATATTATGCTTATATGTCCAAGCCTGATTAATATTACATTAAATATTAATACTTAATAAATAATGATAAAAACCATTACTCTCGTTTGTTTCTTATTTGATGGCAACAATCTTAAACATTAAAACTAAATAAATGTTCAAGCCTAGAACCTTTCTTATTTAAAAGATTTTATTCATTAGAACCTCCCATAATATTTGTTTGATCATATAAAGAACAATGCCGGCTACAATCCTTTCCAGGTTTGAGTAGTATCATAATTAATACTGTTGAAGCTATCTTGTAATCGTTACATCTTTGCATTTATTAAACATGGGACTATGAGCAAGCATGTGATTTTATGATTTCATATGCTTCATCTTGACAATGAGGCAACATATATTTCTGAATTGTTTAGCATTTGTCCTTTAATATTTTGTTGAAAGATGAACACTTTAATTGATGAGAATCTCTTCTTCACCACACTGTTGGAAAGTGGTGAGGGTGGTATTAACAACCCCCTTATGGATAGTGCAAATGTTGATATCCAAGCAACACAACCCCAACATGAAACATGGGCACCTAAACAAAAATCTCAGCGGGGTGTGTCATTTACTGCAAAGGAAGATACTCTCCTAGTTTCAGTTTGGCTTAACATTAGTATAGACTCCATACGGGGGATTGACCAAACCTCCACACAATTGTGAAATATAATTTATGATTACTACAACACTTATAAAAAACCTAACAATCCAGAACAGTTTGTATCCTCTTTGACCAATTGGTGGTCAAGCATTTAAAAATGTGTCAATAAAGTTTGTAATTCCATAGCCCAAGTTGAAGGAATGCATCCAAAAAGTGTGACCGAGCTAGATAAAGTATAATGGTTTTTTTCATGTTTTATTATTGTAATTATTAAGTATTTGCAATGATAGATCGTACTAATGGTAGAACTATTTTGTAGATTGATTAGGCGAAAATTTTGTATATGAAACATTGTTGGAATCTTTTGAGGCACCAACCGAAATGGCAAACACACATGGAACTCATAAAAAAAAAAGATAATGTGTCACGTTCAGGTATTACTCCAAACTCAATACGATTAGGGGAAGACATGGAAAATGTGACCGTGGATGGTGAGAGACCTCCAGGCAAAAAGACTAAAAAAGAAAGAGATAAATAAATAAAAGGTAAGGAAAGACAAGTTAATGAGTTCAATGAAGCCTTAAGGCACATGCATGATGATAGGAAGACTTATATTATGGAGAGAAAAGAAGCAATAATCGAGGTTGACAATGATAGATCTGAGTTAGTACTTCTTAGGAAGAGAAAACTTGATTTGGAAATCAAGGTTGTGAATGATAGATCTGACTTAATAGCTCTTAAGAAGAGGAAAATTGATATGAAAATTATGAAATTGGATATTAATTCCATGAATTTTGTGCAGTAAGAGTATTTTCATAATCTTCAAATGGAAATCATTAAGAAACAAATAAATAAGGTCATATCTCGTACATAGATGTATGCTTAGTTTTGGTTTATTTTGATTGGTGGTGGACTTGCTGGTACATTCATGTAATGTGAGTGATTTTGTAATTTTTTTTTTATTGTGTGGTGACATATTTTTTTACTTGGTTGTGGGTCGGCTCAGTATTTTTTTTGTACTACATTTCCTAATTTTTTTTTATTGTAATGGACTTGTTGAGAGTTGCTGGTTCCATAAATCATTGCTAGTGATTTTGTTGTTGATTGCTGGTTCCATGAATCATTGCTGGTTACTATTTGCTTTTTAACCAATTAATGAAATTTTTTGTATCACATATATATTCATGTAATGAAATGGAATGGCAACACATATATATGCTGGGTTTTGTATTCACATGTATATATTATGGAATTTGTATTAAGTTGATGAATTTGTATCAAAATCAACTTTCTAAAATTTGTATTGAATTGATAATACATAGTGTTGGCAGCACAAGTTAATATTTGTTGATGAAATTGGTGTATATTTGTTGATGTTCAATTTTAAGACAACACAATTGTTTATGTAGTGGGTGAAATATATATAATTAATTTTAGGCAAAAAAATAATATTTTATTATTATTTTGACTCAAAAATACATAATCTAATATAAGAGTTTTTCATGAATGACAAAGACAATCTCCAAAACATGTAATTTTGTATTTGTATATAGATAAACCAATACCAATGCTCTTATATGAGCTCCAAATTTTGAGCAGGGACATTGTTTCCCTAAATTTGGGGATAAGTGTAGAAGGTTCATAAATGTACAGCACATTACAATGATAAGAATTGCTTGCGAAAACTATTGTCTTCAAAAGGCTTCCTTAGTAAATGTGGCTCAGGGTTTACAGTGAACTTTTATCTTGTGAGACATTTATTCCTATTGAATAATTTTTAAATAGAATGAGAATGTAATGAATAACATTAATAAAGAAGAATCAAAACAAGAACAACGGTTTAATTCCCAACTGAGATATTTTTCTCTCTACACAACCCCCCTCCCTCTCAAAAACCTCAAATTAGAGGAGGGGGTTTGGAGCTTTGGCTCCTACCTCCCTCCTCCATTCCTCCCTCCTCTCTAGTTTTTCTTTTAATTTTTTCTAGTTCTGTTCTGTTTTATTTTTTCGTTCACAATAAGATGAAATGCAGATTTGTTGTTCTCCGGGGCCAGCGACCACCATGTGCCCCATCGCAAGATTCTCAAGACTCCGATCCTTTAGATGAACGAAGAATCTCGTCGAATTGAGCTGCGCTTGAGCCACACGCGCTGCCTAAAGTGCGCGCGTGACATCCACGTGTCACCGCAAAAGGAAGCTCTATCGATGCCACGCGCGACTTTTCTGGGACCAAGGTCATCGGTTTCTTCAGACCTGACGATCCGTCGTTCTTCCAGTGTTTGCATTTTTTATTTCCTCTAACGTTGAAAATACGGATCTACAGCTTTCCAAACTGTAATTCACTATCTTCCCATGTATCCTTTCTGTTTTCTGTAATTTTCTTTGATTTAGGTTAAAAAAAATATAATAACATAGTCTCTTGAATTTTTGTTTATAAAGTGTGTTCTCTACTTCATCTTAGACAGAGTGTGATGTTGTTTTTTGTCTAAAAGTAGAATGTGAGATTTGTTAAATCTGTCTTAGGACAAAATGTTGTTTATCAGACGGTTTGTTTGTAAAGAGCTATAGCAAAGAACTAGACCATGTCAGTTACAAAGAAATTTATGCATTGAAAAGTTTTAAAAACAATAATTGACTTGTATTCTATATGTCTCAGGTTAAAGTTGTAATATCCCATTATGAATGAAGGAAGTTTATTTTACCTCAAAAAAAAAAATCCCAATTGGGACACGTGCGTTAAAGTCAAGTCATAAAAATCATACCGGACGGAAAACAAGAAAACTTTAAACTGCCCAACGTCCCCAAATACAAGAGCCACAAAGCAAACGAAAAAGAGAGCGGACTTGCGGTTTAGCCGCAAACTTATCGGCAAACACGGCAACTCTTAAAGAAATCTAAGATGGATTTTGCTACGCAACTTCCTACTATTCACTTACACTTTACACTCCACATTTCTTAATATTTTTTAAAAAAAAATTTGAATTTATTTTTTTAAAACTATTTCAAATTTTTTATTCACTATTTATATAAAAAATATTTGATAAAAAATAATTAAAAAAAATGTGAAGTGTGGAGTGTGGATGAATAGTAAGAAGTTGTGAAGATTTTTTAATCTAAGATTGCCTACAGTTTTTATACAAACTTTTACTACCTAAAATGAAAGAAATAAAATTCTATAATATTTATTAAATATTACCCAGAACAGAAGTTTGGGTTCAACAAGAAGGCTACGATCATAAAAAGCATCAATACCTCCTAGTAGCTTTCTTCTGGCACGTAGTCTACGCTCCATTACTAAGTTTTGGATTGAACAAGTTTCTCTCTCTCTCTCTCTCTCTCTCTCTATATATATATATATGTCGTTCCATATCACTGAAGTTTCTGGCAACATCCTCAAAGGGAATAATAGTTAAAATAAATTTATTACCGAATCTAGACTACATTAAAGAAGAAAAATCGTAAATGCTTGTGTAACAACTTATAATAAGAAAGGTTCTCACCACTTTCCAGATTAGAAGCTCAATCTCTACGATATCTTGCCCAGAAACCCTTCTTCCGGGCAGAGTCGTTCTCTGACAGGGACCTACTCCATTTGGACCCAATTGAAAAGTGCCGCCTCAAGAAAGGCTTCGAGACGAGGCTCCTGGTGCTAGAACTGGGTTCCATCTTGGGAACTTTTCCTTTGCGTTCAGCGTCTTTTTGGCAATCAAAAACATCAAAATCACAATCAAGGTAACTATCCACAACCCGATTTTTGAATATCTTATGGCTCTTTGCCTTTGACTCTGCTTCTATCCTTAAAGCTCTTTTGGACATCTTTGAGACTTCCATCTCTCCAACCGAACAAATTGGGCAAGGCGGGTCATACCGGTCAGTCTCTGCTGTCATAATCTCCAGGCACTCAGCATGGTAAGCATGCCCACAGACCAGCACAGAAGCCACTGGTACCTCGTTGCTGATAAGCAATTTCTGGCTGCTCCATGAAGATCTCTCTGTTAGGAGCTTTGAGCAGGCCCCACAACAATGCAATTCTACAGAGGGAGAATATGAGAACCTGCTGCTAGATCCACTTATCTTGCCACGGCCAGAGCCGAAGTGTTCACTGTCAAAAGACCACCTCTCTCGTTGTGAAGATGCCACAAGCTCAGAAAATGTGCGGATTGACCAGCCATCAGAAGATCCACATTGGGATCCAGTGGCTAAGTCGTTGCTGCCAGTGGAAAGTACAAGAGATGGTCTTCCTTCAGACATCGAGTTGTTATTTGGCGATTTCAGTCGCAAGATTCTACTATCAGAGACCTGTCTCATAAGCTGGTATCCTGGTGATCGCTGGGCCCGTCTTGATGGAGTTGACTTAGGAAGTGGATAAGTAGGGGTAGGCAGAGTATCAATAGATGGTGCTGAAAGAGCAGAAAGCATGGAGAATATGGAATGGTTAGGTGCGGCCGAATCTGCAATTTCTGGTGATTCTGCTAGGTTCTTCACCTATGAGAAAATGAAAGAGGCTTATAATATAATCGAAAGAAAATGATTTGGCAATCGAAAGCAAACTGCACAGCTTACTAAACTTGATGGCATGTGTTTGAAACTTACCTCTGGAGAAAAATTGCTTGCTGTGGACAGATCTGCACCAAGCACCAGAATATTAGTGGACAGAGGATGCATGCACAACAAACATCAGTCCACTAGCGAAACCTCTATCTTGTGATGTGTAATGAAATGGAGAGGCTGTGTTGTAGTGTAATATGAAATGAACGTGTGAAGGCAAACTTAGGGATTAGGCATAATTAAATCCAGAGTTACTTTGGATGATAGCACCAACAAATTACAAGCAGGCTTGGAAAACAAGCATCCATTCAGAAGCATAATACAGCCCCTTGTTTGAAAGAAAACAAAAAATAAATGATTATAATGCAGAAGGTAAAAAGGCAGGCAGGAGGAAGACAGATAAGTTACTGATATAAACATGATATTCATTTATAACAACACAAAATTATGATCTGTGTGCAGGTACAATGTTACATTTTGACTCGGATGGACTGTAATTCCACAATAAATACACATCCTTGAACAAACCGAAGCACCTCGGATGGTTATGTGGAAATACAGTTATCCTTGGACAAATGAAGCACCTTGGATAGTTATTAATAAAGAAAGAATAAAATTCAACTTCAAATTTCAACAAAATGTATTCTTGATCTGAAAGGAACTTATTGTTTGTCAAAGACCAATAGTAGTTCAACGCATTGCACCTACTGGAAAAAAAAAAAAAAAACTAGTTTCCTTACCCCTACAATGCCTATTCATTCTAAAAATTTACCTGAATGCGGAGTCATCAGATTCACATCTGCTCCTTCATGAGCTGGAGACTTCAGAGAGGTGGGTGTTCCAAAAGTCTCCATAAGGCTTCCCCCATCGGATAAAATACCTCTTTCAGAACCTAAAGACCCCTTTAACTCCATGCTAACATTCCCGCTGACTCCATCAGAGACCTGATACAAAGGATTCTCATTTTTTCCAGCCACACGTCCTCTATTATCCCGCCGGAAGCTCCATGATGGTGAATCTATGGCATTCCCATGTGAACCTTCACCTCCAGCTCCGTGGGGTATGGTTTTATCCCTTGAAGCAACACAACAAGCTGACCCCATGATCAGTTGAATGTCTACTGCAACAGCTTCAGAATGTGACAGGTAGCACTAAAAGTATAATGGACTGCTGCTCTACTAGTTTATCCAGATTTTCCTAACAATGTCAACATCGAGCTAGACTTATTCTCAACAATCACTAATAAAATAAAAAAGAAAAAGAAATCTAATTACCATAAAAAAATATTACATAGCAGAAAGTTTAATGCCTACCTCAAAGCATTTCCTCACTACAAAACTGGAATACTAGTTCAGCCTGAAAGATACCCAAACAAAAAAAATGAATTGCTATTAAGATTTTTTTATAATTGCTGCTAAGAAATTAGATATATAAATAAAAATGCCTCAAAGTCAAAGCTTTAAGAAGAGGATCACGCTGATGGTTCTTCAACAGGAAAAAGGCAAGAGTAAATATAACGTAAAATGTGGGTGATTAACAATAATGGACAGGCACCAGTATCTTAAAAAAGCCACATGGGTTGCAGACACTCTAAAACTCTCTCAAACAAGATGAAATACAAAGCATATCACTCCAAAGCTTGAAAAATAAATGTATGAAGCGAATTGAGAAAAAGAAAGATTACGAGGGGAAGTCAACCATTCCATTCACACGCCTATATTGATTAATTATTTATGATTTCAAAATTAGTACAACAGAAAAAACATAATTTGGAGGTGGCAAGGGAAAAGTGCTTGTAGAAAGTAGAAAGTGAGACCTAATGTAAGGCAGTAAGCCAAGTTAAACTCCACAGGGCTCAATAAAGAACATATTTTCAGTGAAAACTATGGTGGAAGCCTATTCCCTTCCCTCTCTCACATAAGCACACGCGTCTCTCACCTAGGCAATCACACGCACTCGAGGACATGACAAAACGCATACTAGTCACATTTCTGAAAATCAGAAATGAGAAAACTTATAAGACGGGATAACTCATTTCTGACCAACAAATACAACCCATATCTGTTTTAAAAGAATTTCACATCAGCATCAAAATTCTAAAAACATCCATGTGTAAAGGAATCGAATCTTTGTTCAAAGACCATAAACCTCCTCTCCAGATTTCAATGCGTAAACTTATAAAGAAATTTTCCACCGTATTCATTATGAAGTAATTGGCTAATAAAGCAGAAACAGAAAACCCTTATTTTGCCAAGATAAATTAAATTCAATATATCTCCAAATCCAAAAGGCATAAAAGTATTAAATGAACAATAAAATATCAAATTCAAGCGCACATCTGTATAAAATAGATCAACAAATCAGTTCACACAGGTTTTTTTAAGGGAAAAAAAGAAAAAAAAGAAATACGTAACTGCAGCAAACGAAATTCCTCAATCAGTCTAAAATAAAGAAAACTTCAAAAGAATTTTTTAAAAATAAAAACAATAGCGCTTTCGAAATGTATAAGAATCGGGGTTTCCGAATACCAAAGAACCACAAAAATAGGAAACAGTACTTGAAAGTGAAACGTACCGTTTGGACTTGGCGACTCAGACAAAGATTGGAGGTGGACGACCGAGCGAGCGCGCGAGCGAGAGAGATTCAAAGGGTGCGAATATATCATATATGGCGGCCAGGTTTTGGGGGGTTTCGATTAGTTTTGGCGGCAGAGAGGGACCGTCGATAGCTATGGCGGGGTTAAGTTAAAAAGGATGCAACAATGTGCAACTGTGTGTTGTGGGTGAATGCGAGTGAAAACCTTCCCATGGGGAATTGTGCCACGTTTCTCTCTCTCTCTTCTGCTTTCTTCTCCACCACGTGGAGTGCGCACGACGCGTTCGACTTTGTACCGCTTTTCCTGCAAAAAGCCGACAACTAGAAATTGGGGCCTAGATCTATAGCCCAATATTAGCCCACTCGGCTCGTTCCCAATATTAGCCACTAGAGAAATTTGGGCCTATATCTATAGCTCAATATATTAATATTACCGCGACCCGGCCCACTAAACATAGGTAACGGATAACGTGTTTCGGATTAGTCCAGTCAGATAATCAAGCAGTACAGAGAGAGAGAGGGGTGGCTCAGTAGCATGAGCATCGCAATGTGTCTTCGGCAAAACAACAGGCAGAGACGATGAAACCTAGGAAAGATTAGCAGAGAACCCTAGCAGTGACTTCATATTAGCATTTCGTCGAGTGCGGCTTCGAGGTAATTGCTCTATTTTCTTTTCTTTTTATTCCAAATGAAACTGCGGTCTGGGGTTTTGTGTTTTCCGTACGGCTGTGGTCTATCTGTTGAGATCCTTCTTTCTCACCATTTAACGGAAGTATATTACTTCAGTACCCACTCACAGAGAGAGAGAGAGAGAGAGGGAGCTGAGGATGCAGTGGTGAATAGAATTTGGAAGCGTTTGGTTAAGGATGTGTTGGCTGTTGGTCCGAAATTGGTACCTTCGAAAAACAACTTCATGGTGCAATGGTTGGTTGTGACAAAATCATGACTCCTTCTATTTATGATGTGGATAATATGCCGTTGAAAAATTATTCTCGCAGGCCGGTGTGGAGTCTGTGGACACACCGTCTACACCGGCCTGCAAGTGGAAGAACTATTCTTATTGTTAGAGTGCTTGTAGATGTTTTCGTAAATATTCTTCTTAGAGGGTAATACTTCACATCCTTGAAACATTTTCTGGCCTAGATGCAGAAGATCAATGTATGTGGCACTGATCTGTATGTTCTATTTGTGGCTGGATGTTGAGGTTTACTGCTTGAATATGGTCATTTCTATTTTGTTCTACATATGCTGGTCTATATTTCTTATGACATCTTTTCTTAACAGGTGATTCGCTATGATACTAAATGGATGCACAATGCCCGCTGGGCTTGATGTAATGATTTCCAGGGCGTGTATGCCCACCATAGCCCGTGGATCATTTTCCCCCTTCATTCCCTCTTTCCGTGCCAAGGCCACATTGTCGTGCATGAGTTCAAGGGGATCTCATAGTGAGGGTAATTCTGGTTGGCTATAGACACATGAACAGCCATTTCTTGTATTCCTTCTAGCAATATCATCAACCAGTCCAATGATGATCTAATGCTCTGGAGATTCTCGTATGTGGGACTTCTAATTTTTTTTACTCTTAATTGTAGGGAAGCCACTCCTGCACTTTTCAGCTGCTTCAACCCCACTTTTAAGGGGGGATCAAGGTAGCCTTTTGCGCACAATTCCCTTGTTACCAAGGCGACGTAGATCTCATATGGCTCCTCGAGCATCCAAGGATGTTCCATACAGTTTCCGCTTCCCTCCGATGACCAAGAAGCCAAGATGGTGGTGGAGGGCATTGGCATGCCTCCCCTATTTAATGCCTCTCCATGAGACATGGATGTATGCTGAGACAGCATATCACCTGCACCCTTTCTTAGAAGACTTTGAATTCTTAACATACCCATTTCTTGGAGCCATTGGGCGGTTGCCAAGCTGGTTCTTGATGGCATATTTTTTTGTAGCATATCTTGGAGTGGTGAGAAGAAAGGAATGGCCTCACTTCTTCAGATTTCATGTGGTAATGGGTATGTTGTTGGAGATTGCCTTGCAAGTAATAGGAACTGTGAGTCGTTGGATGCCACTTGCTGTCTACTGGGGTAAAGTGGGGATGCACTTCTGGACCGCCGTGGCATTTGCTTACCTTTTCACAGTCTTGGAATGTATACGATGTGCTCTTGCTGGTATGTATGCTGACATCCCTTTTGTATGTGATGCTGCATATATTCAAATTCCATATGATTAAGGATGGAAAACGTGAGATAGAATCCAGTTGTCTTTCCATTTTGCTGGTTTTGTTGAATGGCAGTCTTATGGAGCTGAACTATTATGTGGTAGTTGTTAGTGGTTGTGTTGTGTAATTTTTCTTTTTCTGTTATTGGATGATTTATAATTGGGCTGTGGCAGGATCCTCTTTTTCATTGTCCATTACCCTTGTCACTTATCAAAAGAAATTGTTAGTTACCCATGTCTGTTCTGATGATTTTGGTTTGTTAGTTTTGTGCGATGATGCGCATTGGTCCCAGTCCTGTTGAACTCTGTACTTGTGAATGCTTTAGTGCTCAGAGCAGGACTTGCAATAGCTGGATGGTGAATACTGGAAAACTCCTTCGGATCTCCAATTCTCTATTCTAGAGTAGTAGCATTCCTATTTCTTTCTGGCCTAATGGAGTTTATAGGTCGACCTCTGGGCCTTTATACGCATGCATCCGCATGGGTGAATGTGCATAATGGTTTTGCCCACCTGAACTTAATTAACATGTTTGTTTGAACCATACACTGCCTTCCAACTGCCCACTGACCCAATTAGTCTCTGGTCTGTACCCTTGCATATTTTCAAGCAAGTACACTCGAGAATACATTACTATCCATTTGTAGCAGGCCTAACAATGCGTACAAACAATGATCATGTGAAATATTTTATCCTATGCTTTCTTTTTTATTTTGAGAAGTAAGAAGATCGATCCAAGTGTGAAGAAACTTCCTTGTGATAGCCGGTTCCCATGGGAGGTGTGGGCTTTGGCAACCCTTTCTATACCCAAGTTTGGCTTTGTTTGGACACTCAAAACATTCTTAGATATTCTCAAAATTTCTTATAATTTTCTTCCCAAACAACACTCAAATATAAAACATTTTTCAATTTCAAAATTTCAACTTTTTAATCTAATCATTACTTTATCATTATCCAAACACAAAATCCAATACAACTTTTCCAAACTTTCAAACAAAACACAAAAAACAATATAATTTTTTCAAATTTCAAAATAAAAATTATATTAAAAAATTATATTATTTTTATAATATTTTTATTCAATTTTTTCTCTTTTTTTTCAAAATCCAATAAAACATCTCTAACTCAAATTATTTTACTACTATTCACAAAATTCTGTATCCAAACGAGATCTTGTTCAAATCTGAAATTTAGTTTACCACAGGCAAGCTCAGGGTCCTAGCAGATTGATCTTTAGAGTTTTGATCAAGTTGAAGGTTAGTTACTCAAAACTAGCAGAACTTGGGCCTTGCTCGGGAGCTTAAGAGTGAGTTTGGCTAGGTTTGATTTTCCTAAAGTTGAAAGTACACCTGGGAACGACTTCTTCTCTCTCACATAAGGATGAGTTTTATATAGTGGGATCTACCATTCGAGTGAAAGTACGATAATTGTTCAAGAAATATTGAATCATTTTCGTACCCAAATTCAGGCATGCTCAGATTAAAGGGTATGATTATCTTGTTTCGGTTTCGGTTACGGTTAGAATTCCCATATTTTCACTTCTCGGCTCATGCATGGGCTTTACAATAGTACTTGAGCAAGGACTCAAGCGTTGTTTTGGTCCCCGCCCATACAACTAGACGGAGGTCCTCTCTGGCCCGGCCCTACGACCAAAAGGACTGCCAGTAGGCCATTGTTGTAGCAGGAACTGCAAAAAGTAAAATGTTAAAGCCTCCAGTGAGTAAAGCTTGGCAGCCCCTTCGAACACACTAAAAGCCTCCGATATACTTTCAGCAATGTTTGTGGACAAGGAAACCTTACTTGCCATGATACACTCGTATAATATGTTGCATGAATTACATGATTGGTCTTTCATTGCACTCAAAAGTATATTTGGGTTCCTTAAATATTTAGGTGGGCATGTCATTATATTCTCACATCATTGATCCTCATTGTTGCCTTGCTTGCTGCGGGCCGTTTCAAGAAGCAAATTATGGCCACAGATAAATGGGAGTGAGGAAATCGTATACTAAGTACTAACCCGTAAAAAATTATGAGGATCTAATCACGTATTTCTAAGTGGGGGAAAAGATAAGAAATTTGATTACGCATCGTAAAGCATGATTTTCGCAATTGGGTGAAAATGTTAATGCTACTTTAATGCTGGAGCCTTCTCCTTTAATGTTTATAATTGTATGTTAATAGCACTTAAAGGAACTCTCTCTCTTTACTTATAAAAAAAAAAAGGAACTCTCTCTCTCTCTCTCTCTCTCTCTCTCTCTTAGGCGATGCCTTTGATATTTAAATTGCATGTCACGAGAAACCCCCACCGACTATACTGAATATGGTATAATTAATCACAGGCCAACAATTGCCTAGTCCGCTCTCTCAGCTAGATTTCAAATTGGGTTAGGGGAAAAAATACCATTTCCCACGACCTTTTAAGTACCACAACACTAAGCCATTCTAAATCACAGACTCCCCACTAAATGGAGCTATATACTCTTTTCTTTAGTTAATGCATGCCTTTTCATTAATGGCATTATGGCTGTGCCACACCCACATGCTTCCATCATCTTCTCGTCTAAAACTTGTCCAAACATGTAACCGATACCCATACATAGAAAGGCATGACACATGGTTTCCTCATCCTTTTCTTGGTATCACCTTCTCTTTGAGAATATTATATATTGTCTACCTGAATTTACCCACTTCCTTTGTGTTCTTTTTATAGGGCTTGGTTAATTGGCTACTGATTACTAAGCTTTCTCACATCATGCACATAACTTTTATCTTGGAAAATTTGTACTTTATAATCTATCTTTCGTGCTTTTGTTTGTTTTTATATTTCAATGCTCAAGTTATCGACTTTTATATTTTAAGGCCCATGTTTTAACCCATTTTTAATCAACTATATGTGTCAACTTTATCCTTTTCCTTTCCAATTATATGTTCGCTCTCAACCTAAACTTTCTTAACAACACATGGCTGCGTTTGGATGATGAATTGAGTTGAGATGATAAAATATTATTAGAATATTATTTTTTTAATATTATTATTTTGAGATTTGAAAATTGAATTGTTTATTATATTTTGTATTGAAATTTGAAAAAATTGTAATGATAAGTTAAGATTAGTTGAGATGGGTTTGGAATTCAAACTAGTAATTAAAAACTAAAAAGTCGTCAACAACCATTCGTCAGCATTTCACCCGCTTCCCACATTGAGTTTAGTTGGGGGGGTTTATTTTTCCGATCCCTTTTATCAACTCATAGATATTAATTAATTGGAGCATCATATGAAATTAATTAATTTGAACTATCAATGATGATCATGATATATAGTTCAAATATAATTCCGCTGGCATCGATCGAACTCCTTGTGAGAAATTAGCAAAGATCTACAAATTACTTCTTAGTTTTTCATTTTGTGGGTGATGGAACATGATTTGGACCAAAGCACTCCAAATGCCAAATGCATGTAACGAATTGAAGACAATCATGTGCTTCACTACTGCAACGATCGATACCCTTCGATCATCTTGAGTTTTATTCACAATCATACCGATAATTAATGTGGTTTATAGATTTTTAAGTAGTTTTATAAGTCAAGCACGTCAACTAAGGCCTCGTTTTGAACTTGAATTGAATTAAGATCAATTCAATTCAGTCTAATTTTAATCTGACTCTAACATTTAAACACCTAACTCTTAAATCACAAAACTCTTAAACCCTCTTTACAAGTAAGAAATGAAAAAAATACTTCAAAAAACATAAGAGTTTCGAATTAGCTCGTAATAGATGACCAAACTCTACCCCCAAATTACCTTTTATAGTTAATGGATAATTTACAATTATTTAAATACATTTGTTCATGGTTTAGAGTAAAACCTTCCCTAATTAACTACAGAAACAATTAATACTTGTTAATACTGAAAAAGAAACAGTACTAGAGATTTTTGCGCCAACAGCCTCGGGCCCCGGCCCCTGCATGGCACTGCCACATCATTATAAAAATAAAAATTTCAAAAAAGCTTATTTTTAAATAGTATTACATACATTGCCAATTCATTCGATAGAAAGTCATGTAATAAACAATTTTTTAATAAAAAAAAGTTCTATAAATTATCACAACGATAAGAAAGTTCAAAGTAATTGTCAGATGGGATGCCAGCAATATTCGGTAAAAATGTAATTTTAAAACATGATACCGTACGTAACATCAACCTCCAAATTAGGTTGTAATATATATGCACTCTAGGCATGCAGGACAATGGCTGGTTACCCATGATGTGTTAAGAACTTTAGCATTGAACTCGTGACCTTTGTTTTTGGAGCTCGTGATGAGGGATGTACAAAAAATACCAAAAAATAAAAAAGAACAAAAAGTAGCCTGCATGTTATGGGGAGTATATTTTAGAGGACAGGCGCAAATTAATTAATAAAGAGGCCACTTTATTCTATTGGTTGTAGCAATTCCCAGCATCCAGTGACTGAAAACTTTAATGCATGAAGAAACCTCAATCAACCAACATACATATATATGTATGTATGTATCAGATACAATGAACCAAGAAAAACTACGTAAGTGGCACGACAACCGCGGAATGGGAGTGAGTAAGAACTGTAAGCTGGGAATTTTATGAGATTAATTATTCCTCGCTGCAAATTTGTCTCTCTTCGATAATGTCATTGTTTAGCTCATCATGATATGATGGGTATCCTCTATTTTCGCAGCATTGAGTTTGACGGAGGTTGTTTGGTTGTGGGTATGAAATTGTACCCTCACGATTCCAATCTAATTCAATTGTCAAAAGGAAAATAAATTATAGAACGCGTCCACAGCTCCAAATTTTCAAATAATGATTTTCAAAGAATTGTTAAAACATAAAAATAAATTTATAAATTAACGTAATTTCATATAATCTGTTAGATTTATTTTAAAATAAAAATAATTTTATAATCTGATATATCATATTAAATCATGTTATTTTATAAATTTATTTTTATGTAATAATTTTATGACTAAAATATTTATCATGATCATAACAATGATAAAAAAACAGTAAAAAAAAAAACAAAGATAAGGTTCTCATGTATCATTCCAATTTGATTGGTGATGGGGTTCAATTTCTTCTTTTTATTTTTTATTCAACTTTCTTTTTGTTGAGCAAAAGCCGTCAAAATCAGTTCAATAATCGTGATTTATGGATGAATTAGATATTGAAAAGGACTAAAAAAACAGATGCAAAGACTGTTTCTTAATCTTAATTAGCTCATTTCTTACGTAATACAAGAAGAAATTGCCCCGAGATGTAAAGAATCGACGCACCCAACAGAATAGTTCTCAACATGTTCACTGTTCAGCAATTGCTAGTGATAGATGGGCCATTTCTTTCTTTTGCCTTTCGTCGAGAACGTCCGACATTATTTAGAATAGTAAGCATCAAGAATATTCTAGATGCATGCTTTTGCATACACACATTTATTGATTGGGTGCAAAAGTAAAGAGCTAATGAAACATGGATCTGTACCCATTACAATAATGTCGATTATTGTTGTTTTTGAAGTTGAAATTTTGAACTTCAAAGCAAATTCGAACAAAAAAATAATACAAGAAATAGTATCCTATTCGATTCCCATCTAGACTGGCACCTAATAATGGCCAGTATTGAATGCAGAATGACAAAATCAGACTATGAGAGATTCTATGGCCACCATGACACAGGAAAAAAGAAATGAAGTACAAAGCATATCTAAGAAATGGACAAACATATGTGAACAACGATGATACAAATCATTAAAGCTCAAAAAATAAAAAATAAAGGAAGGAAGAAGAAAATTGCTGTACAGATCTGAAGATTAACACTAATAAAATTGATATAACAAGAGAGAAATCATACATCAAAAGCCCTTTACACCATGATTAGAACGACCCATTTTACAGACCAGGAACCAAGACAAAGGGTCCCTCTCCATTCTTTCAGAGTCATTGCCAGCTTTCTCCCAAGTGCTTATCAAGAAAATAGGCTTCCCCCCTATTAACAATAAAAACAGCGGCCTCTCTTTCCACGCAACACTCGAGACCAAGATGGGGCATGAACAACAACAACCACCACCAGCCACGAAAATGAAATTAAAAGACAACCATAAATTGACCCATTATCAAGCATTTTTTCAACCCCTGGTGATGATTTTTATTGTTAGTACGGAAACATGTCTGCAGAAGCCGGGATGGGTTGGTTAAGATAGAGCAAATTCGTGGGGTGCATGAAGCTATCGGCGCTTGTTTGAAGGGTCTGATCGGAGTCGTAAACCCCGGTGCCGCTGGTGTTGATGAAATTAAGGATCTCATTGAGGGAGTCTAGTCTCTGGCTCAGCTCCACCACCTGAGCCCTCAGGATTGAATTCTCGGCCTCGACATTTATGTAATACTGGGTGGTGATGTTTATGTTTGTGAGGATTTGGTTGTTGTCCTTACTGAGCCGTGCCGACTGAGCCATCAGATCCTCCAAGTGCTTCTGTTTTCGCATCCGGGACCGCCTCGCGGATTCCCGATTCGATTGCATTCTTTTCCTCTTTCTTTGATCCATCAAGAGCTGCAAGTCTCCCTCTGACCCAGAGTTCTGAGTTTGCGAGGACCCGGAGGAATTTCCACTGGTGGAAGCCATCACGATTTTTCTCTGTTTTTTTTACTCTTGTTTTACACCAAATAGATTGATTATCCAGAAAAACAAGACGTTTTAATTCGAGAAACCTTTAGGACTTCAAAAAAAAAAACACCAGAACCCAGATAACAGTAATAATAGTAATAAATTCTAATTCATATGATAATATCTAGTTATATTATGTATAACTCAAGCAGGGATGAAAGATGATTTATGAAAAAACATAGAACCAGTAGAGGAACACAACAGAGAAAGATTGAACTAGGTGGGTCCGGCGTCTGAGTGAGGAATTGATCATAAACCCGGAACGGAGGATTTCACTGAGAACTGGAGACATGAACCTCAAACATCTAGAACAATTATATTACGCATCAAGACTGAAAAAGGACAGAGTTTTCTTCGGCAGATCTCTGCAAAAGCAAGACCCTTTTGCCGGAAAAAATGGAGACTTCAACCGTCTGACTATATGGGCTTTGGTATCGAACCCAAAACCCAAGATTTGGTTGCAAAACCACAAAAAGAGCGAAACCGACGAAAGGCTATCAAGGAAAAAAAAATGAACGCAAAACAAAACAGAGGAAAAGGCAGAATTTCCTCAAGACAAACCAACACCTCAGATCTTACAAGCGGAAACTAGAAGAACTGGAAAGACTGAAATCTAACAGAGGGGAAGAAAGAAAGGAGGAAGAGGTTGTTGAGGGTGTTGAGGAGGCGATTTATAGAATAAAAAATGGAAGAAAATGGGTTTAGAAAATTTATTTAAAAAAAAAAAAAGGTGTATTGGAATCTCCTCCAAGGGTTTGTTGAGGGAGAGTTGATTAGGCATGTGGGGTGGGGACTCGGACGAAATCTACACAACCGTCCAATTCCAGCTGGAGAGCAGGACACCATTAAAAAGCCCAAAATCACAAAATCAGTACTACAATATCTTAAAATTCCGATTACGTCCTTTTCTTTTCTTTTTTCTTGTTCTTTTTTTTAACCTCTCTTTCACCGCCAGCGCCAGATTTAACCGTTACCGTTGGAGCACATACGGTACTTTTTCTGACAAAGTGGCACCTGAATAACACGAACGAATCTAGGGATATAGGTGGTATAAGGAACTCGAGAAAGGGGTCGTTTCGTAATAGTTCGATATGGCTGCAAGAGCTCAGCTCAACCACCCAAGCGGAAAAACAAACCGAAAAAAGGAAAAAAACAAATTACTATATTTAGTTTGAAAACAATCAGAGCATAAATTATATATATATATATATAAGAAATGATATATAAATTTCAAATGTATAATAGAAATGTTTTAGTTACGAAAAAATATCATAAAAATAAGTTTGTAAACTGATATGACTTAATGTGATACATTAAATTATAAAATTATTTTTATTATAAAATAAATTTAACGTATTATATTAAAAATGAATGGTCAAAAATGAAAAATCGCATTATAAGGTTTGTTAATGTTATGTTTCGCATGCCTGAGCCACTCCACACTAGTAGGGGTGTAAACTTAAACCGGTAAATCGGTCCGAACCAGACCGGACCGATTTTACTGGTTTTGAACTGGTCTGGTCCAGAACCGGTTTTTATAATTCATAAACTGGTTGGAACCGGTCCTGTTCCGGTTTTAAAATTTTTTGGACCGGACCGGTTGATAAAAAACATATAAAAAATAATATTTTATATATAATTTTTATAAAAAATTAAAATTATACAAAATATTTTATATATATTAATATATAAGTTTTATATATAATGTATAATTATATGTGAAATTTTTATATACAATTATATATCATATATGAAATAATTTCATATCATAATTTATAAAATATAATATAAAATGTTAATTTTAAATATGAACATTTGTAATTTGTTTGATCATATACTATTAATATAATTATATATAAGATAATATTATTATAAAATAAAAGTTTAATCTTAAAAATGAAAATGTAATTGATTATGTATTATATAGCTATACTAATATATAGTTTATCACTAATACTAACATATAGCTATACTAATAGTCTAATATTAATACTATTATATAGTCTAATAATTTATATAGCTATACTAATATATAAGTTTATAACTTGTACTAATAGTCTAATATAGACTATAGTTATAGTTATATTAATAGTCTAATATAGATTAATAAAAGTATAATAGATTTTTTTAAAATAATTTTTTTTAAACATATTTTTAATGACAAAATGTCAAACTTATATTTAAAAAAAATGGACTGGACCGGACCGAAAACCGGTAAAACCGGAAGTATTGGTTTAGGAGGGTAACCGGTGCGTAATCAATTTTGAAAAATACAAAACCGGTCATACCAGTTCGGTCTAAGATTTTGTCCAAAACCGAACCGATTACACCCCTACACACTGGCAACACTCGAGCTCTTCCTTGCAAGGAGGAGAATGAGAGAGCTCAAGGGCCGTGGTATCTCTGACACTTAAGTCAGTTTACGATTGAGGGAGAGGAGAATAAAATCTATGATGAGATAACAAACTGTATTCAAAAGTGAGAGTAAACCCTCTCTCGACGGAGTGAAGGGTTTTTATACTTGGCCAAGATGGGTCCCAAGGTGATAATGATGTCTGGACGGCTCTGAACTGGGATCGCACGTCCCTACCCATTTCTTGCTTCCCACCAATCCTACCAAGCCTGGTTAGAATTGTTGCTGGCACCCAGGAGGACTTTTATATTGCGTGCCATCTCCTAGGACGCATTGAATGCGGCATGACCCTACCATGCACTCCTGCTTCTTCGTCATTAAATGCAGCGTGGCCTCGGATGGGTTCTCTTGTCTTTTTGTGTCATTCGGGCTACTTTATTAGGATCTGGGCGCTTTCGATGGTCGGCCATTCCGCATGTCAATCCACCCTGACATACCAAAATCGGCGCCTTCTTGGTCAATGTGTCAGGTTGTAAGGTATTCAGTCCTCTTGTCAGGACTCCGACTTTACGTTCTTCCCCTACGCCTTCTGTGCCATCCCAGTCCATTCCAACTTTTGTGCCCGGACCCAGGCCTAAGCCTAGGCCTAGGCCTTGTCCTTAGCCTCTAGGGATTTCTCCCCTCACAAGGTCTATATTCAAATGGTCACAAGTTTAGAGCTCTAGCTAGATTAATATCATGTGAAAAATGAAAGACCAACCTATAATAAATACAGCACCAGACATTTGCAAGTCATGTAATTGTCAAAAACGATAATCCAACCATTTGAGTTTGATAATAGTTTATGAGTATGTATTACTCTTTATAATATTATTAATCAATAATTTAATATTAATTATATATAGGGTGGAGATGAGCAGTTGTGGCCAAAGGGAAAATGTATGAGTTCTTCTACGGTTACCGAAGAATTGTCCCGAAGACTTCTCCCAACTGACGTGTCATGCCATGTGGCATGTCATGTAATTTATTTAATATTAAAAAATATTTATTTAAAAAAAAAAAAGAAAGAAGAAGAAGAAGGTGATTTGACATCAGATAGACCCCGAAACCCATATTGCAGATCACCCAAACCCACGGAATCCCTCTCCCCTTCGTTTGGCACCAGCCTCCACTCCACATGGTAGCAGCGACCTCATCTTGCAGCTCCTCTCCATCCAGCCTCACTTTCCAAGAAACCAAACGGTAAAAATCAATGGTCGCTTTTTTTTTTTTTGTTGAAAGAATGGTCGCTTTAAGAAGTTATTATCAAATATATTGGGTAGAATATTAAATATAAGGACTTTTCTAAGAAGTTACGGTACCAGACCACGTAGTGGGGCTAAGAACTTTTATTTTCAAATGAACTTTTGAAGATGTTGCTTTTTGCTGTTTGTATCTGATCTAACTTGGGTTCTATCGCTAGAGGGATTCCCATATTTATTAACTACATAAAAAAGCATGGATTTCTTTTTTTGAAAATTATTGTTAGAAGTACTCTTTGATAAATATTGCCCCCATCTAATATTGCATTTTTTTTAGATAGAATGTCTTCATCTCTCAACTCTTTTAATTTGAGCTCTTTGTATGTTCAACAATTAATTTTCATGTTTTTTTTTTTTGAGACAGAGAAATTGTCATTCTTGAAGAGTAAAAGTTATAAGAATATTATTGCATTTTACACTCTTTACAATAGCCACATGTCATCTCCTCTATATTTATTAAATACATAAAAAAACATAGATTTCTTTCTTTGGAAATTGTTGTTAGAAGTATTCTTTAATAAATATTGCCCCCATCTAATATTGCATCTGGAATTTACCCCCATCTAATATTGCATTTTTTTTTAGATAGAATTTCTTCATCTGTCAACTCTTTTAATTTGTGCTCTTTGTATTTTCAACAATTAATTTTGATTTTTTTTTTAGATACAGAAATTGTCATTCTTGAAGAGTAAAAATTATAAAAATATTATTGCATTTTACACTCTTTACAATAGGCACATGTCATCTCCCCCCGTATTTATTAACTACATAAAAAAACATGGATTTCTTTCTTTAGAAATTGTTGTTAAAAGTACTCTTTGGTAAATATATTTATTTGATATCTCTCGGGCAACATGGTATAAAGGTAACTCTAGGAGAGATTTAAGCTCTTCATGGTTCAACGCATGTGGTGTAATAAAATCATTTGGTGGAACTTTGCATCCATCTAAGTTGGGATGTTCATTAATTTTTCTGATCTTTATTGCCAATACAACCTCATTTACAATCATGAAAGTTTATACGTATTTGATATCAAATCTTTGAAACTGCATGTACAAGAATATGAGCATTTGATAAGGTAGCATCACACTTGTGTCGATCATCCAGTTGATCATTTATTGATTTAATGCTGCTGGTGGTCTTAATCATCTTAATCATATCAAATATATAGTGCATTCTTCGCAATGAATTTTTATTTAACATTACCGAATTTTTATTGCTTAGTTTTATCTATGCATATTATTGTTAGGTCTTGAAAAAGATGGTTCGATACGGTTAAATTTTCAATTTCAAATCCATAATTTTTTTTTAATCTTTAATTGATTCTGGTTGCAATATCAAGCCCATAATTTTCTTTTAAATCTTTATTTGATTCTGGTTGCATCTTCTTAGATAAGTTAAAGGTTGGATTTGCAATGGATTCTGACACGGGACATGCAGAAAATGAGGGTGATGAGGTAGGACATGAAAATTATGAGGGTGATGAGATAGGACGTGCAGATGATGAGTATGATGAGGTGGTACATGTGGATAATGAGTGTGATGAAACCATTGAAGAGCCAGAGGTTGGAATGAAATTTTCTTCGGCAGAAGAAGTTTGGTCTTACTATATGAAGTATGGTAAGCAGAAGGAGTTTGGGGTGTGTAAAAGGAATTCTAAACAAGATGATGATGGGAATCTCAGATGGCTTACATTCGTATGTGCGCGACAAGGCACATCAAAGAGTAAGGCTGCCAATATTCTCAAGCCAAGACAAACAGAAAAGATAGGATGTATGGCTAGGATTAATGCTACAATGAATGGCGAAGGTGGATATACCCTATCTAAAGTAAAGTTGGAGCACACACACATTTGTAGTCCTAGAAAGGCAAGACATATGAGATGCTTTAAGAAGCTTGATGCTCGTGTGGCTAAGAGGCTCGAAATAAATGATGAGGCAGGAATACGAATGTCCAAAAATTTCAAGGTTGTGGTTGTTGAGGTAGGGGGTTACGAGAATGTGCCATTCGGAGAGAAAGAGTGTCGAAATTACATTGACAAAGCACGACAACTTCGCCTTGGGGTTGGAGGTGTTGAAGCTCTATGTAAGTATTTTCAAGATATGCAAAAAAGAAATCCGGATTTCTACTATCAAATAGACGTAGACCATGAGATGCGGTTAAAAAATGTATTTTGGGTAGATGCCCGAAGTAGAGCTGCATATGAATCATTCGGAGATGTGATTACATTCGACACGACATATTTGACTAATGCATATAAGATGCCTTTTGCACCGTTTGTGGGTGTGAACCACCATGGTCAGTCAATTTTATTTGGGTGCGGATTAATATCTAATGAGGATGCACATACTTTTGAGTGGTTATTTGAGTCATGGTTGAAGTGTATGAACAATCAACCGCCAAAGGCAATCATCACAGACCAGGACAGGGCAATGAAAATTACAATTTCAAGGGTGTTTCCAACGTCTAGGCATCGCTTCTGCTTGTGGCATATAATGAAAAAACTTCCTGAGAAATTTGGATCACATTCTCTATATGAGGAGATCAAGAGTACTCTACAAAAGTGCGTATATGACTCTTTAAGTCAAAAAGAATTCGAAGAACGTTGGCACGATTTGCTCGATACTTATGATCTGCATGAGAATGCATGGTTGGGATCATTATATAGTGACCGGTGTTTTTGGGTGCCGGCCTATGTTAGAGATACATTTTGGGCAGGAATGTCAACTACACAGCGAAGTGAAAGCATGAATGCCTTTTTCGATGACTATGTTAATTCTAGGACTACTCTCAGACAATTTGTTGATCAGTACGATTCAGCTCTTAGGAGGAAGGTAGAGAACGAAGCAATTGCTGACTTTAATTCATTTAATACTGAAATTCCTTGCATCAGTCACTATCCTCTAGAGAAGCAGTTTCAAAAAGCATACACAATTGCAAAGTTCAAAAAAGTACAAGAGGAATTGCGGGGGTTTCTATATTTGACTACCTCGTTATTGGGATGTGAGGGCAGTAGATATGAGTTCATAGTTGCCGATGAAGTTCAAGTGTATGATAACTTATTAAAACGTGCAAACTACATTGTCAAAGTTGATGAAGATCCCCTTGATGTAAAATGCAGTTGTAATTTGTTTGAGTTTAGGGGTATATTATGCAGACATGCTCTTCGTATCTTGACTCAGCTCGGCAAGCATACAATACCATCAAAATACATCTTAGATCGGTGGAGGAAGGATGTAAAGAGAAAATACACTTTTATCAAAAGTAGTTATGACACAAGTAGCAACCATGATGCCCGAAGGTACGATAGGATCCAAAATTGCTTCTATGAACTGTGTTCCAATGCTTCAAAGGCCGAGAGTAGCTGTGTGAAATTGATTAGCCAGCTAGAACAGTTGAAGTTAGAGTACCCTGGGATCGTCGACCATGATACTAGCAACACAGTTGATCCAGTGGCTTCCATGGAGGGCACGACAAGTAGAGTTTTGAGTCCATTGGTAGTTCGAAGTAAAGGAAGACCGCCATCTAGGAGAAAAGTGCACCCCATTGAGAAAAGTCTTAAGAAACCAAGCACGAGAAGGAGATTGCACCATGGCGAAGTTGAGGTTTCTTTTTATTAATGTTGTATACAACAAATATTTAACAAATTCTTATAATTTTTATAAATATAAATTATTATATTTCTTCCAATGCACAGCAAAGTAGTCCCTTACCAAATGAATGCAATGTGAGCGGCACACAAGCTGAGACTCCTCAAACTCAGGTACTCTTTTTGTTATTTATGGTTATTACATTTTGTATTGATCAATGTTCGAGTTAAATGGCTATAGGATCAACAAAGTCAAGTTTGGACTCATGGGCCGGCTTTTTTTGCGACTCCTTCAACTACTATGGATTACTTTAGTGATAGACGGACTGCTCCTTCCTCACAGGTACTTCATACTACATTATTGGTTTAACATATTTTTTAGTGTGTTGATTCTTTTAACATTTTTTTTATGCCACTCACAGTACACATCTGATCAAGTATATACTACAAATTATTATGGTATTGGATCGACTGCTCCATCCTCACAGGTATTTTAAACTACATTATTAGTTTAACATATTTTTTAGTATGTTGGTTCTTTTAACATTTTTTTTATGTCACTCACAGTACACATCTGATCAAGTATATACTACAAATTATTATGGTATTGGACCGACTGCTCCTTCCTCACAGGTACTTCATACTACATTATTGGTTTAACATATTTTTTAGTGTGTTGATTCTTTTAACATTTTTTTTATGCCACTCACAGTACACATCTGATCAAGTATATACTACAAATTATTATGGTATTGGATCGACTGCTCCATCCTCACAGGTATTTTAAACTACATTATTAGTTTAACATATTTTTTAGTATGTTGGTTCTTTTAACATTTTTTTTATGCCACTCACAGTACACATCTGATCAAGTATATACTACAAATTATTATGGTATTGGACCGACTGCTCCTTCCTCACAGGTACTTCATACTACATTATTGGTTTAACATATTTTTTAGTGTGTTGATTCTTTTAACATTTTTTTTATGCCACTCACAGTACACATCTGATCAAGTATATACTACAAATTATTATGGTATAGGACCGACTGCTCCATCCTCACAGGTATTTTAAACTACATTATTAGTTTAACATATTTTTTAGTATGTTGGTTCTTTTAACATTTTTTTTATGCCACTCACAGTACACATCTGATCAAGTATATACTACAAATTATTATGGTATTGGACCGACTGCTCCATCCTCACAGGTATTTTAAACTACATTATTAGTTTAACATATTTTTTAGTATGTTGGTTGGTTTAACATATTTTTCTTATGCCACTCACAGGACAAACCTGATCAAGTATAGACTACAAATAATTTTGGTATTGAAGAGTTGCTCTTTCCTCACAGGTATTTTAAACGACATTATGGTTTAGGGGCATATTTTTAGTGTGTTGGCTCTTCTAACATATTTTTTTATGTTACTCACAGTAGACACCTGATCAAGTATATACAACAGAGGCTTTTCATATTAGATCAACTGCTCCTTCAATGAATTCTTATTGTGGAGATGACATATTTTTTGGTGGAGATGACGTGGCTATTGTAAATTCTAGACATTGTGGCCATAACTTTTTCTGTAATACATTATTGGTAGAGATGACATATTTTTTGGTGGAGATGACATGTGGCTATTGTAAATTCCAGACATTACTGCCATGGCTTTTTCTGTAATACATTTTTGGTGTAGATGGCATATTTTTTGGTGAAGATGGCATATGGCTAGTGTAAATTCCAGACATTATTGCCATGGCTTTTTCTATAATACATATTTATTAGATGATACATTTTTTAGTGGAGATAACATGTGACTATTGTAAATTACAGGATGTATATATTTGATGCACTGATTAACTTTATCTTTCTTTAATAGTTCTAATTTAGGTGATTATATGGGTGATAACTTATTTTTTTACTTGATCAGGTTCATATCTTGTTAATTACAGGATGTATATACTTGATGCACCACTTAAAGTTGCTCTCCGAGTTGCTTTGCCAATCTTATTCGGTAGTGGTAGTAGTACTCTTACCTTTATTAATTAATTATTAATGTCATAATTAATGGTCAGCAGCTGCACTCGTCTGATATGTATATCTTTGGGAGGAAGAAAATATGCTTCTGCTTGTCTTACTTGAACCTTATAATCAATGCATTGACAATGTGTTTCACAACCAAGAAAAAAAGAATTCATCAAACAACTATAGGAAAGGTCTGATCTGCATTAAAAGGCTGAAAATTAAGCCAAAAAAAAAAAACTTCATACAAAATCATAAACAAATTACATCTTGGTCACATTGCTTTTACAAAATTTCCCAAAATAAAATCATAAACAAAGTATCCACAACATTGAAATTACTATAACTAAACTAACACTCAAGTTTTCTCTTGCGCCTCTCAATCTCTATTTCTAGTCTATGTGGATCATACCAACAAAAAAATCAGCAAGAATGCCAAGCCTGCAAAATCAAAGAGCACATATTAGCAAACAAGATTACCAATAATTGCTTAGCAAACAAGAGTAACCAAGTTAACGTGTCTTAACCTCTAAATTCTGGCAAAGGTGGAGTTGATAAGAATTCAGTTCTAGATACCCAAACCAATTCAGTTCCAGAGATCCAAACCAATTCAGGTCTATGATTCATGCTTTAATAAATTAAACTGTTTTTCTCCATTTGAAATGCATCCTAAAACTTCCTAAATGCCAAATTGCCAATGTATTTCAAGTTAAATACTTTCCTAAAGTTTAATCCAATTTTATAAAACTAAACTATTTTTCTCCACTTCAAATACATTCTATAATTTCCTAAATGCCAAATTGCTAATGGCACAAGTTGAATACTTTCCTAAGTTTTAATCCAATTTTAATCCAAATATTTGTTTGCCTAGACATGTTTAATTGGATTTTACTATAAACTTAATTATATACAAAGAGAAATTAGTTTAAAATTCTAATCATAGTTATAGATATTGATTTTGTTATAAATTTAGACGTGAATGTGTTTAATTGATATAATTTATGTTTATAATTAAGATATAAAATTCTGAATCGGAAAACAATCCTTTAGATTATTTCAACTAATCTATATTAAATATGTCCAAATGGGTTGAAAATATAACCTAGAGATAGACTTCTTGAAACTATGAAAGAAATTAAAATGGAAGTAGAAGTCTGAGGAGGCAGATTTGGTGGTATATATAATGAGAATGATTTGGATGAAAAGAAATGCTCTAATATTGAAGAATAATTTTGAGGACCCGACAATGGTGGTTCAAGCTGCAAGTAAAGGACTTGAGGAACCTATTTCAGCTCCTACTCATCAAAAAGATCACCAACATTCAGCCTTCAGGAAGGACTAAGAGACAGTTGATCAATGGAAAAAACCCAAATTGGGATGCAAAAAGGGATATTTTGGCCTCTCTATGCACGAATAATATTTTGGCCTCTCTTACTTATAAAAAAAAAAATACTATTTTGGCCTCTCTAAACAACTTTGCATTTCAGCTGGATTTTTGAGGCTCGATTTAGCTATCGCATAGAGCAAATTCATATCTTAGCAAACTTAAATCCATAGAGAAATTCAAGGGACAATTCATGTAAGAAAAATTAAAACAAAGAAGAAATTCCATTATAGATAGATATAGAGTAACAACCTCTGTTTTTACGCGAGGGAACCCAGACTAGTGCGTAAATGGAGATCTGCACCAACGTAACAACCAGCGGTGACGGTAGGCTCAGTGGTGAGGGTTTGGCCTCAGGCTTCGGGGAGTCCAACAGAGGGGAGGCAGCAAAGGTCTTAGGGTTTCAAGCTTTGGGATGGAGCGACGGTGGCTCAACGGTGAGGTTACAGTCACGAATCCGAGAGATGGAGGCGACGATGGCTACGATTCAACTCAATGGTGACGCTCCAGGCCTTCGGGTGTCAAGCCGTTTCTTATTTGGGAGGGAGGGTGGAGTTGTGGCCTTCAGTGAGGGAGGGATGGATGGATGGAACGGGATGTACAGAAGAAATATGAGAGGATAAAATTTCATTGAGGAGCAGAGGAGATCAAGAGGAGATAGATCTACAAGAGGATGATATTTTTGGGAGAGATCTGAACGGGATGAGAGCAGAGGAGATTTGATTTGGGAGCCACGGGAGGGATGAAGAAAGACGAAAGCGTACGGAAGAACCACAAAAGAGGACCTTTTTTTTGTTGTTTTTTGTTTTTAAATTCAAATTGGTATTTTTGTAATTAAAGAAATCACGTGGGTCACTCCACGTCATTCGGGATGCAAAGTTCGGGACAAAATTCGGGAGCTCTAGCATTTCTGAAAATGTATTGATCAGAAGCCAATCAACTTATCGATTAAAGTACTAATGAGAACGGTACGGTTGATCAACTTCGAAGTTACGTACACATAATGAGTTGTTGCTTCGTAAATAGAAAAATAAAACTTATTAATCACTATTTATTATTCGCATTTTATACTTTATAAAAAAAAGTTATAAAAAAAAAAACACTCTTAAATTTAATGAAAAAGTTATACGTGTGGGGGTACGAGAAATAGTAGTGGCCGATGCATAGAAAATTTAAATAAAAATATATGTTTTGAATTTTTAAAACTTCGAGAACTAAATTTTTATGTTTTCAAGAAATTTTTTCTTATTATATAAGTTTTGGGGCTGAATTCAGAATTAAAAAAAATTAAGTATACAAATTTACACAATTTTAAGAAAATATGATAAATATAAATTTTTGGAAATTAAAGAAATTATTTTAGTTTTTTGGGAGGCTAAATTAATACTGCTTGAATAATGGAAAATTACACACATATAAGTGTTTAACAGTATGTACACAAATTTTAAATAAAATTAAATTAATTTTTAAATCGAATTTAATTTAAAAATATAATATTCTCTTAAAAACTATATCAAAATTATAAAAATCAATATATATTGAGTAATGTCACATACAGTCGTGAAATGCGCAAGTGTCGCGTAATTATTTAAAAAAAATTAATTTTTTTCAGATAAATTTCATATTTATTGATTTATTTTCAAAAAAATTACGAAATATTTACACTATACAACTGCAAATTTCATATATTATTAGGGTGAGTTTCGGTGCGTGGCTGTAATAACTTTTTATAAAAGAAAGAAGAAAAAGAGCAGGAAAAAATACCACTCGGCGACAGTTGAAAATATTTATTCATGACGGTGTCAAATCACAACCAATGATCGACAAATTTTCGATAAGAAAAATTCTGTATGCAGTCCCCAAGTGGGGACTGCCCACGCACGACTAAAACTAATCGTTTTATGAAAAGTCTATACGTTGCCATTTTATTAGAATTAGGAGCTCTTCATCTTCTCCAAATTGTCGTTGCTTTCAGATCCTCTGTTGCTCATTCTCTTTGTGCTTGCAGACCAGATGCTCCCATTCCTTACAAATCATGCGTTGAGTAAGTTGTATAAAAACAGGAAATTGTTTGATAATTCATTTTCTAGGCCTGTATGAAGATGTTGTTTGTCGTCGCCTTCAAAGTTATATTTAGCAGTATTATCTTTGCACAACAAGATCTATACGAAACCAAACTTCTCATATCTCAGCATTATAACAACTCATTTTATGCACAAACAGATTCCTTCCGTGGTGGTTGGCGGCTAATAGTGGTGGAGGAGAATATTGACTCACAGACGGTGCCGACGAGGGTGGAGAGAGAAAAAAAATGCCACTCCTTTAGATTTCATTGTACTTGAGGAGGGAAAAAAAAATTCAGATTTGGCTTCGGATGGAGACGAGAGAAAAAAACTGCCACTCTGAAAATTTCTTTACACTTCAGGAGGGAAAAAATTATTTTCAGATTTGCCTTCAGATGAAGACGAGAGAAAAAAACTGCCACTCCGAAAATTTATTTATACTTCAGGAGGGAAAAAGTTTTCAGATTTGCTTTCAGATGGAGACTTCGTTCTTTGTTTCAGTTTCAGGAAAAGGGGTAGAATGGTCATTATACAGTGAAACATGTGCAAACGCATGAGGCATGCAAGGGGAGTCCTCATTTGGGACTGTATCTAGCAGCGCCCTGAAAGGTGTGTCCCAGTTATAACTGCAAGTCAGCCGAGCCAAACTAGAGTGTTAGCTTGACGAACCTGAGCTCAGATCATTTTTCGTGATGAAATCCCGTTAAAAATTAAGAAAATATATTACTCTTTATTTTTTTACGTGACGTAATATTAAATAATTGATAGTTAACTAAAATAAAGAATATTTTTCCCATACCAAATTTTATTAAAAATATAATAAATATATATTATTTTTTATAAAGTAAAATTCTATATAATCCTGTTTCTTATAAGTTTTTATATCATAGTGTAGATTCAATAAAAAATAAAGCTTATAAGCCGGGCTCTAGACTCTCAAACCAATATTAGTACTTTTTCTTTTCTTTTTGATTCATTGGGGAGGGATGGAATCCAACACCTCCATTTTAGAGGCTTGGGTGTTATGCCTTAGGCCATATACGTTTAGCATAAGTGCATATATGCATGATTAATCACATTATGCTTGTTTTCTTTTTACGCGAAATGAAAATTAAAATGCCCGTATAATGTTCATATTACTAGCGGATTAATGTGATAAAAACTATATATAGTGATGATCCGACAATTTATCAATTGATTGAGTTATCACACTTGTGTAGTAGTGGTCGAGTGTAAAATATTATTTTTAATTTTTTTTTATTTTAGGTTAATTAATTTTTTCTCTTTAATAAAAACTTTATTATTAAAAAAATAATTATTTACAGTAAAAATATACTCATTTTAATATAAAATAGTCATTTTCCTAAGGTTATAATTGACCCTACATAAACTTTTTCTGGTAATAAATTATTTGAAGCAGATAAATTATATATAATTGCTTGAGATAAAAAAAAAAAGAGTAGTTGGTGTCAGATCATGTATATGCATATATAGGCTTTAAATCTCTGACAAAGTTAAAAGTGCTGAGTAGAACAGCGACAGCATAAGCAACCATGAAAGTCACGACAATGAGGTCAAATAGAGAAAGGTAATAATAATATTACTGTTTAAGGCGGGCACTGAAGGGCAAACAAATCAAGTTCGGTTTGGATAATTAAATAAGAGAATGTGAATTGAAATAATTTATGAATAATAGTGGGATTATTAATAAATTAGATGTAATTATTGCGGGTAGAATTATGAATTATTAATACATTCGTCATGCTGGCTGTTGGAAAGAAAGAGAGGACGAAATTATTAAGTAGCTTGCTGGCTTTTGTTAACGCAATAATTACGTGGTTTTTTATTTGAAGTTGATGAAGGAATTCATGACCTAACATTTTAACTTATTTAGTAATATTTATTCCATTCACTTTCAACTTAAGTAAAGTCATGTTAGGTAACATATATATAACCCTCCATCATCGTCGTCATCATCATCATCATAAAGTAAAAGAAAAGGGAGAAAAGACATAAAATGATCATGTCAATTATATCTTTTTATCTGCTCTTACCATGATTCGTCTTTAATTTGTTATTTTTGGGATACTAATTAATTATAAACTACTTTTTAACCCCACACAACTTTGTATTACAATTATTACAATGAGTAAGTATCTTAATTACCTCTCATATATATATATATATATGTATATATATATATATATATATTGCTATTGATAAAGACCTCAAGGCCCCTCCAATGAGTACTATTAAAAGGAAAATTCCAAAAGAACTTAATGTAACGGTTGAGTATACTCGCACGTGCCAATTAATTAAAGGTGAAAAAAAGAAGGTAAGATAGAGGAGATCTAGCTAGAGTACGTAGTGAAAGCATTGAAATTCAATATCAAACTAGAGTGCTAGTGCTATCTCTATGTATTTTAGCTAGCGACCATGCCATAGGATAGGTTACGTTAACAAAAGCATAGAAATTCATGATAGCTCTCAATTATTGTATATGGATCGATGGTAAAGTTTTCGATAGTACTGTTTGCATGCTAGGTTTTCTACGTACGTTCTTTGGTGTTTTGAAATGGGTAATTAAATCCATCATGTGGTCCCTCAAATTACAAAGATGGGGACATTACAAAACAAGTGCATGCAAGAATTACGCCTTTTAAGTGTTCCCCATCGTGAGCAAATTGGTGAAAAAAGCTGGTTTTGGTGCCAAAGGGAGAACGCATATATACATGGATTCATTGGATTGAGGTTGATAGGTTAGTCTTTACGTACCCTTTGATCAGGCACTGAGGAAATTAAAGTCACTCCCACATTAATTTTATATATATGCATGCATGCTATAATAGTACTATAGGCAAGTGCATGATGCTTTCCGGTGTGAGGAGCAAGTTTTTCGGGTACCACGCAATATTTGTGCCTAGATTTCCCACATGACCCACTAGTTATCTAGCCATACCCTTTGTTTTTGCATTTTAGAGAACAGTCTTTTATCCACCATGTTATATAAAAGCAAATGGGTCTTCTTTCTCATCTTTTGTGATCGATAATTCAACGAAAAAGTTTTGAAGAGAGAGAGAGAGAGAGAGAATTAATTAACTGTCCTGTTTGAGAGCAAGTTGCAATAATATTGTCCACTTTTTCTTAGGCGCATGCGTTGTTTGTACGTACCCTAGCTAGAATATTGCCATCAACAGCTAATAAGTCGTCCTTAAAGGGATTCACGAGGGTGTGAAAGGGATGACAGAGTTAGAAGTACTTCCTTTTTTTGTCATTACCCAAATCTCGACATTTGTAACCGGTACCACGTACTACTGCATTAAAATGACCTAAGAATTAACCAAGTTTAATTTCCATGTAACATTTACCAATGAAATTAATTTTTTATTTAATACAAAAATGCTTATAAGTGATAAATATTAGTAGAATTCATTAGTTATTATTTATTTATAAAACTAATCAGTGTAGGGTAATGAAGTAATTACTCATGAATGATCAAATTAATTGTCGCAGTCAATCAATTCAGAGCAGTTGACAACCTGATCTTGATCATGATCATTTCACGTGTAGTAGCAAAAAAGCTGTTGCCCATGATCGATCGAAAGCTACTGCCATTTTATCATAATTTATATATGGATATTGACATTATCCATTTTAATTGGCCAGAGAGAATTCTAGATCTCTGTCTCTCCCTTTGTTGATGATCAGGGGCATTTGGAAGTCGCATATTTGGTATGGATTATCTATCCAACTTATCTTTAAATAAGTTCTAATTTCTCATGATATGTATAATTATATATTACCATGATTTGTTATCAGTGCATGCATGCGATTATTTTGGAGCTTCAATTATAATACAATTTTCATACCTGTTTGGTCATGGTCGTTATGATGACTCCTTTAATTAACTTTTGATGTAGCTAACTTGTGGAGTATTAAAACCTCTCAAAGTTACGTTAAATTACCACGTAAAACTAAAATCAGAAAACTTCCATTTTCACGAGATTTTAAATATTTTTAGTGACGAGCGCATGTAAGTTATACGTACGTATATTAATACTCACGCACAAGTTTGACATAATATCTGAAAAAAATGTTATATACTTCGCTTTTATTTCACGAGAAGTAGTATGTACTGTCAATATATCGAAACAATAGTATCTATCAACAATTAATTATTTTATTATTTAAGAAAAAAAGATTGATTAAAGGAATGATATTGAATATTTATAGGAGTACTACAAGAAATCAGGACTTTTTCAGTGTTCAAAATTGTAGCAAAAACTCAAAAAAATTGCCGTATTTACCCATTGCGGTGGGTATGATGTATAGCATACACAACTCAATACCTAATAATTATTAAGTGCATGGCAGAATTATATATTCGATTCACAAATTTCCTTTTTCTTTTTCTTCAAGAGAGAAAGAAAGTTTGACACGTAAATAGGAGTTGATAAAATGACCTAGACACGACGTACATTAATCTTCATGTTCAAACTACGTACTCGGCGTCCTGTACGCTCCTTGATTAGTACTAATGGCAACTTTTCTTTTAGAGCTGGCCCCATTGACAACAACAACGAGTGAGACCTGAAGAACTGGGTTTCGCATCTTGCTGTGGTGCATAAAGAATATTCTAAGTACTTTTCTTCAAGCTTCCCTCCTGCTCAATGCATGATACTAGATGCCACCACATTATACCAAGATCCCCAAGTAGACATCATGCAACAAATTTCTAACAACCATCTTATATCAGAAACAATATATATATATATATATATATATATATATATATATATATATGTATGTATGTATCCTCAGCCCCACTGTAATATTCCCGGATGATTCTAGTTTTGTTCCATTTGTTCTATTTTCTTTATATTTTTCTTCTTCCATCAAACAATGTTCTTTGCAGTGCAGCTTACTGTACTCTTTCGAATTCTATATTAATTTATTTTGGCAGAGCATAATCAAAAGGTAAAGCTAAGGCTGTTTCAAGCAAACCCTGTCTTTAGAAGAAGAGCATGCTCAATGCACTCCACCGATTAAAACGAGTCGTAATGCGTACACATGACCGAATATCTTCGTGAATCTGTAGCCTAGCCTAGCCATAGCCATAGGCTATAACTTTGTCCTTTAAAGTCATTAATGTTTCTTGGTCTATATCTACGTGAGTCTACGTCTGAGAGTGGTTCAACATATATACATATATGATCGAGTAATCTCAAAAGAAATCCACCGCCCAGTACGATCGACCAGCAGCCTACCATTGCTGGAGCTTTAATCTTTCTTACAACTACAACTGCCATGATCTTCTGGATCGATCCCACATGAGGGAGAAAGTAGAGGGGGACACACATGCCGGAGGGTCCATTTCAGCTTTTGTTTTTTGCAATGGGGAGCGGGGGTCCCAAGCCTGGGCCTTAATTTCTTTTCCCACAACCATGGTTTTCACACGTTTCCCCTTTTTCTTTTCTTTATCTTTAGTACTGGCTTTGGTACCTTATATATATATATATATATATATATATATATATATATATACAAATATGAATACACAAAAAAAGTTCTGCAAAATGGATATTGCGCCCACAACGGCCATGCTGCATCCCCATGGACGATCGATTTGTTTAATGATCAAACCTGAATTTTTTTTCGTGGGTTCTTTGAAGGTGAGTTAATTTGGGTTGTCTTAAATTCCAATCACCCGGCCTGGCGCAATGACGAATTTTCAAAATGTACATTTCGAAACATGACTTAATATCGGTCAAGAAGTAGTACTAATCGGCGGCTTTGGCGTGCAGACTACGAGCAGCCGATATATTCTTTAAGGACCTTAACCCACGTGCTGCTTTTATTTTACACAACAGCGACAGAATCCACATCAAATCTGACCTTTATCTTCTAAATTTACGTACGGCTCCAGCGCCCTCCATGACTGATCTAATTGCATATATCCATCTCAAAAGCAACTACGTTTTCCTTCCTTCGAATATGACCGTGAGTGCATGCATGCATGCATGCGGGAAGAGTTCTTTTTAAAGTGACTTATGATGAGCATCACATCAAGGGCACGAAACAATTAATTAATTAATATATAACATAATGTAGTACGTAGTGGTGTCGTTTCATCTTTCATTAACATATGTGTCTGGGTTAAGTTATTATCTCCAGAACTCCTTATCAATTCGTATAAGTTGCCTTAGTTTCGAAGGTAGCCATGCATGCATCCATATATATATCACTTGGGTCGCATATAAATTAGTGACCATTTCTATATATACCAATATTGTTCACGTGCATATATATATATATATATATATATATATATATATATATATATATATTCATTTACTATGTCTGCTAGCTGCTTTGTATGTAAAATATGTAAGGATTTAAAAAAATGATACATGCATTCATGCATTACTTGAACCGAACAATCACGAGAAAAACGACTAAAACATCATGAGAAATAATATAAGCATTAATATGCCCGCCTCAAATATACACGCACGCACACACATATATGCGCAAGCATGTGCGCTACATCAAAAGTTTTTGGGAGGTCATTTTTGTGAATGCCATGCTACGGGCTTCTTTAGGGACAACTTTTGTGTGGCTGTCGGCCTCTTTGAACATGCTACGTAAAATATATATATATATATATATATGGATTAATTAACATGAAGTAACGTTTGAGGGCTAGTATTACTATAATTATATATAGGGTCTCAGCTTTCTAATTATCGATTTAGGTGATCAACACCCACACACGACAGTAGAATATATATTTCCTTATAGGAAAGACAAAAGGAAAACAATAATCAGTATATAACTTGAGAGGTGATGTATGCTATATATATATATATATATATATATATATATGCATATATGACTGCAAACTCTCAGTTTTGAAAACTACAATAATAGTTCATTGTCCCAATACGAAGAATTTTAAAATGTTTAACTTTGCACTCAATCACCTGCTTGGGATGAAATTAACAATTTGGATTTATAGGATCCGTATGAAAGTCATGAAGAAAAGAAATACATGAAACATTACGTACGTACGCTAGACTATGCGCTGATGAAGTACATATATATTATTCTGTTCGATCACAATTCCTTCGATTACCACAGTAAAGCTGGAAAGAAATGAGAAAAAAAAAAAAATACAAGCAAATGGTTTGCATGCACCAACCATATTAGCGGCCTGGGTATTAGAAAAATAAAATTGGAGCTCAGCTCATTAAGTCTATAAATGTAATTATGTGGGTTTAGAGTTCTGATCGAGTTGCTGCTACTTGTGCTCGATGAAAGATTGTTGATCTAGCGGCGAAATCTTTTGCCAGTAATAAAAGTAGTATTGAATGGCCAGAAGAATGCGTAAATATTTAAGCATAAAATTAAAAACCTCTAAATTAACAATTAACTGATAATTATAAAAGTACTATTTGCCAGATAATCTAGCCACTGAAATAAATTAACCTGACCAATAAATTATGGTTAATGAAGTGAAGTACTGCATGCTGAACCTAGTGGGTTCTTTTTTGCCTGAGCCAACCTAGTTGTTTTCGAATTATCTATATTCATGATCATGACCAATAGATTTTCTTCTGGTTTGTAAAAGAAAAGATGCCAACCTTTTTTGTCTCTTTAGAGAGGAATAGGATTTAATTTGCTACTGGATTAATTACAGATAAATGAGAACACACTACAACAGATATGCCCTTTTCCCGGGAACTACTTTGTCCAAATTGGCTATCTTTTCTGCCAGAAATATTTATTTGCGGCATATTACAGTCGCAGCAAGCTCCTCAGAAATAACTGGCCCAACATACCACTATTTCCAGTGATTTCATAGACTGTTTGAAATAGTGACTTTTTCTTGGCAAACCGAATCGTTGGAAATAGTATACTTCTTGCCAGAAATACATGCACATACATGAACCATGTTTGCCAGAATAGAGTAATACTAATATGTAATTGCGCTGGAAAATATTATTTGGGACAGTTTGAGTAGCAGGAAATATATATTTGCTGCGCCAAAATCTCATCAGAAATTTATTTGCGGCAAACTTTAATCGCAGCAAATGCTGTTTCAGAAAATTAAAAAAAAATCACAAAACAGAATACATGTATTATTATATTTTTTCTGTACATTATACACATCCAAATTATATTAACTATGAAATTTCTGGATGGCCACACAAAGCTCAAGCTAATTGCAACTTAACATTTATATCAAACAATAATTAAGTGCGTACAATGGAATCTGTGGATCCACCATTGAATAGTTGTTGGTCAGGGTGAAGAAGTCCTCTGTTTTGGAGTAGGTTCTTGTAGTAGTTATTGTCAAACTCTGTTGAAGTTTGGACATCAAGAGGTGCCAGATTGTTGTCCCCTGTACCATTTGTTCTTGGGCAGTTTGATTGCCTTGTTCTAGCAAATGAAGCGTCGATGTTGGTCTCGTTGTATATGCGAGCTCTGAAGGATGTGCACCTTGCTTGCCCAATTGTGTGAGCCCCTGCTTGTTTCACGTACAAACCCATGCACGAATGATCAGTCGGATTTTAACATTCAAATATACAATTACTAATTTACTTCACAAAGTATATATTAAAAAGGTTGGAAAAGCCGACAGTACCATTAATTAATGTTACAAACATAATGTGCAATTGAACGATGTAATAAAAAAAAAAAGAGACAGAGAGAGATCAGACCAGCTAAAGCCACCATGTCCCTGGTGGAAAGCCCAACGTTACTAAATGTAGAGATGAGTTGGTTTAGGTTAGAAGTTGGAGGAGGAATGCCGTTATTGGCAGCAGATTGGCTTGCAGTCCTAGCGTCTCTCCTTCCAAGTTTTACATCCCAATTGGGTCCCCCAAGCTGCAAAAAGAAAAAAGGAACATGTCATCTATTGTCTGCATATATGTTAATGTCATGCATAAATATTGGGTCCTGAATTATTGTGTAGCTAGCTAGACATTTAATGCAATAATATGGGAGCTGGAAAGGTGCCATAATACACCTGGAAGCAGGAAGCAAGTAGGCGAAGCAGGAAATGCTGTTTCAGAAAATTAAAAAAAAAAATCACAAAACAGAATACATGTATTATTATATTTTTTCTGTACATAATACACATCCAAATTATATTAACTATGAAATTTCTGGATGGCCACACAAAGCTCAAGCTAATTGCAACTTAACATTTATATCAAACAATAATTAAAAACTACTAAATAAAAAAAACACCCAAACTTTTTAGAAACTGCAATGTGCCTGTAGTAATACCCTCAACTAGAGTTAGAAACTTAAATTAGCTGCAGTCTTAAGAATATAGAAAATTAACAAATAAAACATGGAGATTCTCTTCTCCCAACAATATAAAGGACACTTGCAAGTTATAGTCTAGTGTAATCTAGTGTATATATTTATTATCTTAATCATGTTCCAGTAAACAAGTAGATAAAAATCTGCACATGCTTTCATACACAAGAATAAATATCTAGATATTACATGAATATAAATGAATGCTATGCATAAGCCACTATTCATTCTCACACCCCACACTTAGTCACTTATAGTTTTTTCATAAAATGTGGGGTGTTTTTTATAAAATGTGAAGTGTGAGATGGTAAAAAATAACTTATGAGAATAATATTTTAAGAATATAATTTCTCATTTAAAAATTGAGATCGAGGTTTCTAACACTTGTTTTGTGAGTCTAACGTTAAACTAGTTTGTACTTCCATACTTCTACATGACATTCAATAGAGAAAAATGGTATTACAGGAAAGTAGAAACCGGTTATGAACTGGCCAACCAGAATGAAAATAGCTCTAGGCTCTGCAAAAGGACTGGCATATCTGCACGAGGACTGTGAGTTTACTTTCTATACAATCTATAGATTCTATATGTCGCAAACCTTAGGAATCTTTCTGATTTTAAGTCCACTTTCCTTCTGAGCTGAATGTACATTCAGCTCACCCGAAGATCATACATCGTGACATCAAGGCAGCTAATAATCTTCTGGATTACAACTTTGATGCAAAGGTAGGGTTTGCTGGTGCTTTCATATGACCATTAGTATCTGCAAGTGAATTTCTGATGTTCTAGATCCAAAGTAGGGATTAGCTTGGTTCAAAATGGGTTTGGGAGAAGCTGCCATGATTTGATTTATTTTTTTTTTAAAAGAAGGAAAACTACACTTTGAAACTTTTTTTTCCCAATATGATCACCAAAATGATAAAGTTGTCACCTTCTAACTAGCTACCACTGCTCTGCAACCCACCCACTCCTTTAAAATCCAGTTTTAAGGCTATGTCATGTTACAAATTTTTATCAATTTTAGTGGCTTGATCACAATGAGGGATAGATGCAAAGGGAGTGGTAGTTTAGGTGGGGTAAAGTGTGATTTTACCTAAAATAATTATCGATTACCTTTCGCCTCTTCTTCTAATCACAACAAATTAATTACAGGTCTTGCATGCTATTTAATTCAATAGTTTCTGTTTACATGGCCTAAGCTATATGGAAACCTCGAGTTTCATCTGGTACCTAAATGCTTCTTTAATAGAAACTTTTATGTCATTTAATTGCATAGTTTCTATTTGCATGCCCCAACTTATATGGAAAAGTTTCAGTTCATCTGGTACCTAAATAATTATCTAATATAACTTCTATGATGCGAGAATTTACGTACGTGGATATTTTTTCAGGGGATAAGCATGCACCAATATACTCTAACATGTAGTAATGTTCAAAAAGATAATTATTGCCCAGCCAACTAAAGCACAAAAAGAACATTGCACAAAATTTTGTTAACATTTATTTAAAAAATTAGCTATCATTTGCAGCCAAAAAATTGCACATCTGTAAACCATCTCTCTCTCTCTCTCTCTCTCTCTCTCTCTCTCTCTCTCACACACACACACACACAAACACATTCCTCCTATGCAGAAATTCCTGAAGCAAATGTAATTGGCAAAAGTAGCTGTAAGTTTCGAAATTAATCAAGACAAGAAAAATGTTTCAAATAAAACTTAACATTAGAAGACAAAACATGTAATTTTCAAACTCAGTTCAAATACAACTAATTTAGGGAACAATAAAGCAAATCCCAAAGAAAAATACAACTAATTTACTAAAACTTCATAAATATTGTTTGTGTATGACTCTCTAGTAGCATTAATCAAATGCTTAATAAATGTAGGATGCATACACTTTGTTTATCTGTCTTCAAATCTATACCCTAAGATCAACTTGGAAAAACCCTAATTATTAATTTCAGATTCACATTCACCCATAATCTATTATTATTCCAAAGCAAATAATTTAACAACAAATTAAGCTGCTTACCAGAGAGATGGCATGAAATCAACACCATTCGGATTGCTAAAATAGGGAACTGTGAGGTGGCGTATGGAGGAGAGAAGAGAGAGAGAGAGAAACAGAGAGTGACAGAAGCTTTGGGGGTTTTGGGCTGCTGTTCACGATGGCTGGTGGTTGAGCTTCCATCATCCATGGCTGAGACGAAGAGAAGCAGTGAGGGAGAAGAGGGAGATCTAGAGAAAGAGAGGGGTTCGAGAGGAAGGGAGAGGCATCCTAGGTTGGCTTGCCGATTTACTGTGCTTGGAGGAGGGAGGGCCGTGTTCGTCGAAGCTAGAGGTGGCAACGTCCGCGAGGGGAAAAGAAATCGAAGAGGGAAAGGGAGGCAGCGTTGGGAGGAAGATACCGAGAGAGACAGACGACGATTGAGGGGTTGAGAGAGGGAAGAGAGGTAGTCTCCGGCAAGGTGCGGCGGTGGAGGTGGCGATGTTGACGGCTGCGTCGCTGGCTTGCAGAGGGGGTTAGGGTAGGGGAGACGACGCAGGTGACCCACCGGGGGGGGGGGAGAGGAGGAAAGAAAAAGACTGGATAAAGAGGAAAGAAAGAACAGAGAGGGTATCGGGCTGGGAAAGAAAAAGGGGGAAAAGGGTACTTTTAAAAGGCTATTTGCGGCGATTTTTATTCGCCGCGAATAAACAAATCGCCGCAAATTAATTTTACGGCGATAATATTCGCCTCAATAAATACTTATTGTAGCGATTTACATATTCGACGCAAATAAGATGCCGCTACAGTTTCCGTATTTTCTTGTGACGACAAAAATCGCCGTAATATGTCAAAAAATCGCCGCAATAAATTATCTCCCCAACTATTCCCAGTTTCTCCAAAAAAACCAGCGGCGACTTGAAAATCGCCGAAAATATCCACTATTTGCGGCGATATTATTTGCAACCATCCTAAAATTGCCAGAAAAAACCTATTTTCTTGTAGTGACATATTCTATTCTACAGTATGTTCTGGTTTGACACCAAGGGATTTTTTGGAAGGCTCTTCTACTTCCTTTCTTTTGCGTTATAAAATAAATTAGTTTCTTATTTAAAATGCAATATAATTGTGATGGTAACGGGAAAAAGGGAAAAAAAAAAAAAGGTGGAGGTGGGCGGGACCGAAGATTCGTAGATGGCTTGATTATTATATGAAGCCCGTGAATGAAAACAGTATTGGAATAAGAACCCGAAAAGCTTAAAATCAAAAAATATATATACTATTCTCGGTATAACCATGTACTGACGCTGAGATGATTTTTTTTATTGAAAAGAAAAATAAAAGAAAAAAATTTTGAGAAAAGAAGAAGGTCTTCTATCTCAAAAATCATTTGTCTTCAATTTATACCGTTTTATTAAACGGATGCCTTATATGTAAGTATTAGTGCGCGGTTTGATGCACGAACTCGCTTATAAGAAAACTTTTCCTATCTTTATAAATATATATATATATATATATATATATATATATATATATTCAAGCACTTGAAACTTGGTTTTGGTCAAAAGAAAAGTGGTCCAAACTTGGCTGCCGAGTTTCATGCATGTTTTCTTCTACCATTTCTATCTCTCACTAGTTCAGCTGTATTTTTAAACTTAATTGTGAGAGAGAGCGCCCAATTTCATTAAAGATGTATTTCTACAAGCCCACTCACACTAAGAGCATATTTTTGGGCTTTTGATTTAAAGGCATAGATTGACTCAGTCCAGTAGCCCAGCTTAATCGGACTCGGACATTTGTCCACCCAGAACCCGCCGTAAAGTGATCTGTCAAGTGTGATCGGGGTCATACGCTCATATGTTTGGTTAGTAATTTGGAAAAAAAGAAATAAAAGACGTTTTCTATATTTGAGAATTTGAGAAAGTTGATAAGTAAAATTAAAACTGCTTGAATAATATATATATTTTTTTCAGATGCTTTTGTGCTGGCTTTGTTTCCTTTATATATTTTGTTTATGACTTTCAGCAAGAAGAAGAAACTCCACATTGTTGTCAATGAGTAACATGAGAGCACATCATGAGTCCTTCCCAAAATAATCATATCAATTTCCTAGAGACAAATGCACTTTTCAAGGCCGGATTAGTAAAGATGTGCACATAATTGATGGCTCCATATATCACAAAATTTAGAATCAACACAAGGATCCGGGATCAGAGATTTAGAGGGGAGGATCTTAACCACAATTCCCTGCCAGACATTTTATAGCAATTCTCTCCGAAAAAGGAGAGAGAGGAGAGAAGAGAAGAGACCGCGGGCGGGCCCCTGTCAAAGGAAGAGAGCATGAGAATTTCTCAAAACATATTGACCCCAACAAAAAGTAGCATACTAGATTTTACATATGTACACTCACATGGGAACAGAACGTTTTTAACATTATACAGGGTAAAAGTTCTTCATACCAGCTTTATGATCATAATGGTACAACAACACGCCTATCTACAACTAAGGACACCTACCATACAGAGCTTAAGATCGAGAACAATAGTCATGCCATGCATTGATAGTATAGCATTAAGCATGATTTCTCGAGATCATTATTTGCTTGAAAAGGGAAAAAGAAAAACATAAATAAGGACTAAGAAAAAACTGACCGGCTCCAAAGACATGTATATAAAAGAGTCGTCATCTGAAGAAAGAAGCCTTCTGGGCCACTCTGCAATAACAAGCAAGAAGAGACTAGGAACAGACCTCCAGATTAGCCATAGCAGCTTCTGGATGGTAATGGAGTATTTCCTTCCACATCATCTCCCTTATCATATTTTCCCCTAAATCTTCATCTATATCAAGATCAATGGGGACCTGGGCAGGAGGGTTGGTACTGGGGTCATAAAGCGGGGACATGTAAGGATGTTGGAGTGCTTCTGTGACACTTATCCTCTTTGACGGATCAAATACAAGCATTTTTTGCAATAGATCAATTGCCAAGGGATGAGCACTGGGATAAAGACGGGAAAAGGGGGTCCCGCCAGAGTATGGAAGTGACTTAATGTATCCCTTAGCTTTTGGATTGTCTATAAATTCCAGATCCTCATCTCTCTGGCTGCCAAGGATGTTGATGATCAGCTTAAGTTGGTTGAGACACTCCGTACCAGGAAAAATGGGTTTCCGGCCAAGCAGCTCAGCAAAAATGCAACCGACAGACCACACATCAATGGATGTTCCATAGTTGTCACAGCAGAGGAGGAGCTCTGGGGCCCGGTACCAGCGAGTTACAACGTACTCGGTCATGAACTGGCCCTTAACATTGCTAGTACGTGCTAGCCCAAAATCACATATTTTTAGGTCACAGTTTGCATTTATGAGAAGATTCCCAGGCTTTAGGTCACGATGAAGTATGTTGGCTGAGTGGAGATACTTCAGGCCACGAAGCAACTGGACCAGGAAGATCAGATTAATGCAAGCAATTAAGGCTAAAGCAGCTTATAAAGATTAATTAATCTGTTTGAACTAAGGTTAAATTGACTGAATAAGAATAGCATTGATTGTGTGAATAGCACAATTATTGTGGCGACCAATCAAGTATGATACAGGGAGAAGAAGAAAAAAAAGCACTCAGAATCACATTTAACAAGATCATTGACTAAAGCCTCACAAATGTAGTATTTCGATTGGCAACAGTTCCGGAATGGGCAAAAGTACTGCATGTATTCAGCATAAGATACAAAAAACCACTAAACAGACTCAAATAGATAGCACAAAACAGATGTTGATGGTAGTACAGAACTTGATATTGCTTACAGAGTAGATATTGCTATTTTTTTCCTCAAATCAATTTCAGATGACTCACTAAATTATTCATTTTTGTTGACATCTGTTTAACTTTTTGTTTATTTTTTTATAGGTCCTTTTCTTAGATATCCTTCAGCCACTATGTAAAATTGGAATTGCATCATCATGGAAAATATTCTATTTCTTTTTGGAAAGTCAGTATGAAACCTAATATTATCCATTAATTCAAGGGAACCTCAAATCAATTCTAAAAATTCCCATATTTTCTTGTAAACATGAAAACATGCTTTTAATGAGAAATACTTTAGTTACAAAGGGATCTCACAAAAATAAACTCACATATTGACGTGGTTTGGTATGGTACTTCAGATTGTAAAATTAATTTTATTGTAAAGTAGATCTAATGGATCTCATGAACCACATCAGTTTGTGAATTTACTTTTATGAAATTTCTTTGTGGTTGTAGCAGTTCCCATTTTTAATAGATGAAAACTATAACAAAGTCTAAACTACAAAGATGATGAGACTATCATACCCACACAAGTAACATGACCAAGAAAACTCATATTCCACAAACATGCATTCACTTATAATTTACAAATAAGTTGTACGTTACAACTATCACAATTAGCAGATAATATGAATGACCGGCAACATATTTAAATTTAAGGCAGTGCTCATCTATAACAATCAGAAAGCATAAGTCAAGTTACCAATCAGAAACCATATTATAGTACACATCCATAAACTTTAGTACCCTACCAAAAATGAGTAAGCTCACTATAGAGGAGAACCATTCATAAATTATAACTGTTAAACATAATTGACAATAAACTGAGGATGTACTCACTCAACCAATATTCTAATGCTCCCCTCTATGAGCACGTGAAATGTGTATATATGTATATACATGTGTGTGTCTATATATATATAGTTAGAACTTTTAAGGTAATAGAGTGCAGTCATAGTTACTACTTGGAACTTGGGACACTAGTTCTCCCAAAGGAAATTTAATGAAACTAATCAATAATTTAAAATAAACTACTAAAAACAAGTCCAGCCCACTACTGCACCAAAAAAGAATGTAAAAAAAATACCTGAAAGAGGAAATACTGGCAGTGATCGTTGCTGAGAGTTTGAGAAGACTTAATAATCTGATGCAGATCCGTATCCATGAGCTCGTACACCAGATACACGTCCTTGAAGCTTCTCCTATGAACGGGCATCATCACATCTTTCAAAGCAATAACATTTTCATGCCTGAGATGCCGAAGAAGCTTCAGCTCGCGCAAGGTTCTCAGCGCATCCACACGGTTCTCGAACGCATTGTGAATCTTCTTTATCGCGACTTTCTCGTTGGTTTCTCTGTTCACGGAGGAGCAAACGACGCCGTAGGCCCCACGACCGATGGGCTTGATAGGCACGTACTTGGTATCGATCTCGAACAAGGTCTGCCACATGGAATAGTAATGCTTCCCTTGAGATATAACGCCATTCGGAGGTTCAACTGGAGTTGCCATCTCATCCCCTCCCAAAAACAACAAACCAAATCCGGTTCCCAAATTTCACCTCGAAATTCAAGGATCTTCACTCATTCTCCGAAACTCCGAAAAGAATTCCATGAGAACTACAAAACCCCCACATTTTTCTCGCTCAAATTCTCGCACGAACCCTACCTGTTCTACCGCCTCCCATGCGGGAGCTCTCGAATCGAGTTCGCATTCGATTTCTTCCACTCTTTAACGGTATTTGCTTCAAGACTAGCTATGTAGCTTTCTCTACGATCAGATTCGTTATCTCGTCGCGATCAGACCAGAAAATCAACTACAAACATGTGGCCTTTCATGTTAATTGTATCTCAAGCCATAGCTCATCGCTCAACACTCTCACAATGACGGGTACGGATATTTTACGTTTTTCCACCCTAGTTTGTGGGACCCATTGAAAAACGACGACGTTGTTGGGAGTTTCCGTTAAAACTGAGATGAGCTTTGTTCGAACTTGAAGCTTGACGGAGTGAATCAGATTTTTCGTATATGGGGAATATTCTCCGTTTGTTCGTATTAGAAAATTGAAAAATCCTAAATCTTGATTAATCCACCGGAATTAGGTGGTCCTGACCAACCTGTCTGCCCAATGACATCACTTATCCGTCAAATCGTAAGGCTTAATAATTATGTGTTTTTCTGTAGAAGGTTTATATTTAGCAAAAATTACTTGATATAATTTATTAAAAAATTAAATTTATTTATTTATTTATTTATTTTTAAAGTAACAACTAAGCCTTGTTTAAATTAAAAATTCATCTCAATTTATCTCATCTCATCTCATAATTACAATTATTCTAAATTCTTATATAAAATATAATAAATAATTAACTTTTTTAAATCTCAAAATAATAATAATATTAAAAAATAATATTCTAATAACATTTTATTCAACTTATATAAAACTATCTCAACTTATCTATGACATTTCCACGGGGCCTAAATTTATCTGATCTTAATATGACATAAAATTAATTTTTTTTAATAAAAGTGTTATGAACATAAATATATATATATATATATTCATAAATTAATGTGACTCAATATAATACGATAGATTATAAATTTATTTTTATAAAATTTTTATGGGACTAAAAATTTCTCTTTCAATCAAATTCAAAGATAAATTAAGATGAAATATTAAAATAACAATAAATCTCACACTTCTATTATTTTATCCTTGTATTCTTTTTTTTTTATTCTTTGATATGATATATTTTTAATAAAAATCTTCTATCTTCTCCTCATTAACAAATATATAGGAAATAAAATATTAATTGTGACATAAAAATTATTAGAAATATTAATTGAAATAAAATCAGAGTAATATTATATACAATTTTAATCCATTGCATTTTTTTTTTTTTAAAAAGTGGGGCTCATTATTAAAAAATAATTTTTTACATGAATCACAGTGTTAACGTCGTGTTTCGCATACTTTTGGATCAAGTTCTAACAATCAGGTATTTAAAAAGGGTACCTGCACAAGGTAGAAAATACTACGACTTTGAGAGGACAGTCTTGGGGTCGAGGAACCTCCGATGCCAAAGTTAGTAAATATTCTTAGAGTGTAGCAAATAAGTAAGAGAGTCTAGGGATCAAAGAAAGTATTCTCATACCTAGGGTCTGCTATTTATACTACCAATCCGAGGAGCAGATCATGCCTGCTTTCATGAAGTTCGTGTTTCCCGTACTGTTCCTTTTGTCAGAGTCTTTAAATGCAGCGTGGCTCAGCAACGGCGTCATTAATGTGGAGTGGTTATCCAACCTTTTCCTTTTAGTTTGCCTTCCTTCTAGTTCGTTCATGCTTTATTTGTCAGTAGATCGATAGTTCTCTGTATATCACGTCTGCCATGCGGGCGGCACTTGAGGACTAGACACTACTTAAAAGGTCTTCAAACCGACGAGTCTCATCCTCTGTAGCACCATCCCTCCTGCAGGTTATGTACAGAGGAGCCTTCTAGTGAACCGGGTTCGTGACTTTCTACTCTAGGCCAGACTTAACAGGGTCTCTTAGGCCTTAAGGGAAAAATCTCCTTACAGTTACCCCGCTAATTCTCATCGAATGAGTACGGTGGGAATTTATCATGATTTTATGCCGCCTTCTTGCCAAGGCCGGGCATTTTTTTTAGGTTTTCTGAGGTTTGGGAAACTTCTACGAGCTGGCATTTCTGACGGCGTTCCTATCTTCCATGATGAGCTCACACTTTCATTAAATCTTTTCAACCTCATTAATGAAGGGGTGTTAGGCGATTTTTCATGTTGGTGTCACTTTGTAAACCACATTCTACAAAACCGAAACGGTGAATCCTTGTTGCTATGATTCATAAGAGTCTAACTGTCACTTTCATTTTATAAAACGTGGGAGTGAGACCTGATTTCCGCCCACTATGTTGTGATTGTCTCGCCATTCTATTTCTCTTGATTTTTCTTCTCTTCAAATAGTCTTCTTTGCTACTTCATGTTCTGGTAGTGATATAGCTTGTGAGAGTCCATACAATGAACCACTCACTCGGGCCGAGTACCCAGTGGGGGGCGACTCTCTTCCGGATGTTGTGGTGGGCCCCCATTTAAAGGGTTTGAGCGGGGATCCGCTTGCTCCTCCCGAGTTCTCTGTGGGATTTCTTGAATTTGCGGGTCTTGCGGAGACCTTTCCTTCTTTGTCCATGCTAGCCATGGAGGGGAGCCGAGAGGAAGCTATTGGCCGGATTATCGAGTGCTTGTCGGGTTTCTTTCATGAGTTTTGATCGTCTCTTTCCTGCCTTTTACCTTTTATTTTCTTTCCCTCTCCCTTGTTCTCAGTCTTTCATTTACGTTGCCAGGGTACCTCTCAGTTTGCAGTTTTTATCATAGATGATCAGGGGAGGCGGCCATTTAGGAGAGCTTGGATCTTCCTCGGGTCGACAGGGAGGAGAGGGAACAACTGAAGCACAAGCTTGAGAAGACAAGACTCGACCTGTCGGATGAGCGCAAAAGAGCAAATAAGCTGGAGCATTGTTAATGGACGCACAAGCAGAAGTGGGAAGGGAAGAAAACATGATTGGAACAGCTTAACCAAAGTCTCCAAGACGACTTGTCTCGAGTGCAGGAGGAGAAGGACTAGCTGGAGCAATTGAACCAAAATCTTCAGGACGCCACCCTCTCCTTACAAAGGCAGCTAAGGTGGTTCTCGAAGCTTCACGACGAGGTGTGGGGACGCAGAATCACTGAAGGCTGTAAATCAATGCGATCATTTCTTCTGGCGAGTCCAAAGTTGCATTCGAGATCTTTCACTAAGTACCTTCAGTGGCTTGCGCTTGGCGATATTTCTACTAGCAAGGCATCCTTTGAAACCAACCGCGACCTAGGAAGGAAAGAGATACCTAATCCTTTCCCTGATCTTGCTGCACCTGCACCGACATTAGTGGAGCTGGCCATCCTTGTTCTTGATGCCGCTGAGACAACCAACCTTGCTCCTGTTGCCGCTAAGACTTAAAGATGTTATCTGTTTCGTTGTACTGCCTTTTTTTTTACACATGTTTCCGCATTTTGTTGCTCAACAGCTTGTACATATATATACACTGACTAATTCACATATATTTGTTCGTCATGTCCTCGCCTTTGTCTCTTTTTCCTTTCTCCATTCATTTTTGTGTGGGGCCTGGGGAGCCATGGTAAAGGGGTCAATAAAGCTCCTACTTGCCTCGCTAGCTAGTCATGTTGTGGCAATATCCCAGCCTACCCCGCTGTCGTCCATTTTAACCTTTCCAACCCTACTAGCTACTTTCGCTTTCATTTCTTCTCTCTCTCTTTTTTTTTTTGTGTGCAAATTTCTAGGTTTCTGAAAGCAGTCACAGATTGTTAGGTTGACCTGCCTTGTTGACTATTCAGCACCTTTAGGTTGGGAAATGGTTAGAAACCCAGCAGGTTCTAAGTAATGGGAATAAATCCCTTATAGAGGAGATAGAATCACTGACAGAAGAACTACGAGTCTAGAAATAATTCTTCTTATCTCTTCCTTCATGTATGCCCTGTTAAGTTCTCGGCCTGCCTGGTCGCATGCTGAGTGATCGTTTGCATTTTACGTACTTGGCAACACAATGCCAGTTACGTTTATGCATTAAATGACATCCATTCAATTTTCGCTTCATGGCTCTGTTCTTTACTTACATTAACTCTGCACATCGTATCAATAGATACTCTCTGCAGCAGTTGCGATAATCAAGGGATTCTGATTCTCTGGAGAGGGACACGTGGCGACTTATGGTGATTCGTTGAGTTATGAAGCCTCGGCAGGCCAAGCGTCAACCCTGCCTATATAAGGACCCTTATCCTAGTTAGAAATTCCATTATACTCATTTCTGTCTTTTTCTTCTATTTTGTGACTCTTGCTTTACTGCTTGAGTTCCCAATTCCTTTGTTTTCATTTATTTTCCTTCCAAGTTTCTTTGTATTTTCTTATATCTTTCATGGTTCTGATGAATCATTTACACCCTAGTGGGCAACAGGTCCTCTAGTGGCACTTAAGCTGCTACTGGTTATGGCGGTTTGAACGTCGTAGGGCGGAACTGCCCATCCTTCGTTGTTGGGGTCCAGAACCCTTTGTTCTCGTTCTTTCCATTTTGCTTATTATGCCTCACTCGTTCTAGCCCTTTTGCTTCCGGGAACTCTTCTCCTCACTTATTGCCTATACCGAACTTGTTGCCTGCTTGGTTGCAGTGGAGGATGGTTTTTGTTGTTGTGGTGTCGTGGTGGCCATCGCACACAGCTACAAACCCTGATTCTTTCAGCTAGAAACGTGGTCTGCAACTTAGGCCTTTTGGTTTCCTTGGGTCCAAGAACAGTGAGGTATTCTGGATCTTTTAAATTATCCCTGGCCATTCCACGGTCTAGGGTCAGGCACTAGAACTTGTTTTGTTGGATATATAAGCTTCACAATGTAATTTTCTCTTTGTAGTCCTGCAGCCTTATGATCTAACTTGTCCCTTGTAGTTTTGCAACTTCATGATGTAATTTGTTTCTTATAGCTTTGCGACTTCATTATGTAGTTTGTTCCTTGTAGCCTTCTGACTTCATGATGTAATTTATTCTTTGTAGCTTTGCAACTTCTTGATGTAATTTGTTCCTTGTAATCGTGCATAATTAATAAAATGATTTGCGTATTCGGCTATATTGTTTCCTCATTTTTCTTGATGTATTTCTTCTTGTACTTCCCGCCATTTTTTTATCTCGTTCTGCGCTTATTACCTTCCGTTGTGTGTCACTATTGCTCTTGCTTGTATCTTTTATCTTGGTATTTGGAGAGCTTATAACTTTGACCTGTTTCTTGCTTATTGATGCTTATGGAGCATTTTTACGGTACTTTGCTTCCTTTCTCTAGATTCTTCTTACTTTGGACAGTCGTAAAACTTAAACCCGCACTCCATTATGGAGAGGTCATGCTACCTCAAGTTAGCCCGCCCATTTTTGGTTCCCCAAGGAAGTAACTTCTTTAGGCCACTATTGGGGCGGTCCACTCTTTCACCATAATAGGAGTCGAGGTAAGGTCTTCAGGCTACCTTGAAGGCAGGACCCACTCTCTTTTGTAGGAGGGATAAGGCCACCTTTAGGCCAGCCTTTTCCTATTGAGTCCCACAGGGAGGCAAGTTGTTTGGGCAATCTATTACTAGATCCGCTCCCCCTTGTTGACATCACAAGAAAATGTAACATTTTAGGTCAGGCTAGTGTTAGACCCACTCTTCGTTCGTAGTGGAGGTCGGAGTAAGTTTTCGAGTTGTCGCAAGAGCCAAACCCGCTCTCCTCTATGGGGGGACAAGGTAACCTTTTAGGTTTACCTTTCCCCTTGTATCCTGCAGGGAGGTAAGTTATTTGAACAGTTTGTTACTGTACTCCCTCCCGCCTATTGACACTTACGAAGAAGGTAAATTTTCTGATTTCGGGTAGCTAAGGAATAATCCGCATTCCATCGCGAGAGGAAAAAGGCAACCTTAAGGCCTACCTTTCCCTATGGTCTGTGTCGTGATAGGAGACGGGGTAAGTTCTTCGAGTCACCTTAAAAGTAGGACTCGCTCTCCTCTGAAGGAGGAGATAAGGTCACTTTTAGGCCAGCCTTTCCCCTTTGAGTCCCACAAAGAGGTAAGTTGTTCGAGCAGTTTGTCATTGGACCCACTCTCACTCGTTGATATCACAGGGAAGGTAAATGTTGGGTTAGGTTGGTACTAATCCCACTTTTTGTTGCAGCAAAAGTCGGGATAATTTATTCTGGACGACAATGGGGCCGATCCCGCTCTTCTTTATGGGAGGGATAAGGTCACTTTTTAGCTGACCTTTCCCTATAGTGTCCCGTAGGGAAGGTAAGTTTTTGAGTAGTTTGTGACTGGACCTACACCAGCATGTTAATGTCTGCAAAGAAGGTAAATTTTCATCTTCGGGTTGCCAAAAGCTGACCCGCACTTTATCGCAGGAGGGACAAGGCAACCCTTAGGCCTACCTATCCCTATGGTGTCTCGCAAAGAGGTAACTTGTTGATGATATTGTTGTCGTAGATTTCGTTAGCCGTACTTTTTATTGTTGGCGCCTTACTAGTAACATGAGAGCATGGAGCATATGTTTTGTATTGTCTTGAAAAGTTGTGTTTCATTAAGTAAAAAGGAATGTACAAGCTAGATGATGAGCCGTTACAAAATTAAGGGACACGGAATCTCGGTCTGAGGAAATTGTCATCCATACTTCTCTCCAAAGTCGAGCACCGTCCCTTTCCCCCTCAAAATTGGCAAGGCGAGGTGTAGTTGGAGGCTTGCAGCAGTTTCTTTGATGGTGCCAAGCTTATCTTGTTCCGTTGTTGCCGTCCAAGGCAGGCCCTTCATCTTTCTGCTTCAGCTCTTGAACATAGCATTCCCTCACCGATACCTGCTCTTCTCGGACTTCTCCAATTTCCTGGGGAGTTGGGATCTTCATGTTGAGGTGGTAGGTCGACGTGACGACCCTTAAGCTATTGCGATGGGCCTCCCGATGATGGCGTTGTATGCCGACAAAGTTTTCACCACCAGGAAGTCGACCAAAATAGAGATTGTGCAGGGGCTACTTCCCATCTAGACGGATAGCGTGATGGTTCCCACCGACTGAACAATACTTCCGAAGAAACCTTTCAATGGCATGGGGGTGGGCAACAGCCGGGAGGCCTCAATACCCATCTTGTTAAAAGCTTCCCAAAACAGAATGTCCGCGAAACTCCGTTGTTGATGTGTATTCTGCGGATGGTGAAGTTGGCGATGAGCATTGTGGCCACTAAGGCGTCGTCATGAGGGTACAGAACCCCTTCTTCATCAGCCTTCGTGAACGAGATTTTCGGAGTAGGATCACCCCTTCTTTGTTTGGCAAGATGATACTCAGCCGAGTATACCTCGCAGTATCGAGCCTGCCTGACATGTGATTTTCTACTTGACAAAGTGATGCCCCCGCCCTCGAACCCTTCAGTTATGGTTCGAATTTCCCCAATAGAGGGCTGCTGCCTTGATGGCCAATAGGGGCGGCCTGGCGGTTGAGGACTGTTAGCCTGTCTGTGTTGGCCACCTCGATCCCGACTCCTTTCCCTCGATCTTCATTCTTCCCCTTCTCTCTTGCTCTTGTCTTCTGGCAGGGGAGCGGTGGTGCCTCTGCTGTTTCGCATATTCCTTCATTCCTCCAGGGGAGAAACAATCTTCGGTGTTGTGTGAGGTGGATAGATGGTACGTGCAGTAACGATGCATTGTTCCCCAGTCAACCTCCTTTTGAACGGTGAATGTAGGCCGGTCGTACTGTGGTCCGAGTCCCTTTGCTGGGATTTCCTCTCACCACTTCTCTTGGAAACCTTTTCCCCATTTCTCATGGGGATTGGCTTTGGTTGGGGCCTTATCCTTCCTCTCTGTGCGTTCCACTTCCTTCCTTCGCAGCTCTGTCAACACCTAGAGAGTGTCTCCCGCGTTGATAAAATTATCAGCCTGGTCGATGAACTCCCGCAATGTCGCCAGAGTCTGTCTAACTAGCTCTACCATAAACTGGGAGCACTGCCAAGGTTATCTTCTCATCTTGGTTTTCGGTGGTCATGCACTCTTTGTTAAATCGGGCCAAGTAGAATTTCAGGCTTTCGCCCTCCATTTGTTTGATAGTGAGGAGGTACGCAGTCAGACGTCACCTCATTCGACAAGACATTAATTGGATTAGGAATAGTCTAGCTAGCTTGCTGAAGCTATCTACTAATTTAGGTGCTAGTGACCCAAACCATACACATGCTGACCCCACCATTACTTCTTTAATATAGGATAAACCCATGCTCGTGAGCAACTGGTTCACCGTTGATGACGTACCCATTTTTCATGTTATTTTCTCATATTTCCCTTTGAGGCTACAGAGTTCGTTCTGATGTTTTTGTTCCTCTTCCTTCTTTGGTCCCAATTGCTTGTTTCAGGACCCCACATGCTCAGTGTCACTGGCTTCCCTGCCATCTTGCTCCCACTGGGGTTTCTTGAGCTCCTCGTTTTCTTTGCGGAGTACCTGTACTTTGTTAATTAGCTTTGTCACCCATTCTTTCATAGTTTTCAATCTTGTTTCCATGGCACCTCTCATGTTTCTCCTGAGTTGTTTGGAACGGGTTGTCACAGGAATGAGAAGAACACACAAGATCTATTACGATCCCACAGACGGTATCATTGTTTATGTCGTATTTCACATATCTTTAAGCCAAACTCTAGCAATTCAGGTCTATAAAAATGGGCCCTGTATAAGGTAGAAAAACTATGACTTTGAGAGGGCGGCCCTGGGGCCGGGGAACCTCTGATGCCAAAGTTAATAAATATTCTTGGAGTGTAGCAAATAAGAGAGTTTAGGGATCAAATAGAGTATTCTCGTACTTGGGGTCTGCTATTTATACTATCAGTCTAAGGAGCAGATCATGTTTGCTTTCATGAAGTTCGTGTTCCCCGTATTGTTCATTTTGTCAGAGTTTTTAAATGCGGCCTGGCTTTACGACGGCGTCATTAATATGACATGTTGTCCGAATGGCAGAACCATTAATGCGGTATGGTTATCCAACCTTGTCCTCTTAGTCTGCCTTCCTTCTGGTCCATTTATGCCTTCTCTGTCAGTAGATCAACGGTTCTCTGTATATCATGCCTACTGTGTGGGCGGGCACTCGAGGACTGGACACTACTTGAGGGGTCCTCATACCGACGACTCTTATCCTCTGCAGCACCATCACTCCTGCAGGTTTTGTACAGAGGAGCCTCCTAGTGGGCCAGGTTCATGGCTTTTTGCTCTGGGCGGGACTTAACATGGCCTCTTAGGCCTTAAGGAGAAAATTCTCTTACACCCAAATTAGCCACTTTCTTCAAAAGGAATGCGTGAAACTGGCACATCCTAAAATTCAAATATCATTTTTCTTTTATATAAATAATTCTATGTGAATGTCTTTATACTATACACAATCTACATGACAAGATGTGATAATCCGGACTAAGCCAAGTTCACATCTATTACTTTATTATGACTAGTTTAACCCACTTAGTTATCTGTCCAAATTTTGGTATGTAGAGAATATAGTAAACATCAAGGGCCTTATTATCTTAGAAAATGGGGCATCCAAGCCCAATAAAAGGCCCATCATGGGCTAGTGTGAATCGGCCACTAAGGGCCTAGGGCTTGGGAAAAAAAACTAACAGGGTTTTGCATGAGAGGCGTCCACATGGAAGAGGAAAGTAGCTTTTGGTTTTTCCTAAGAATTCACATCATTTGGAACCTAGGAAATGAGCACTTTGGTTAACACAAGTGATGCCACGTGGCCAACATGCAAGTCAAAACCTTGAGTACATTAAACCTCAACATGAAAGTGGAAGAAAGGGGGAGAGATAAGAGGGTTTCAAAACCCTAAGAGCCACACGCCACACACACATGCACTTGTGTGAGTTCCTAGAAGGTGCAATGATTTGGGGCGCCTAGAGAATGTGCAAAATTAGAGGCACAATGTTCTAAGGGACTATATGGACTCTGCCAAAGGAGGAAACCAATAATCTTTTGCCACTTGTCGAAAGCATGAGATTTCCAAGAAGTTGACATGGGAGATGGCACATAAGGGGACTCAATAGGCAGAGGCACAACCCACAAAGACTAGGGTTTCAACCAAAGGGGATGCAAGTCACCATCTGTCAAACATGCGTTCAGGATGGAGGATTCTAGAAATAACTAATGATGAGAAGTGGAAGAGGCACCTTGGGACAAAGTAAAACCAAGTCCTTAGATTTGGCCACCCACACACCACATGTTATTTGCCTAGGGAACCAACACTCACATGCCACCCAAGCCTAAAGAAGAGAAAATGTCACCTAGGGAACCCACATGTACACGCCACTCAAGTCTAGGGTAGAGGAAAAGGCTTTATGTGAAATGAGAAGCTCGACCAACCCCACACACACACACGCACCACTTGCCAAGTGGCAAGCATGCCCACGTTCATCCTCCCAAGGATGATTGAGGGTTTGCGTTTTGACCTTTTTGACATCAGATTCATTGAACCTAGACACATGAGGAAGGGTACATTTGGAATCTAGGATTTCTAATGGAGGGGTTCACGCCAATTGTCTATGAGGCTTTTGGTTTTCCTAACACAACTCAATCATGAGGAAGATAAAGGGATTTTCGGCCATGGTGCTACATGGCATACATGCATGAGTCTTTTGCTTTTCCAAGGAAGGAGGGTAAGTCTATAAAATGAAAGGGGCCGATGGGTGAAGAATATTTTTGGACAATTTCGAATTCTCATTCTTGTGTCACTTCTCATCCCACACGACTACACCATTCTCTCACCTTTTCTCGCAATTTCTCCCCAACCAAACACCATACACGCACCCTCCTCCTTCATCCAACCAGCCTTACGAGTAATGAAGGAAGTGGTGACTTCGTCTAAAAGGAAGGACACCCACAGTAAGATTCATACGCCCATCCTCATTCACACACACACACACGACTGTTTTGCGTGAAGAAGGTGATCCATGCCTTCTTTTGTACATGGACACTTTGGATAGGGCTAGGATTTGTTCTTAAGGAAGAACCAATCCACCCTTAACACTATGCACATGAGCATGAGTTTTTGGAAAGGAAGGAGAGCCACGACCACTACACTTAGATAAGCTAGGGTTTATTTCTTCATGAAGTTTTGGATTTGAGAGTGAAGTCTGAATGTTAAGGAGCCCTTTTTGCCATGGGAATGAGTTTCAGGAGCTATGTACACGACACACACTCACACAAGAGATTAGGGTTTTGGATGACCATGTATAATGAATCTAGATATGCATTTTTAGCTTGCTATTTGTAATCATTGGATTTTTGTAAATAGACCTTCAATCTACTATCGGATAATATGTGTATATGATGTGTAAACTTGCATTGTTTGTTATTTGATTTGGATGAAATCTCCTATCATGTTATATTCGGTTTTACCTAAATATATGTTGCTATGTTGATCGTTGTATATTATCATGTTGATTGTTATTCAGTTTTATCATGAAATCTCTTGTAAAACCATGTTTTGTCTTCGGATCTATATGATCATATGACCATGTTGTTTGATAATGTTATACCGAATATGTTAGAAGTCCTAAACTCATGTTATTGTTAAAAAATCATGTTTTCAAGTGGTTTTATATTTCGGCCTAGCATAGTGAATGCTATTATGAATATGTTTTACCAATTGTTAATCATTGAATGCCGTTGTTTGTACGAGTAAGTTAAGTATTTGCATATTCTAATATTTTCAAACCATAACGCGGGATGTATATTGTTTGTGTATAACTACATGGCATGAGATTGCATGATTTTCAACATGCGTGATTACATGATTCACATGGAATTCACAGGGTTTAAGACATACTCAGAGTTGTATTGTTATTATGGAATAAAAAGAATTAAAGAAGTGAAATGTTTATTGGGAGAAATCCTTGTAGTCACTGAGCAAGGGAGTGAACCAAATTATTCACACTAAAAGAATCGAATGATTTGAATTGATTTTTGTTTCTTTCCCCGAAAATCTTTTGTGAAAATAAAATGGAGTGGACGCAAATAGAAGTATATTGAGCAGCTAAGAAAATTGAAATTTTTGTCTTGATTTAGGAAAAACAAATGCAGTACTCAAAATTGAATTTCTAAGAGAGTTTTGGACTAGCATTTAGGTCTCGGGTCTCCTTCTCACAGAAGGCATTCAAGGGAGTTTTAACATTCCACAATTATTTTCAAATGCAATTTCAATCAAGATTAAAGCATTTGGATGATATATATGATATATGCACCAATATAATATTTTATGAATAACCTCAAAAAATTTCATATCAAACCAACAATCAATATGTAAGTCAGGAGTAGGGCCTACACTCCCTAAGCATCCACTGTGCCTTCAATCAATGATGACTCAAAAAGAAAATTGAAAACCCTAACCTTGGCTTTCACTCAAGGTTGACAGAAACTTATGAAAAATATGAGTTGATACCAAAAGGAAATCAAAAACCCACATTGAAACCCGACTGCTCAAAGGTTTCCCTTAACCGAGGTTACGAAATTACTCACTCATCAAGTATGAAAATAAATTGTTAATCAAGAAAAAGAACATTTTCATAATCCAAAGAAAGAGTAAACCCTAAAATTGAAAGAAGATTTTTTGATCGGTTCTCAGATTCTACCAGAAATCTTGAGTGACCCCCTCTTGCACACCATCTCATGCTTTTTAAGCTTTCCTTCGTTATCCTCTCCTGTGCTTCTGCCGATTTCTCTCTCTAGGTTGTTGCTCCCTTCAATTCCATGCGGTTCTTCTAGGGTGCAAAGTCCGAGAGGCAAAACAAAAAAGATTAAGGGTTTAAGTGCTGAAGGGATTCTTTATTCTTTTTTTGTCTAAGTGTTGTGTGTGTGTGACATAAGTGGTCCGAGTAAGCAATTTACATGTATTTTTTCCTTTTTGACCCTGTAGTGCCCTTATTGCAATTCTGCTATGTAAATGAGCATATGTAATTCATTTTCAGACCAAAAATTCTAATTTTCATGCTCAATTATTGCATTATTTTCATTTCATCACACCCCAAACTAGCTTTTTGCTAGACCCATAACAAAGGCGTGATGTACAAGGAATAAACAATTCTCCTCTTTTTTTTTTTTCTAAAACTTTCTATCAAAGGTTTTCCCAACTGAGAACTTGTAAAAAACGTAGGTCATTAATTCCATAGTTCAGGTTGTTTCTCATTTCAGAACTTCATGTAATATAGAAACACTTTTGCAAATGAAACCAATAATGTAATTGCATGTTCGAAACTATGATCAGTATTGTGCCTGGGTTATTAGAGAATTCCATACTCAATTACTACATTATTTCCACTTTATCATCAAGCTGTAACGCAGGATGTATATTGTTTGTGTATGATTACATGACATGAGATTGCATGATTTTCAACGTGCGTGATTACATGATTCAAGAAAATAGCAAAGTATCATAAGTCCATGTCACATGCATTGGGTTTGTGCATTGTTTTCAAGATAATGAGTCAGTAAACATTTTGTCATGACCCCAAATGCTAGGACAGGAGAATGCCCTAACGGAACTCTTTTATCCACTCTAGAGTATTTAAAATAGAGTGGTCCCTAGGTTGACAAAATGCAGTCAACAAATCTCGAATGGATCCTTGTGGAAATGATACCAGAGTAGGGTTGCACCTAAAGCTAGTGAGTGTCATACGGTAATGGCAAAATATGTGAACTACTATAATAAGTATGTTAAGGAATATGACGTAAGGGAACACACGTCAAGTGGGCCATTGAATGATGCGCTTAACTAGCAGGGAACGCATGATGCATAGGGGAGCCATGAGGTATCCAACCATATGTTATAAGAAACGAACAAGACAATGAGCTCAAAGATATGATATGTGAATGACAAAAAACTCGAGTTCAAATGATATGTTATATGTTTAAGAACCAAAGATGGAAAAGATGTTTTATTGAAAAGGTTAAAAGGTCTCGATTACATGTTATTTTTGAAAAAGTTAATGTTGCATAAGTCAAGTTTTATGTCAAAATACATGTCAATGCATTCATTATGGTTTGCCCTTATATGCTTATGTTATCTGTTATATGTTGCTTGTTTATTTATTGAGATTTCTCAACATCTTACTATGGTAGTTTCCACTATCATTCCCCACCCGGAATGGTAGAAGTTGTTATAGGACTACAAGAGAATGACCATGGGAAAATGCAAAAGGTTAGCTCCCTAGATAGTCAAGGAGACCCTGAAGAGCCATGAGAGCTCATCGGAGCCATCTTTAGTAGATAGGCTAGAAGCCGCTGACCAATTCATTACTGAAGTATTGCAGCTCTTCAAAGAACTGAGGAGAATTTTGATCAAAGACAATGCCGAATAGGGATGGCCTTGTAAAATTGTATTTTGGAAATGGACCATGGAAATACGTGGTAGAAAAAGGAATGACTCAGATTTTTGTGAAATCAACTTTTTGATGATCCCTTGTTTTGGAAGACTTTTGAAAACGATGTCTATTTTGGAAGTACTTTAATGGAGTTTAAAAACTTTGGAATGCTTACACTTCGGTACCAGTTATCACATTGCCACCAATTTTATGTAGTAAAGAATTATTATTATTTTTTGTTGCGATTTATTGCATACTGTTAGATCATTAGGTGCATTGCATCATAACTGTCATATACGGGAGTATGTAGTCTTGAGTTATATATCCCGACACTTCAGTCACTGTCCAATTTCAAGCGAAGAGTGAGGGCGTCACACAAAATTTAATTTAGAAAATAAATTTTAAATTTTAAAAATTAGATTATGCCATGTGGATGGTTTATGGTGTAAAATCCTTTTATATTCCCACTTCAATATCCCAAAAGTTTGCATAAAGTTGAGTCTGAAAATCGAGCACCAAGTTAATAAAGCAACTTGCATCGTCGTAATTAGTTTGAATTGGCAACTATTTTGACAAATAATTCTGCTATAGGTACCCTTCGTTGAATACCTGTTACAGAATCGGCTGACATGACTAATGCCACGTCAACTTTGTGTCACTTTGTCTAACCACTCTCTTCCACTTTAAGGTCTTGGGCAAAATATGCAGAAACAAGAAAAACCCTCCTCCATGGCCAAGGCTAAAAAGTACATCCCCATTGCCGGAGGGAGTTTGATCTCAAACTTCAAGAGCCTCTTTCCCATCCTCAAAACCAGAAGAACCGTTGTTTTAGTATATGGGTTCGTGTTTGCTTTTGTTGCTTTCACTATTTTTTTAGCCTTCAGTCCCTCATCCAACTCTGCCTCTCCTTGGTTCATCAACATTTTTGGTAGTAGTAATACCAATAGTAGTACGGGTTCAGCAAGTGACTCTTACAAATCTCAATTATCTTCTATTTTCTCAAACTTCTTCCCCGACAATTCATCTAAACAACAAGAAGTTGATAACTTTTCTTCTCCTCCCCAAAATAGTACCTCTAGATCTAGTAATACCGCATCCCAATCTCTTAATCTCACTGAAGAACCTTCCACTGTGAAAAACAATACTCAACGTTCAGTCAATTCTGGTAAGGGTAAACTCCCAAACTCAAATCAATCTAAAATTGTTGCTCCGGTGGTTGGCAATCACAGTACAAGTATATTGGTGAATTCAGCTCCTAATATGGATAAAGAATCAGTTCTTGTGAGAAATCAAACTCAAAGGTCAGAGAATTCTGATAAGAGAAATCCTTACAGCTGGTCTGGCTGATTTTCTCCCAAAAATAGACAGCCACTTATCATGTTACACGTATGTCTTTCCATCCGATCTATCCTAAACCAGCAACCATGAGAAAATTGAGTTAAACAAAAACTCATCGTATCCCCTTCATCCTCGTCCCCCCTTCCACCACACTTATTCTAAACCAGCAAACATCAGAAAATGACAATTTTTCTTCTGCGGGATTTCAACCCGAAGGAACTCCCCTTGCACCCCCCTTCGTCAAATCTCAACCTGAAAGAACTCTCACAAATCATGTTGGTGCCCCTCTCTTCCAACAGACACAATCAATTTGCCAACAATACAAATTATAGTAAACTTCTTCTTCTTAGAACTCCAGAACTTTCTCACTTTTATCGTGAACTATCTATATGGTTTTAAGAATATATGCAGAAAGTATTCTAGGGGACATTCAAACAATACATAGATCCCTTGATTCCAATTTATATTTATCAATGGCAAGACCTGTATTTACAATTTACATTAGAGGAAAATCACATGTTTTCAAATGATAAGGCCATAAGTAAGAACCTACTAAACTTCACTTGCTTTAGAACAACCCAAAATTTGATACGGGTCAAGATCTTTCATGTCCAAAAGGCGTACGCTTCAGCTTTACCAACAAAACCTAGGCAACGCAATACCCTGCTGAAAAAGGGGGATGAGAATAGAATATAAAATTGATGCTTCGCCTCTTTAAAAGAGTAAGTTGGGAGTTTAACCTCGAGAATTAGAAAGATGATGTGCCGACTGAAGAGTATCCAGCAGCCGTTTCTAGGGTTGAGGGCTTTGGTGGAAGAGGGAAGAAGAACAGATGCAAGGAGGGGCTCGTGTCTTGCGGTGCAAATAAGAAAGTGACTCACTTGATTATTTGTGATCTAGTTTATTTTTCTTTCGGTGGATTTTTTACGTGTCTTGAGTTGAATGGAAGACTGTTTTTGTAGAATTAATAGTCGGACTGTTATGAAACGCCTCTCTTCTGATAGATTGAAAGTTTTGAAACTAAATCAGACTATCGTACTCATCCTTAAATCAAAAGATACAAACGTGCCGTTTAACTAATACAAATGTGAAATCTCGGGTACGCGGGGTAACCGTCCCTTGTGAAAGTAGAGTTTTTGTTCGACAAATCGCTGCTAAAACAATTTATACAGCAATTTTGTCGGCTTATGATTGTTGTCATTTGTCACAACGATCGGTTGTGGCGCCGTTGATCGAGTGCCACGTGCGTGATCTCTCCCAACGTGGCATGTAACTATTCGTTGGTTAGACGTGGAGTCTGGACTTGAACCTAGAGAAGCAGAAGGAACGAAGAAACGAGAGCAATCGGCGGAAGGACTCCAACCATGATCTCGCAGTTCTTCGTGCTGTCGCAGAGAGGCGACAACATTGTATTCCGTGACTGTGAGCCACTGTCTTCCTCTATTTCCCTTGAATCTCCACTTTTCACTCTTCTGAATTTCAGATTTTGTTATTGCTGTTACACAACTCAGATCGTTGGATTTTTAGCTATTTGGTCTGAGTTTATACGCGCCTAATTTCGAGTTAAATTTTTCTGATTTATCTAATTCAAGTCCTAAAAATTTATGCATATGGTACCTAAAGAAAACCCGTTGAGAGCCTGAGAGGTAATTATTGTAGTAGAAAGGGTTCAAGCTGTATATGATTTATACGATTATAACCTAATGTCTGTTGTGGATGACTGTTATTAAGGAATCTGGTGCGTGTGATTGAGTTTTGTGATACATATTCAGCATTTTCTGTTAAATGAAATGCAGATCGTGGTGAGGTACAGAAGGGAAGTGCCGAGATATTTTTCCGTAAAGTGAAGTTTTGGAAAGAGGATGGAGACGGCGATGCGCCACCTATCTTTGTAGGTATTTTACCTGTTAATTTCCCATAGGCAGTAATACTTTCATCTCTCTGCTGCACATGGGCTGTAAAGCCGAGGTCATTTCTGTATATATATGCTTTTGCGTCCTAAAAGCAGAGTTATATGCCTTCAAGAAACAAAGTTGAAAAAAGTGAATCAAGCTATTGTTCATAGTTTGTGGAATTGTAATATTGTGGGATGGGTTGAGTTAGTGTCAAAAGGGGCTTCGGGAGGCATCTTAATAATGTGGAATAGGAGGGTGGTGGAGTTGATGGACCTTATGTGGGGGAATTCTTGGTGGCGTGTCATTTCAAGAGTATAGAGGATGGGTTTGAATGGGCATTTGCTGGAGTGTATGGTCCTAATGTGGATAGTAAAAGGAGTATCTTATGGGATGAAATTTCGGGTTTATGTGGTTGGTGGAATTTACCTTGGTGTTTTGGCAGGGACTTTAATCTTACTCACTTTCCTAGTGAGAGAGTGGGGGATTCTCACTTTTCGTGTGCAATGACTGTTTTTTCAGATTAATTTTTGAGTTAAACCTGATTTGATTTACCGTTGGTGGGAGGAGATTATACGTGGACAAATGGCATGACTTGTTCTACGCTGGACAGGTTTCTGGTATCGCCCTCTTGGGAGGCTCATTTTTCTGGTTTGAGTCAGAAAATATTGCCGAGATTGTGTTCTGATCATTTTCCTATTATGTTGGATTGTGGTGGAATTGAGGGTGAGCGTAGGTATTTTAAATTTGAAAATATTTGGCTGAAGGATGAGGGATTTGTGTATAGGGTGAGAAGATGGTGGTCTTCATATAATTTTTCAGGCACTCCAAGTTTTGTTCTGGCTGGAAAATCAAAAGCTCTTAAAAATGATTTGAAGAGATGGGGTAAAGAGATGTTTGGGAATTTGGACAGCAAGAGGAAGGTTCTTTTGGAAGAGTTACGAGGCTTGGAGGATAAGGAGATGCAAGGGCTTTTTTCAGGGGAGGATAGGGAAAAAAATAGTGGTGGTTTCTGAATTGGAAAATATAGCGTTGATTTAGGAAATTTCTTGGCGGCAAAAATCTAGGGTGTTGCGGTTGAATGAAGGTGGTAGGTGCACAAAATTTTTTCATCAAATGGCGAACTCTCATAGAAGAAATAATACGATTGAGTTCCTTCGAGATGGGGATCGACTTATTATGGCTCAAGAAGATATTAAGGTTCACATAGTGAATTTTTATGAGAAGCTGTTTTTGGAAGATTTTTGTTGGAGACCTAAACTGGACAGACTATGTTTTGATTCTATTGATCAGTTTGAAGCTGAATGGTTGGAGAGAGAGTTTGAAGAAGAAGAAGTCCTTAATGTGGTTAGGGGTATGGATAGGGATAAGGCTACGGGCCTGGATGGGTTCTCTTTGGCCTTTTTTCAAGCATGCTGGAACATTGTGTGAGAAGATATCATGAAGGAGTTTGTCGAATTTCATTCATGTATGAGATTTGAGAAGAGTTTTAATGCGACTTTCATTGCACTCAATCCAAAAAAGGTAGGGGCTGTGGAGATGAGAGAGTTTCAGCCTATTAGTTGGTAAATTGAGTGTATAAAATCATTTCTAAGGTGCTAGCCAACCGCTTGAGCAGGGTGATGGAGAGGATTATTGTGAAATCTCAAAATGCTTTTGTAAGGGGGAGACAAAGTTCCAGAGAAACTCCTTACTTAGTTGCTGCCAAGAAATCTGCAGACGTTGATTTTGGTATTAAAAATAGGAGTGATCTGGTTGAGCCAACATGAAGATACAAGAAGGATGTCTTGAAGGAGATGAATAGTTGTAGGATCTCTTTAGAAGAGGGTGACGGTTGGTGTTCCAAGAAGTGGAAAAAAGTGGGGGAAGTTGAGGGGTCTCTCTGGCACATTCGGGCAAAATTAATGGGTTGGAAAGAAAAAATAGGCTCATTATTACTTTCAGTAGATGAGGGTTTGGGTCTTTTGATGGATTGGGGAAGTGGGTTGTGTGGGCCTAAGCTTGTTAAGCCCTCTGGATGCAAGTTAGATGGGCCAAATAAAGGCCCAAAAAGGAAGCCCATTGAGGTTGGTTTTTGCCAGATTGAGTCTGGGCTTCGTCCTTCGACTACGGTGGCCTCCACTGTTTAGAGGCATAGTCCACCAACATAGACAAGGTCGCTGGCGAGGTGCGATCCGACAGGGACCATTCAGGGGATGAGTTCTGCGGCCGTGAACAGTGCAACGGGAGGTGGGTCTAAAGATTGCTTTCGCCCGATAGGTTCTGGGCTTCCTCCTTCGACTACGGTGGACTGCAATGTTTAGAGATCTGGTCCATCATCATAGACTAGGTCACCAGTGAGGTGCAAGCTGACATGGACTATTCATTTGTTGAGATCTAAAGCAGTGAACAGTGCTCAGGGGTCACTTTCTGCTGTGATACTGTTGAATGCCCAGCCTAGGGAGGAAATGGGTACGATCCAACCAGTGTCTTCACAGAAGGGGTTGATGAAGGTGGGGTTGGGGGGGGGGGTCTTCTAGCAGTATCCTGACGTTGTGTATGCCATTGCAGGAAGGGTTGGAGGATGGAGTCTCTTCAGAAAAGCTTATGGGGTTGAGTCCAGTTTTGGTTGTGGAGTCAAAGGATTCTTTGTCTCGTGATGTTAGGGCTGGGGACATTGAGAAGAGTAGTGAAGGGTTAAAGGGGATTGATACTTCTGTGGAAGAGGTTCCTTGCTGTCTTCTCAACAATTTTGATTTACAGATGGTGTTAGGGGGAGGTGAAGACTCGGTTTCTTGTGAGTCAGGAAAGCTTTTAGATTCTGATAAGGATTTAAATCCTGTTCCTTTGAGTTATATGAATCCAGGTTTTGATTGGCCTTGTAACTCTTCTAATTGGGTTCTGAGAAAGGTAGAAGAGATTAGAGATGTTGTGGGAATTTCTTGTAATGGATATGAAGAACAGTTCAGAGCTCTTTTGATTGCTATAGAAGTGGGACAACCTACTTTGGCCAAATCTGCTGCAAAAAAGGAGAGGGAACTTAAAAGGCTGGAGTGCTCTATTACCTACAAGTCCAAGGATGGGAGTGTTTGGAAGGATAAAGGTAAGTGAAGGGCTGTCAATGGTTTGTCATGAAGCCCAAAATCATTTCTTGGAATGTTTAGGGTTTAAATGATTATAGGAAACGTTTATGGGTGAAATATTGGATGCGTCAATGGAAGGCCGATGTTATATGCCTTCAAGAAACCAAGCTGAAATTTGTGAATCAAGCTATAGTTCAAGTTTGTGGAATTGTTGTAGTGTGGGTTGGGTAGAGCTGGTCTCTAATGGGGCCTCGGGTGGAATCATTATTTTGTGGAATAGGAGGGTGGTGGAGCTGGTGGATCACTTTGTGGGGGAATTCTTGGTGGCATGTCATTTTAAGAATCTTGAGGATGGGTTTGAGTGGGCGTTTGCTGGGGTATATGGCCCTTATGTGGATAGTAGTAGGAATCTATTATGGGATGAAATGTCGGGTGTTTGTAGTTGGTGGAATTTACCTTGGTGTTTTGGAGGCGACTTTAGTCTTACTCAGTTTCCTAATGAGAGGTCAGGGGATTCATATTTTTCAAGTGCTATGTCTTCGTTTTCAGATTTATTTTTTATTTAAATTTGATAGATTTACCTTTAGGGGGAGGAGATTATTCTTGGTCTAATGGCAGATCTTCTTCTAGGTTGGATACGTTTCTAGTTTCGCCTACTTGGGAGGCCCATTTTTCTGGTTTGACGCAGAAAGTATTGCCGAGATTGTGCTCCGATCACTTTCCCATTATGTTGGATTGTGGAGGAATTGTGAGTAGAAGAAGTTACTTTAAATTTGAGAACATGTGGCTAAAGGTTGAAGGTTTTGGGGAAAAGGTAAGATATTGGTGGAATTCCTATAATTTTTCTGGCATTCCTATTTTTGAAATCTCTTAAAAAAGATTTGACAGGATGGAATAAAGAGGAGTTTGGGTTGTTGGATATCAAGAGGAAGCGGCTTATGGTGGAGTTACAAACTTTGGAAGAGAAGGAGGTGCAAGGGTTGTTATCGGAAGAGGATAGAACCAGAAAATTAGGGTTGGTTTTTGAATTGGAAAATTTAGCATTAATGGAAGAGATTTTATGGAGGCAAAAATCGAGGGTGTTGTGGCTGAAGGAAGGGGATAAGTGTACCAAATGTTTTCATCAAATGACAAACTCTCATAGAAGATATAACGCGATTGAGGTTCTTCGTGACATGGACAAGTTGATTACAGATCAAGTAGATGTTAAGGCCCACATTGTGAATTATTATGAGCAGTTGTTTTCAGAGAATTTTTCTTGGAGACCAAAACTGGACAGCCTTGTTTTTAACTCTATAGAGCAGGTTGATGCTGTGTGGTTGGAAAGAGAGTTTGAAGAAGGAGTTCTAGATGTGGTAAAGGGTATGTACAAGGATAAGGCTCCGGGTTCGGATGGGTTCTCTTTGGCATTTTTTCAAGTTTGCTGGGATGTTGTTAGAGATGATATCATGAAGGTGTTTGCTGAGTTTCACTTGTATATGAGGTTTGAAAAGAGCTTGAATGCGACTTTCATTGCTCTTATTCCGAAAAAGGCAGGGGCTGTGGAGATAAGAGATTTTAGGCCTATTAGTTTGGTGAATGGCATTTATAAAATCATCTCTAAGGTGTTGGCAAATCGCTTGAGTAGGGTGATGGAGAGGATAATTTCACCATCTCAAAATGCTTTTGTGAGAGGTAGGCCGATTTTAGATTCTGTTTTAATTGTTAATGAATGTTTGGAGAGTAGATTGAAGTTGGAAGAAGCTGGTATTCTTATTAAATTGGATATGGAAAAGGCTTACGACAATGTAAGCTGTGATTTTCTTGATTATCTGTTGAGGAGATATGGCTTTGGTGTTAAATGGTGCTCGTAGATAAAGTATTGTGTATCGACTTCAAAATTTTCTATTTTGGTGAATGGAAAACCGGCTGGTTTCTTCTGTAGCTCTCGTGGTTTGAGGCAAGGCGATCCCGTTTCCCCTTTTCTTTTTGTCATGATCATGGATGCTATGAATAGAATGATTGAGAAGGCTGTGGAGGGTAATTTTCTGTCCAGTCTTGTGGTGGGTAATGAGATAAGGAATAGTTTAAAGATTTTTCATTTGTTATTTGCTGATGATACCTTGATTTTTAGTGAGCCTGATTTCGATAATTTACGTGCTTTAAGAGCACTTTTGCTGTGTTTTGAAGCTGCTTCGGGGTTAAGAGTTAATTTATCGAAGTCTGAAATTGTTCCTGTGGGTGATGTTTAGAATTTATCAGATTTGGCTAACTTACTGGGGTGCAGAATCTCTTCATTGCCTTTGAAGTATCTTGGGCTTCCTTTGGGGGCTTCTTTTAAAGCTGTAAACATATGGGATGGGGTGATTGAAAATTTTGAAAGGAGATTAGCTGGATGGAAGAGGATCTACTTGTCTAAAGGGGGAAGACTAACTCTTATAAAAAGTACTTAGTCTAACTTGTCCACTTCTTTCCTTTCTCTTTTTCCTCTTCCAGCAAGGGTTGAAAAGAGAATTGAGAGTTTATTTCGAAACTTCTTATGGGGAGGCAAAGGTGAGGACAAGAAGTTTCATTTGGTTAGTTGGAAGAAGGTTTGTCAACCGTTGGATTGTGGTGGTTTGGGGATTAAAGATTTAAGGGTTTTTAATAGAGCTTTACTTGGGAAATGGCTTTGGAGATATCAATTGGAGAATAAAGCTCTATGGAAAAATGTGATAGACGTGAAATATGGAAGTATGTGGGGAGGTTGGTGTTCTAAAGCATCTAGTGGAGCTTACGGGGTTAGTTTGTGGAAATTTATTAGAAAATGATGGGATTCCTTCTCCAATAATTTCAGATTGAAGATGGGAAATGGAAAGAGGATACTCTTTTGGCATGATCTGTGGTGTGGGGATACTGCTCTTAAGCTGGAATTTCACGTCATTTTCAGAATTGCAAGGGATCAAAATGCAGCTGTTTGTGATTATTACTGCAATAGTAATAAGGTTGAATGAAATGTCATTTTTAAAAGGGATGTTAATGACTGGGAAGTGGATGAAGTTAAGGCTCTGCTGGTTAAACTTTACAGCTCAAAGTTGGTGCTAGATAGAGAGGATTGCATGGTGTGGATTCCTGCTGGAAATGCGAAGTTTTCAGTTTCATCTTATTACAGAATTTTGTCAAGCCATAGTATTTGTGTATTCCCTTGGAAAAGTATTTGGAAAGTGAGAGTTCTTTCTAAGGTGGCTTTTTTTTGTTGGGTGGCTTCTTTGGGCAAAGTATTGACTTTTGATAATCTTAGAAGGAGAGGTTTGTTTATTGCTGATTGGTGTGTTATGTGCAAAAGGGATGGAGAATCTGTAAATCACCTTTTTCTTCACTGCAAAGTGACAAGATTCTTGTGGAACGAAGTTTTGAGCTGGACAAGATTACATTGGGTAATGCCTAGAGAAGTGGTGGATTTATTGGTAGGGTGGAAGGGTTTGAAGGGTTGTAAGAAGGCTGCGAGTGTTTGGAAAATGATTCCTCCTTGTCTTATGTGGTGCATATGGTTCGAAAGAAATCAAAGATGCTTCGAAGATAAAGAACGTTCTTTGGGAGATCTTAGGGATTTTTTCTTGAGTACTTTGAGTTCTTGGGCTAAAGCTTATGTAACGATGGATAATTTTCTGCATCTGTTTTAGTTTTATGGTGTTAGTTTTCTTTTTGTTTGTGGAAGTTGTAAGTATTTCCTTTGTATATGCCATGCCCTGTGAACTTGGGCTTATACCTATTTCTTTGAATAAAATTATTACTTATAAAAAAAAAGGGGGGGGGGAGACAAATTTTAGATTCTGTTTTAATTGCAAATGAATGTTTGGAGAGTAGAATTAAAAAGGAGAAAGCTGGTATTTTAATTAAATTGGATATGGAAGAGGCTTATGACCATGTTAGCTGGGAATTCCTTTTCTATTTGCTTAGGATAGAAAAGAACTGTTTCTCTCTCTAAAAACTGTTTCTCTCTCTAAAAATTTTTTCTCTGTACTCTTATTCATCTTTTTTTCTTTTTCGTTTTTTCTTTATGCTGTTGATGGTGGAGCATTAATGGCAACATCTCCTAGTGGAGACTAGAGTTTTAGTCCAGTGTTTGAGCTACGGGTTAGATGAGGCTGTGCAGTGAGGTTGTCATTGATCAGAAGGTGTTTGAGTTTAGAAAGGAAAATGTAAGGTGGTGGAGAATCACAGAGAGAAGCCGCCGACTGGTGAAATTCATTTCTTTGGATCATGAAGCCTTTGGGTGGTTGGGTACTATGGTGCAGGAATGTATAGATTCATTGGGCTCTTCAGATTTCCAGAGAACTCTCAGGAAAGGTAACAATGTGTTAATGGTGAGGAGGGGATGCAATAAAAATGGAAGGTTTATGGTGCTCTCGGAGTATGGGCATGAAAAGAGGAGAGGGCTGTTAGTGGTGCCGGAAGGAAGGATGGGGGTGGGGTGGAGGAATTTTGGAGCTGCATTGAAGGAGCTCAGTCCCACGTCCTCTGTTTCGAGTGTGAGAAACAGAGCATTTCAGGCAGAGGGAGCTCCACCGCTGGCGACAAGTTCACGGTCCTTCAGTGAGGTGCTACAAGCTCGTGTGAGTGCTGTGGTGCCAGAGTTGAGTGCCGTGGTGCCAGGGATGGACAGCTCAGTGATGAGTGCTGTGGTGCCAGGAGGGATGAGTGCTGTCGTGCGTGATGGAGGAAAAGAGGTAAACCTGCTAAGTGTTCTGGGCAGTATGGAGGAAAAAGTCGGCAGCTTATTAGATGAAATAGACTGGCTGAAACGGTGCGTTAAGGGTAAAGAGGGTATGGACTTGGGCCAGAAGACAACATTCATGGGTCGGGACTTACATCTGGGCCGGGCCGTAGGCCCTAACAAGAGCTGGAAGGCAAAGCCCGTGACCATTAGCTCGGCCCCCAGGCTCGTGACCGAGATATCGGCCCCGAAGCTTGCGACCGAAATTTCGGCCCCGAGTCACATTCCGGCGGGCCCGATATCTGCTTCGCCGGCTCCCGCGACGGCACAGAAAGCACCGCCGGTTGCGGTCGAACACTTTAGCAACCCGTTTGGGCCACTCCGACGGGAAGAGTTGGAGGAAGGTGAGATGGTTGAGGATCGGGTTGGTGCGTGGGTTGATATCCCGTCGTCGGCAATGGTGGAGAGTGCACAGACGCAGTCGTGCGTGGTGATCGAAGCTCGAGATAATGAGCTGGCTGTTGTCCCGCAGGTGGAGGTTGAATATTTGGTTGATTTACCGTCGACAGCTTGGGGTTTGTTTTCGGAGAAGGCACAGACAATGCTGGGGGTGGATAGAGGTCCATGGGTGATCCCAGTACAGCCAGAGGTGTCGGAGCTTGAGCTGGAATCAACACTGGAAATGGTTGCTTTTGAGCAAAATAAGAGTGGAAAAGGGGCTGTTTTGGCTACTGCAAGTGAGGAACCAGTGTAAGGCTGTGGCTCGGAATTGGACTTTTTTACTTCTGTGAATATGGGGGAGGAAGGGGCCATTCTAACTCCCTTGTGTATACTCCCTCCCACTAATTGTGGGGGTTATCCATCAAAGTGGGTTTTTAAGAAAGTAAAAGAAATTCAAGCGGTAATTGGGATTTCATTTGGAGGATTTGAAGAACAATTTAAGGCTCTCCTCATAGCACTTGAGGAGAGTCATTCAAAGTCAGCTTCAAAGTGGGAAAGGGAACTTAGAAAATTAACTTGCTCCATCAATTATGATGCAAAAGAAGGGAGTGGCGGAAGGGATAGATCGAGAGGGAGGGGCAATATTGTTCTTTATGAAGCCTAAGATCTTATCGTGGAATGTACGGGGGCTCAATGACCGCAATAAACGCCTCCGTATTAAATCTTTATTGCGGTTGTGGAAGGGGGAGGTGATATGTCTACAAGAAACAAAGTTGAGTTACATTGATAGAAAAATGGTGCAAAGTATATGGGGGTGTTCGTATGTGGGTTGGACTTATTTGGCCTCTTTGGGAGCCTCAGGTGGCGTGTTACTTATGTGGGATAAGAGAGTGGTTGAGTTGATTGAGGAGTGCATTGGAGAGTTCTCGGCTGCGACCCTATTCAAAAATGTGGTTGATGGATGGGAATGGGCATTTGCAGGTTCCTATGGTCCTAATGTGGATAGGGATAGAAGAAGGTTGTGGGAGGAGTTGGCAGGCCTATATTCCTTGTGGGATGTGCCGTGGTGTATGGGGGGTGATTTTAACACTATTCGCTTTCCTAGTGAAAGATCAAGGCAGTGTCGACATTCTTTAGCCATGGAAGAATTCAATGAGTTCATCTTTGATCTGGATCTCATGGATCTCCCTCTGGTAGGGGGCGAGTATACTTGGTCAAATGGGCGGGTTTGGTCGAGACTAGATAGATTCCTTGTATCTCCGTCTTGGGAAGCTAAATATCCGGAAGTAAGTCAGAAACGGTTAGCCCGAGTCAGTTCTGATCATTTCCCTATTCTTTTGGATTGTGGGGGTATCCAGAGGGGACGCCGGTATTTCAAGTTTGAAAACATGTGGCTCAAAGCAGATGGGTTTGTAGAGATGGTGAGTATGTGGTGGTCGGCATATCAGTTTAGTGGTACTCCAAGTTTCATTCTTGCAAACAAGTTGAAGGCACTAAAACAAGATTTGAAGAAGTGGAATTTGGAGGCTTTTGGTCATATTGAGAATCAGAAGATTACATTATTGGAGGAATTGCAAGATCTAGAGGTTAAAGAATCACTGGGAGATAACTCGGAGGAGGTGTTATTGAGGAAGGGCACGGTTATGGCAAACTTGGAGAGAGTTTTGTTGGCAGAAGAGACTTCATGGCGTCAAAAATCTAGAGCCCTTTGGTTGAAAGAAGGTGATAGGTGTACGAAGTTCTTTCACAAAGTGGCTAATTCACATCGACGTAACAATGCGATAGAGTCTCTTCATTCAGATTCTCAGGTGCTATCCTCTCCTTCTGAACTAGAAAACCATATAGTACAATACTACAAATCCCTCACCTCAGAACCAGTTCTTTGGAGGCCGAAGCTTGATGCCTTGCATTTTGAGGCAATTAACCCACAGAGCGTGAGTGACTTGGAGAGACCTTTCCTTGAAGAAGAGGTTTACAAGGTGATATCTGACATGGCTAAGGATAAAGCGCCGGGGCCGGATGGCTTTTCAATGGGTTTCTTTCAAACTTGTTGGGAAATTGTGAAAGATGAAGTTATGCAAGTGTTCAGTGAATTTCACTCTTTTCAAAAGTTTGAAAAATCTCTTAATGCGACTTTTATTGCTCTCATTCCCAAGAAACACGGGGCTTTGACTATTGAAGACTTTAGGCCTATAAGTCTGGTTAGTAGCGTGTATAAGATTATCTCGAAGGTTCTTGCTAACAGACTTAGTCCGGTGTTGGAACATATTATTTCCAAGTCTCAAAATGCTTTTATTAGTGGAAGACAAATCCTTGATTCAGTACTCATTGCAAACGAGTGCTTGGACTATAGATTACGGGAGGGAGGTTCAGGTGTTCTGTGCAAGCTTGATATGGAGAAGGCATATGATCATGTGAATTGGGATTTTCTCTTATACTTGCTTGAGAGATGTGGTTTCGGGGTTAGGTGGATTGCATGGGTGCGCCATTGTATCTCAACCGCCCGGTACTCAGTGTTGGTTAATGGCACACCTGTTGGTTTCTTTGATAGTTCGCGGGGATTGCGACAGGGAGATCCTTTATCCCCTCTCCTATTTGTGATAGTTATGGAGGCTTTAAGTAGGATGGTGCAAGCTACGGTTGGGGGAGGTTTCTTATCGGGCTTTCAAGTGGGTGATCGTTCGGGTGGCAATATTACCATTTCACATCTTCTTTTTGCAGATGATACGTTAGTTTTTTGTGAAGCGAATAGTAGCCAGATCCAAACTTTACGAGCACTGTTACTTTGCTTTGAAGCAGTGTCAGGGCTAAAGGTGAATCTGGGTAAGTCTGAAATGGTTCCCGTGGGTGCAGTTTCTAATATACTCAGTCTAGCTAGACTTCTGGATTGTAAGGTGTCCTCTTTTCCAATGAAATATCTGAGTCTTCCATTGGGAGCAACTTTCAAGAATAGAGCTATATGGGATGGGGTAGTGGAGAATATAGAGAAGAGATTGGCTGGCTGGAAACGGACATATTTATCGAAAGGAGGTCGCCTCACTCTTATCAAGAGTACTCTCACAAACCTTCCCACTTACTTTTTATCCTTGTTTCCTATGCCTGTTGGGGTTGTGAACAGAATAGAGAAACTCTTTAGAGCATTCTTATGGGGAGGTATGGGGGAGGAGAAGAAATTCCACTTGGTTAGATGGAAGTCTGTATGTGTCTCAATAGTGAATGGGGGATTGGGAGTGTGTAACTTGAGAACTTTTAATAAAGCGTTACTGGGAAAATGGCTCTGGAGATATCATTCGGAGGGGGATCATTGTGGAAGGATATTATCAACGCTAGATATGGTACTGCTTGGGGTGGTTGGTGCTCTAAGGAAGTGAGAGGGGGGTATGGGGTAGGTTTATGGAAGTACATAAGGAAGGGTTGGCCATGCTTTGCAAATCGAATTCGTTTTGTAGTTGGTGAGGGTATTCGAATCAATTTTTGGAGAGACTTGTGGTGTGGAGAGCATCCATTAGAAAGAACATTTCCGGCCTTATACCGTATTGCAGTAAATAAGGAGACTTCAGTTGCGGATGTGCGTCTATTTTCTCATGGTGTCCAACAGTGGAACATTCTTTTTAATAGGGATTTTCATGATTGGGAATTACCTATTGTCTCAGAATTTTACATTTTACTATATTCTACGGAGGTTGCTATGGCACAGCAAGATAGTTTGAAGTGGAGGTCCAATGACCACAAGAAATGTACAGTTAAGGCGTATTATAGCATCTTGGCTACACAGAGTGATACTACGCCATTCCCTTGGAAGAATATATGGAGATCTCGTGTGCCTTCTAAAGTAGCTTTTTTTGTTTGGAGCGCTGCTCTTGGGAAGATATTGACCACGGATAACTTGAGGAAGAGAGGATGTGTAGTAATGGATTGGTGTTACATGTGCAAGAAGAGCGGAGAATCTGTGGACCATCTCTTATTACACTGTGAGGTAACAAGGGTGTTGTGGGACGAAATCTTTCGACGGGTTGACGTTGCTTGGGTTATGCCTAGGAAGGTGGTGGAATTGTTGGGTTGTTGGTCAAAGATGCAAGGTTGGCATCAAGTGGCAGCAGTGTGGAAGATGATCCCGTTGGGTATTATGTGGTGCATTTGGACGGAAAGGAATGCTCGTTGTTTTGAAGATAAGGAGCGCACAATGACTGAGCTGAAGAATTTTTTTCTCCACACTCTAATGTCTTGGTTTTCCACTATTGTATTACATGGGGATAATGTTCAGGAATTTTTGTCTTTAATTTATCGCTTTTAGAATGTAATTAGGTGTGCTTAGGTATACTACCTGTGTACAAGGGCTTTGCCTATTTCATTCATATATATAATATCTATCTTTTACTGATCAAAAAAAAAAAAGGATATATGGTTTTGGTGAAAAATGGTGTTCGTGGATTAAGCATTGTGTTTCAACGTCGAGACTTTCAATTTTGGCGAACAGTTCTCCGGTTGGATTCTTTAATAGCTCGCGTGGTTTGAGGCAAGGTGATCTTATTTCTCCCTTCCTTTTTGTTATGATTATGGATGCTTTGAGTAGCATGAGTGAGAAGGCGGTGGATGGTAATTTTTTGTCGAGCTTTGTGGTGGGTGATGAGGCCCAGAATAGTTTAAAAGTCTCACTTATTATTTGTTGATCATACATTGATATTTAGTGAGCCCAATTCTGATCATCTTCGTGCTTTAAGAGCACTTCTGCTGTGTTTTGAAGCTGTATCAGGGTTAAGAGTTAATTCATCCAATCTGAAATAGTTCGGGTTCCATTTAGAATATTTCAGACCTGGCCAATATATTGGGTTGTAGAATTTCTTCGCTTCCTATGAGATATCTCGGTCTTCCTTTGGGGGGCTTCACATAAATCAGTTACTATTTGGGATGGGGCGATTGAGAAAATTGAAAAGAGGTTAGCTGGTTGGAAAATGATTTACTTGTCTAAAGGGGGAAGATTAAGATTGATAAAAAGTACTTTGTCTAATCTTCCTATGTATTTTTTTTAATCTCTTTTCCTCCTGTTGGCAAGGGTAGAAAGAAGAATTGAGAGTTTATATCATAATTTTTTGTGGGGTGGTAAAGGAGAAGAAAAAAAGTTCCATTTGGTTAGTTGGAAAAAGGTTTGTCAACTGATTAATTGTGGTGGGTTGGGGATAAAAAACTTGAGATTGTTTAATAGAGCACTACTTGAGAAATGGCTTTGGAGATATCACTTGGAGAGAAATGCCTTATGGAAAAATGTTATTGATGTAAAATATGGAAGTTTGTGGGGAGGTTGGTGCTCAAAAGAAGTTAGAGGTGCGTATGGGGTGAGTTTGTGGAAGTTCATTCGAAAAGGTTGGGGGGAATTCTCTAATCATATTAAATTGAAGGTGGGGGAGATGGGAAGAGAATTCTTTTTGGCATGACATGTGTTGTGGGGATTCTACGCTTAAGTCGGACTTTCCTTCTCTTTTTAGGATTGCAAGGGACCAAACCACAGCTGTGGAACATTCTTTCTCATGCATTGATAATAATATTCAGTGGAATGTTGATTTTATTAGGGATGCTAACGATTGGGAAGTGGATGATGTTACTGCTTTTTGGGAAAGACTTTATTGTTCTAAGGTGATGCTAGGAAGGGAGGACAGCATGCTTGGAGAGAAATGCCTTATGGATGTGGGTTCATATAGGAAATTCCAAGTTCTCTGTTTCTTTTTTTTTCTTTTTTTATAACCACGGGTGTCCAAGCCAGCTTGTGTGCACCTCGATTAATCTCATGGGGCCCTAAAGTTAACAACCAGGTAAACCTCCAATGGCCCTAAGGGGACTCGAACTGATGACTATTGGGGAGCAAATCCTAGGCCGGACCAGCTGAGCTACCCCTTTGTTTCTTCTTTTTACAGCTTATTAACCTGTCACAGGACCTGTGAGTTCCCTTGGAAAAATATTTGGAGAGTTAAGGTTCATTCCAAGGTGGCTTTTTTCAGTTGGGTGGCATCCCTTGGCAAAGTTTTGACTACTGATAATCTTAGGAGGAGAGGTATGTACATAGCTGATTGGTGTTGTGCAAGAAGGATGGAGAATCTGTTAATCATCTTTTTCTTCACTGTGAAGTGGCCATGTTTTTGTGGAATGAGGTTTTTAATCGGACAGGTTTACTTTGGGTGATGCCTAAGGTTGTGGTGGATCTATTGGAAGGTTGGTATGGATCAAAGGGAGGAAAGTATGCTGTTGATATTTGGAAGATGATTCCTTCATGTCCCATGTGGTGTCTATGGCTTAAAAGGAATGGAAGATGTTTTGAAGACAAAGAACGTCTGATGGGAGAACTTCGGGATTTTTTCTTTAGTACTTTGTATTTGTGGGCTAAAACGCTTGTAATGGATGATGTTAACTTTCAGAATTTGTTTTAGATTTTCTTTTGTTTTTAGAGAGATGTAGGTATTTCCTTTGTATACGTCCGTGTACTTGGGTTTGCTGATTCTTGGGAATAAAGTTTCTTATTACTAATATAAAAAAAAAAAAAAAAAAGCAGAGTTACCTTGACATGGTATTATTTCTGAATCTATTACATATATACTTTCTTGTAAAGAAAAGTTCCTTTCCCAGTATGCCCAGTGCTTTGTAAGTAGAGAGAACCTTTCTAACTTAAATAGTGTAATATTGTATTACATGGACAGACTATTTTGTTCATTTATTTTAGGGCACGTTATTTAGTAATATATGTGGAGAAAGGTAATTAACTTACGTGACGGTTTTATATTCTATTATGTATCCTATGATATCATGTATCCCCTAATTATCCATCCTGATAATTTTCTCATTTATCCATGTTGTCAACAGAATGTAGATGGTGTTAACTACTTCCATGTCAAGGTTGCTGGATTGTTATTTGTTGCTACAACAAGAGTTAACGTGTCACCTTCTCTTGTTTTGGAACTTCTACAAAGAATTGCACGTGTCATCAAAGATTACCTTGGTGTACTCAATGAAGATTCGTTGCGCAAAAACTTTGTGCTTGTATATGAGTTGCTGGATGAAGTCATTGTAAGTTTGGTCGTTGTTTTTTTCATGTCCAGCTTTGTTAGAATGACTGTTGAAAAGTTATATGCTCTCTGTTCTTGTTGATCTCACAGGCAGATGTAAAAGTTAGATGTTCTCCAGTCTTCTTGTTGATACAAAATAATTTACTCATTCATATAGGTGGATGTTGACCTTTGAAAAGAAATCGTGTTGGCGTCCAATTTATGGTTTCCCACATTGTCTCTCCCTCCTAGCCATCACCTATGTTGAATTTAAGAACCATTAGTTTTTACTTGCGTGTATCTGTGTCACTGTTCACTTCTCTCTCTCTTTTTAAGAACTCTCCCTTTTATTTGTTTTTAATTGTAATTGTTTTGTGTCTCTTACTGTTCTCTCTTTCTGCCAGGACTTTGGCTATGTGGAAACAACATCAACTGAGGTTTTGAAGTCATACATTTTTAACGAGCCAATTATGGTTGATGTGGCACGTTTGCCATCACTTGGACCCGCTGCCATATTTATGGTATTAATTTATGTTATCAATTGCATACTAGTGCCATGAAGGGTCTACACTTCCGACTTAAGTATATGGTTTTATGGACTAATTAAACTCACGTCTGCAGCAAGGGACCAAACGAATGCCTGGGACAGCTGTTACGAAATCTGTTGTGGCAAATGAACCTGGTGGTAGGAAGAGGGAGGAAATTTTTGTCGACATAATTGAGAAAATAAGTGTGACATTCAGCTCTAGCGTGAGTATTGTTGCTTCCTTGCTTTGTTCTTCTAGTACTATCAGTTATTGGCATACTTATCAACAAAAAAAAAAAAAAAAACTATCAGTTATTGGCATTAAACTTAAACCAAACACCCCACAAACTGCATCGAGCTTATTTTTCAGGGATAAATGGTTTGCTTATTCAATCTTCAAATGGGACTTCAAGCATTTTTACTTATATACTGTGGGTTATGCAGGGATATATACTAACTTCTGAGATCGATGGCACCATTCAAATGAAGAGTTATCTTACAGGGAATCCAGAAATTCGGCTTGCTCTTAATGATGACCTGAGTATAGGAAGGGGTGGAAGGTCAATCTATGGTATTTCTCTACGCCATGGAAATCTTTCTCAAATGCTCTTTGTCCTTTGTTTATGTAATTCTTTCAGGTTATCCATCTGACATGTGGTTTATACGATGAATTATGTGATAATCTTAAGTTGCAAAAAGGTGTACTGGAGCATTTGACATGTTGATATGTGTGTATGCATGTATTACTTTTTGTGAGTGTGGGAAGAATGCTTTTTAGTTTGCTTATAGAGCTCAAGCCTAGAATTTGTTAGTGTCACTGGTGGAGAGCTCTCCAAGAGGTGTTACATGTTATGTGATGAACATGGGCTAATCATCTTAATCTGTATTGTCGCCAATAATAATAATAATTAAAACTCTTATCTGTATTGTCATGACCACTATATGTACTTACCATATTTACGCCAGAAAGGGTTTGAATTGATTACTCCAAAATTGATTCCCAGCTAAAATATAAGCTCACCATCGTTGTACTGGCTGACCCTATCAGTACACTCTACACCCCCCCCCCCCTTCTTTTCTCCCTGTTTTTGTTATGTAATACACATTGTTGTGGTAGTCTACTCTGCTACGATTTTTTTTGAGTGTGATGTGGGGTTGATCCTGGCTATTTCTGTTCACCAATCTATTAAATCTTCCTCACAAGCAATTATATTCTCTCTGCCCCCCTCTCCCTTTTTTTTGTTATGTAATAGACATTGTTGTGGTAGTCTGCACTGTTATGATTTTTTTGAGTGTGATGTGGGGTTAATCTTGGCTATTTCTACAAAAATAATGTTCACGAATCTATTAAATCTTCCTCATATAATATCATTGTGTTGCCTTATACAGATTATGGTAGTTCATATGGTTCAGGGGCAGTGATCCTAGATGATTGTAATTTCCATGAATCTGTGCATCTTGACAGCTTTGAAGACGACAGGACTCTGACCTTGGTGAGTGACTGACACGAGCTTGTATTTTGAGAGACACTTAAATTCACTGTTTGTGCTAAGCATAATATATCAAATCATTATAAAATAGGTACCACCAGATGGTGAATTTCCTGTCATGAACTACCGCATGACTCAGGAATTCAAGCCTCCTTTTCGTATTAACACATTGATTGAAGAAGCTGGACCACTGAAGGTGAGTAGAATTTCCCTCTAATGAAATCATTTGTTACATACTCCATATTAGAAGCTTTTGATTTTTTTTCTCCTAGGCTGAAGTGATTCTGAAAGTGCGTGCTGAGTTTTCCTCAAGCATCACTGCAAATACAATTCTAGTACAGATGCCACTGCCAACATATACAACTAGGTATTTCTTTTTTCACCTTGCTACACCAATTGTAATTTTCAACATTTGGTTCATGTTTTGGTACCCACACTACAAGCTTGAATGCGCTCTTTGCTTTTCACCATTTACACTAGAGTTACTTTTATAAAGAACTCTCCCTTGGAATTTATCCATGAACAATGCCAATCGGACTTTAATGCCCATACTGCAAGTTAGTTTCATGTGAAGCCTCTCTTGCAATAGCACATAATTTTCATGATAGGGGACTTGGATGGGAAAAATATTGAGAAGAGGCTTTAAATGTAAACCGAAGATGGGAACACAAAACAAAAATTTTTCTTTAGAATACTTTTTAACTTGATTGCTTCTGCCTCCCTGTTTGTTATTTATATAAGAGCTCCTTATGGTGAGAAAGGGAAGAAGGAGATCATACTAAAAAATGAAGTCTAAAATCAAATTTTGGAATTTGTTCTCGGGAAAAAATTGCAGAGTTAGTTTTGAGTTGGAGCCTGGAGCAGCTGGAAACACAACCGATTTTAAGGAAGCAAATAAAAGACTTGAATGGGGCTTAAAGAAGGCAAGAATGCTCTCTCTCCACAACATACCCATACACATGCACATGCACTCAAACATTTTAATCTCTTTTGATTGTCACAGTTTTGCTGCCCTCAGTTTCATTTTAGCATTTATTATTGGTATTCTGTGTTGGTAGTGAGGATTAATCGGTGCTTTAAATTGTAGATTGTTGGCGGATCTGAACATACCCTGCGTGCAAAGCTGACATTCTCACAGGAATCACATGGTAAGATATTGTCTACCTACCTTATCTTTTTAATTTGTGATGTATGTATGTTTTCATTGTCATGAAGGCTTATGATTTTATGTTCAATTTTCTATCATAGGAAATATTGTGAAGGAATCTGGACCTGTTAGCATGACCTTCACAATACCAATGTACAATGCTTCAAGGCTTCAGGTAAAAAGCTAACTTGATTGGTTAGGGTCCTGATTGTGTACCACTGATAATGAACTCATGATAGCTTTACTAGCATTTTTGTTGAAAATGTGTACCAGATCAAGTTGTATAGGAAACAAAAGGTGACGGTTGTATAGAAACACAGTGGCATTTATACCTTGCCTTTAAAGAGGTTATGGGTCCCTAGCCTTGAGGATTTCTCACAGTTGCACTGGTGATGCTCTTTGTGACAACAATTATGTGGGTGTTTTGTGTCTCTCTTTTGTTGTTTGCAATCTCTGGAGTTCATCGTCATCAAAAAAAGTTTCTCTCTTTCGTAGTTCTCAAGTTTGAAAGAAAACCCAAACAGCATACGACAGACAGATTTCTTACTTGAAAGACTTGTTGACCTTGGTTTGGTAATCAGTCAAATTCAATGTGAAAAATGCGGTCTTATTATATACATCCATACTGATGCCCATTACTAGGGTACTACCAAACTTTCATAAAATATGATGGTTACTCTTCAATATTTCATTCAATATTTCATCACATTGTCAATGGTTTAAGGCGCCCATTTCTCCATCTTTTCTGCTGCAGGTTAAGTACTTGCAGATAGCGAAGAAGACAAAGAATGACAATCTTTATCGATGGGTGAGATATGTTACACAGGCGAATTCTTATGTTGCTCGATTATGATCATATAATCTATAATTCCCGCGAGTTTTTTTTTTTTTTTTTTTTCTGTTTTTTGTTCTCTTGCTTTTGAAATTGGGATGATCCTTCTAATAAAAATTGAAATTGGGCATTTTCGTGAATGGAGGAGAGCAGTACCGCTGTTGCTGCAATTTGGTAAGAGTGAGAAAATCTTTAGATTTGACAGCTTTAGTTCGCATCTATACTTCTGACTCAAAAAACTCATAATGATAGACGATGGAAATAAGTTTGATTCTACACTTGAAGTTGGTTTTGATCAGCAATTGGAAAAAAACTCTGCATCTATAACTGTAATATCTCTGATACGCATTTCGCATATATGCCTCAAAATTTAAGATAGATTTGTCAGGAACTAGATTCCCCTCTTTTCATTTATATATCATGGTGGACTGATTTTCGGATATCTTTGGAATATGAGAAAATAAAATTGCTTTCAAAGGAAATAGATTCCAAAAAGTGAAGAAATTTAACCAGATATAGGAATATTCACTACCCTTTGAGTGAAAGATAACCATGAAAAAGCAAGCTCCTCGTTTTTCAAAACTCTAGATTTTTCTGACATGAAAATTTTGCTACTAATATTGTCCGGGGAACCAGGTGCTAGTTCCTTTGCTTTTTCTGGCAAAGAGTCTTCCCTTTTCCTCTGAAAAATCATATTGACTAATAAGTGGAGACAGCAGGAATCATTTCAATCGATTGAAGCTTTATTGAAACTTCAAAACTGTTTAGTAACCTTTTGGATAAAGATTGTTCGATGTTTCTAGCAGCATTAACGGTCTCCATACTTCAAAACTGTGTTAATATATCATATCAAAATTAAGAGTAGTGCTATTATACTCCCTTAATTTGTCTACTTGGTGTGCCCATAGTATAAATTATATTTTTCTTTTCTTTTTTACTTTTTATTTCAAATATTTTTTAAACATGTTTAAACATTTTTAAAAAATAAAAAATATATATAAATACACTAATAGTCACTTTCTTAATCAGTAAACCAAAAAATATTTTAAAAAAATTAAGTACATGAGTGATCAAAATGAGTGAACGAAATGAAAGGATATACTTTAATTGTGTTTGGGTAGTGAGGTATTCTAAGATTAATAGTAGTTAAAAGTAATAAAAAATTAATGATAGAATATTAAATAGTAATAAATAGTAATAAAAAATAATAATAATATATTCTCTAAAAATACCTAACATCCAAACTAGACTTAACGATATTGTTTTGTAAAATACTTTTGTGAGACGACAAAGGTCTCTTTACCTAAAAGGTGTTCACTAGCTCTAGGAATCACGGGTTGTCAAATAAAAAGGAAATAAAAAATAAAAGGTAATTGGAAAATTATTGCCTATGCTTCTTAATTCCCTCTGCGATTAAATACCGTAATATCAAAATAAATATTGTCTCTCTCCTTCAGGGAGGACGTGTCTCTAGAATTGAAGGGCGGGCGTTTTTGGTTTGAAAGTATGGCTTTAGACATGGAGGACGTGTGTCTAGAAATCATAGCAATGTGGCATCCTTCGTAAGATATGATGCTCTGCATGCACGGTCAAGACCGCCGAAGTTGACTCCGAGCTAAGGCTAAGGTCCCACACCCGAAATATATCAGCCTCTCAGAGGGAGAGGACGGATGCTTGTACTGTACTAGATGGCTCTAAGATAACTAATTTTCCTGTCCACCGAAATATATAAGCAAAGAATCGAATCGAATCTTTCGCGAGTTGTGGTCAACTTACGCAGACCCTTAAACAAAATGGGCGACCTATTCAGTGTCCCCCTCCCCTTTCCTTTCTTTGGAGAAAAAAAAAAAAAATAGCTTATGTATTTATTTTTTGGTAGGAGGAGGAGTTGGTGCAGATAGATAGCTCTAGCTATGCTTGGCATGATTTTGTGGCATTACTATCGATCAGAAGGGTTCATGTAACATGTGATCCTTGAAAGGTACGTGTCAAAGGGTGGACAGGTGGCTTCTCAGGGTAATTATATTCGTTGATTGGGCCACACTTACCCCCCCTGGTTTGTACGGCTTATACTTTGTTAATTTTGAAACCAGATATTGCAATATCCTTAAACTCTGTCCGATCATCTTTAACATTTTGCGCGCATGCAGCAAATTTAGTCGGGAAGTCCGACTGTGGTTTTTTTCTTTTAAAAAAAAAAGAGAGAGGGCATATTTTAAGCATAATGCTCCTGCCCTCTCCTTAGCATCACTCCTCAAGGGAATCTGATCGTACTATCGCCATATCCAACCGTAGATCTGTGATTGACCCATTGCTCTCTTGTCTATACAAGGCTACCCTCTCACACCTCGCCCTTCTATCACTCCCTGTCTCTCTCGTTTTGGCTTCAAGTACATACATCGTCGGCAACAAGAGCAAGAGCAACAGCAAAACAGCATATTGTACATGGCAAATATGTTAAAATCTTCGGAACTCCCAGATTGTTGTTATCCAAACCAACCCATGTTAATCTGCCCGAGTAGCCCAACACCCAAGCATTCCCTCTATCTCTCCAATCTCGATGACCAAAAGTTCCTTAGGTTCTCCATTAAATATCTCTACCTTTTTAAGAAATCTGTGGGCGTGGATAGCTTGAAATATTCTCTTTCCAGAGTTCTTGTGGATTACTACCCATTGGCTGGGAGGCTGAGGGCCAGTGCTGAGGATGATCAGAAGCTTAAGGTAGATTGCAATGGAGAAGGTGCTGTTTTTGCCGAGGCTTTCATGGACATCAGTGCTGAAGAACTTCTCGAACTTTCCAAGAGACCAAGCAGGTCTTTGAGAAAGCTCTTATATAGGGTGGAAGCTCTTACTTTCTTGGATGTTCCTCCTCTTGTAGTTCAGGTCCGATTTCTTGTCTCTCCTCCTTAAATGGTTCAGCTCTAGGTATTTTTTCGAATTTCCTTCCATTCTTCTTATTATTTCTGTCATTTTTTTGCCTGGCAATGTTCCTTTTCTATTCTTTGCTTTCCCTTACAGCTTCCCTATTCCTTTATTCCGGGTCTGTAGGTTCCCCTCCCCTCCCCAGTGAATCTTTTATCATGGGAAAAAAAAAAAGCTCTCCCAAAACTCTTTTTACCCCATAACTCTTATATTTTTTTCCCTTCTGCAACAACACAGTTACACAAACAACATAGTCCAAGGTGATTTTGAAAATAAAATCCAGATACTGCTCTCTTGTTTTCCCGACATATATAATTTTGTAAATCATGATATTGTTTTCCACGTTTTATTCATTCATCAATCTATATATTTAATCGAAGAACTTAGCATATTAATATAGCCACTTAGCTTAGTGCTCTATTAATTATACATAGATCCAGTACTAGTTCTTCCACTTGAACTTTCTCTTTCAGTCATGCATATACACAGACCTGGAAATGATGCTACCAAGTACCAACCCTACATGAGCACCACACTAGTGCATAAAAACCACTATCATTCGTATTTTATCCTTTTGGTGAAATCACTGTGGCCGTACCCAGCGTGAGCTACCTTCTTACTTCTGGCTAGAAAATACACATATAGAAACAACTTTTTTCTTTTTTTAAATAAGGAAAATCCGTGCAGTATTCGAGGAATCATACCTGCGATCGATTGGGAGCTCAGACAAAGTTACAAAATACTAATAATGGCAAATTAATGACTATGACTCCAGTGACAGACATAAACTATTTTTGCACCATAAATATTAAATATTATATATTATTATGTATAGATATATGGTCTTTCACCACAATCACCAAAAAGTAAGGGGACCCTACTCACCGCTGAAACCCTGAAATTTCTCCTCATGATTCTTCTGTGCCTTTCACGAGCTCGGTTGGTGAGCTTTGGTTTGCTTGTGTATTATGTTCATTGTTCCCCGGCTCCACCCCCACTATCTTTTTTCATATGTTTCAAGGGGGGAAAAAAAAAAGGTTAAGTTTAATTTAACCTTAATTTGTTTTGTTTTTCCTCTCTTACCTTTTTTCCAGGTGACAAATCTCCGTTGTGGGGGTATGATCCTGTGCACTGCGATCAATCACTGTGTCTGCGATGGCATTGGCACATCTCAATTTCTACACGCCTGGGCCCACGTCACCACCAAACCAAATCTTGATCTACCAATCACACCACTCCACAGTCGCCACGTGTTGAAACCCCGAAACCCCCCACTGGTAAACTTCACTCATCCTGGATATACCAGAGCAAACCCCAAGGACGATACCCACATGATCATGGACATCGCAAAGTTCATACAATCTCAGCCGCTCGTACCGTCATCCTTAACCTTCACCGCCTCCCATATCCTTCACCTCAAGGGGCAGTGCGTGCCATCGCTCAAGTGCACCACCTTCGAAGCCCTCGCGTCCCACACCTGGCGCTCCTGGGTTAGATCACTGGACCTTTCCCCCTCGCACAATGTCAAGCTGCTTTTCTCCGTTAACGTCAGGAGAAAGTTGATCCCAGAGATGCCACAAGGGTTTTACGGGAATGGGTTCGTGCTAGGATGTGCCCAGACCAATGCCAAGGACTTGGTCTCTGCTAACTTGCACAATGGTGTAAAGCTGGTACAGCAAGCTAAATCCATTCTGGACAATGACTATATAAGATCCATGATCGATCTGTTGGAGGACAAAACTGCGAGGACAGACCTGTCTGCAAGTTTTGTCATATCGCAGTGGTCTAAGCTGGGCTTAGAGGATTTAGATTTTGGAGAAGGGAAGCCACTGCACATGGGGTCTCTAACGAGTGATATTTACTGCTTGTTTTTGCCGGTTGTCGGTGACTTTGATGCCGTGAGAGTGCTCGTGTCCATGCCGGAGAGCATTGTGGAGAAATTCGAGTATTACATGAAAGAGTATAATTTGGATAAAGACGATCATGATCATGCTAACGGGTGTCAAGGGGAAGATAATATTATAATAGTGGATTGATCTATAACTTCTTTATAAGCTCGGCCTCAAATCAATACCTTTTTTCATCTTCAATTTTCCGCCACCCGCCCCCAACATATAAGCATATATTGCTTATTCATGGGAGCAACTAATTACGTACTCATGATGATGTGATTCCAGCATGTAAAAGTATATATAATTAATTTGACTCACTAGTTTTAGAATTTTATTATTGCTTCGAAATAACCTCGTTCCATGCATTAAGTTCTTAAATCACCAGTACCAATAAACCCGTTAATATATATACGAGTGCATGTTCTTTTTTTCTTTTTTTTTTTATTAAATCTATTTATATATATATATATATCGTTATAGACCAAACACTACTTCTTATGATAAAGAACTAAAATGTTCTCGTGACCCTGGCTAGTTTAGGGGAACCCCTTTTGCTTTACTTTTGAACTATGTATAATTTTTTGAGGGCTGGGGTCCACAAAGTTTTTTATAAAAGTAAATCACATTATATATTAGATTTATTTTATAATAAAAATAATTTAATAATCATATTAAATCATTTTAATTTAAAAAATTTATTTTTATAAAACTTTTACTGTATAAATTATTTTTATAATTTCTTTCCATGTGAATTGTAACGGGCCATTATTATGGCTCTCAAACAAAAGAGCAACTTTGATCAAACTGTAACCGCCTGCTGCCAGGTTCATCAATCTGGATCTATTTAAAAATATAACTGCTTTTGAATATTTTTATACTATTTTATTATTATTTATAAATAATATTTTATTATTATTTACAAATAATTTCACTCTTATTTATAAATAATCTAACATACTTTTACGTTCAAACCTCACGTTCTTCTGCAGAGACCAAAAGTCATCCAGTACGTACCCCAATTTAAAGTGCATGAACAGTAACAAGTTTTGGATCTCGTGCTTTAGTCCGTGCATCTAGCCAGCTGACTTTGTTGAATGCTACCAGACTACGTACGGTAACTGTCCAGGTTGCTTCGTAGGGAGTACTACTCCGACCTAGCTACCCATTTACATTTGACGAATGCCAGTATCCTGTCTAGTTTGTTCCTTGATTTTGATGGTTTATATATTTTATTTTATAATTAAAAAATTGATTTTTAATATATTGATGATTTTTTTTATTTTTTAAAAATTTTTAAATATGTTAAAAAATATGAAAATAATAATAAAATGAAAAATTTAGAATAAGTGGCATGCCTAGAGTTCAGGCCCTAACCTAACACTACTCTTTACATTTTTTAGTGTTAGATTGTTTGCCAAGCTTTTTATTTTGGGTGATTTTATAGTCACAGCTCTCAGCTCGTAGAGCTACATTTAAGTTATATTATTATTATTTTATATATATTCTTAAATATTTTTAAATATTTTAATAAAAAATTACAACAGTAAATTTAAACTATAAGAATAAGTGATAAAATAATATTTTTCTTTTATCGTGGACACTGCTACATCAGAGTATAGCACAGTAAAAGTCATCGACAAGATTATTTAAATGTATTTATTTAAAAAATATATAATATCATTTTAAAAAATATTTATTTAATTAATAAATTTTAAAAAGACATACAATCGGGACTACTGAAACCATTTTCCTTCTATTTTTTTTGCAAAAAATTTACATCTTTTTTATTTTTATAGATGAAATGAGTTAAGATTAAAATTAAAAAATAAAATAAAATATTATTAAAATATTTTTTTAATATTATCTTTAATTTGAAATTTAAAAAAATTAAATTATTTATTTTATTTTATATAAAAATTTAAAAAAATTATAATGATTGAGTAAAATGAGGTGAACTGTAAAAATAAACGAAGCCTTAATTTAGCACTTGTCACTTCATGCAAATGCATCTGATTTTAGGTAAACTACCGCATTGTAAAACAAATAAAAAAGCTTCATATGTAAAGCCACCTTCCATGTAATGCACGACGAAAAATAATTCTTGAAAGTTGGAAGGGTCAATTCCCTCGTGTACGCCCATTAAGCCAATCCGCCCGTGGCCCCTAACCATTTTGCCTCTCTAGCGCCACGAAACCCTAGTGTGTGATTGGAAAGTGCTAAACCGTTTTAGACCAATATAATGGATTCTTTTTCAAACGCATGCTTGAGAGAATATATATATATATATATATATATAAAGAATGATATCTATTACTTCGATCTGCCGACGTCGAATGCAAAACTAGGACGTGGATGATCTCTAGCTAGTTTAATTAATGCCTAATTGAATGAGTATGATCCGAACCATCATCCTTCAATTATTCAGGTATAACGATAGATTTACTATTTTTATCGTTTATTTATTATTTTATAGTATATTTGAATTTTTTTTATTATTATTACTTTTTAAATATTTTTTTAATATCTTTAATCATTAAAAAAATATATAATTTATTAATAGTCACTTTCTTAATTATTAAGTAAAATAATAATAAATTAAAATAATAATAAATAAATAAATAAATAGTAGGATTATTCATGAGAAAACGCATTCCTTTTACACACGACATGATATATACATATATTAATTATTTCGAAAGTCGTGCTACGTACCGCGGGTGCCAACAAGACTAGGCCGGCGGTTTTCTTTCAATTATAGGTTTTTTTTAAAAAAACTAAAGCCTTAATATTAATAGATACCAAAGCGTCAACCAGTACACAGTTGAAGTAAAATTTATACAATAACAGGTGGGTCTTTTTTATTATGAAAATTAAGTATTGAGGGTGGGATAGAAATAAGGGGTATGTTTCTAAAGATATTTTTGGTTGCTACCCACTACGTAATTAAATGCGCACATCGATTGAAGTCTTAATGTATTTTCTTGATTTTTCAACTTTGAAATGAAAACAGAGCAAACTTTATATCCTGAATAATAGGTGAATTGTCCAATCTGGATTGACATTTGCATCTTTAATTGCTAGTAGAGTGTTTAAGGAATCCCCTACTATTAGTAGCTTCTCAATACCTCTCTGTTTTGCTTCCTGTATCCCCAACAGTAATGCTGCAGCTTCCCCTTTATTAGGATTCTGGCTATGAATGGAATCAGTCTGCACGAAAATAGTGGAGCCATCCTCTTTCCTACAAATGGCTGCAGCAGTACTACCCGCATCTCGAACTGCTACATCAAAGGTTAATAGGCAGTGGTCCTTTGGTGTAGCTTTCCAATTATGGCTTACATTAATAGATTTATTGCCCCACGCTTCACAGTGTTCCTTATGAATTCTTAAAGTAGAAGACACAAAAGCATGAATGTCAGGTTTAAATCTATTGTGGACAATTTTGTTTCTTAGGAACCAAAGACTATCCATGACAACAATAGCAAAAATCTGGAAGTAGTGATCATCTGATGCAGGAATGCCTAACTCCCTTGATGGATCTAGAATGCAACTGAACCAATAGCTAATGTTATTATTACCCAACACCTGAATATTCAGAGGCCAAGGAGAACTGCGCCACATAATTCTAGTAAAAGTGCAATTTAGAAAAAGATGGGCAAGAGTTTCTTCACCAGAATTGCAAATGGGGCATTGTATATCATCATCTTGCATTGGAAAGAAATTTTTCAGAAGAGACCGAGTAGGAACAATGTTATTCATGATCTTCCAACAAAAGAGTTTAAGCTTATCTTGGATTTTGATCTTCCAAAGTTTTTTCCAAGAAAAGGCAATATTGGCATTTTGATTGGAGCTAATATCCTGAGTCCCAACAATAGCAGCATATGCTGACTTGACACTAAAATTTTTAGAGTTATGATGACTCCAAATGGACTTATTAGCAATAGTATGGTAATTGTATTGAGCAAGCAGGATTTTCAAGATCTCCAGCACTGTGGTTTGGTGGAAAAAAGCCTGAAGAAGAATGATATTCCATCTTCTAGGTTCTTCCATCATTAATTTAGAAACTTTGAGAGTAGGATCCATATGAATTGAGTTATCCTTAGGAATAGGAGAAAAATGAGGAGCAGTAGTGATCCAAGGATCATTCCAAACATTGGTATTGATACCATTGTTGATTTGGTAGCATAGACTGGATTTTAAAAAATCCCTTTGCTTGAGAATACCTTTCCAAACCCAAGAGTCAGCAGGTCTATGAGAAGCATTGAGAAAGGAAGAGTTCTTCAAATATTTCTCACTAAGAATTTTACTCCAAAAATTAGTATTACCCAGAGAGAGCTGCCACCCAATCTTGCTAAGGAATGCTCTATTGAGATCCGAGACTAATCTAATTCCCATGCCTCCCATAGACTTTGGTCTGCAGATGGACTTCCAGGATTTAAGAATAAGATTATGAGTTTTCGCAGGGGGAAAACCCCACCAAAATTTCATGAAATCCCTATCAATTTTATTAGCAACAGTTTTTGGGATAGAGATAGAAGCCATGAAATAAGACGGTATTGAACTGGCAACAGATTTTATGAGAGTAGTTCTACCAACCTGAGACATTAATTTTGATTTCCAACTAGCTAACTTAAGAGAAATTTTCTGCTGAATATCCTGGAAGAGGATTTTTTTTGAGCTACCAAAAATCAGAGGTAATCCAAGATAAGAAATGTTGGAAGAGACATTTTTAAAATAAAAAAACATTCTTGACTTCCAACTTGTGTCTAGGAGAAGTGTTGTCACTGAATTTAATGAAGGATTTTTGTATGTGAACCCTTTGACCAGACCAAGAGGAGTACTTATCAAGGCAATTTTTGAAACTAGAAGCAGTTTGATTTGTAGCTCTACTAAAGAGAATGAGATCATATGCAAACAGGAGATGGGTAAGATGGGAGCCATTCCTAGTGATAGAAACACCTCTTAAATGACCCAATCTTTCTTCTTTCGCAATTAACTTAGATAAAACTTCAGTTCCAAGAATGAAAAGGAATGGAGAAAGGAGATCACCTTGCCTCAAGCCTCTCGAATGTTGGATATAGCCATAGAGATAACCATTTATAATCATAGAATAGGACACTGTAGAAATACACTCTCTAATCCAATTAGTATGGAATCCAAGGCATAATTCAATTATAGGTTAATTACTAGCGTTGTTTGATTTCTTTTTATTATTTTAAAAAGATAATTTCATTCTTTCTCGTGCATGTGATCATGGGGAAGAGGCCAGCCATTTAAATATCAAGTTTTATTTCCAGGCCAGCCAGCATTTTCAAAAACAGCGATCCAAGCTAGCTTTAGTGGATCATTGAATTATTCATGATAACGTCCTTCTTAAGACGTGAGGGCTATATATAATGTGAATGTTTGTTGTTTTGAAAAGGTCCATTGAAGTTAGTTGAGGGTTTCAATTTCAGGCTCGTTTGGATAGTGAAATGTGATGAGATAGTTTTAGATGATTTGAATAAAATATTATTATTTGAGATTTGAAAATGTTAAATTATTTATTATATTTTATATGTAAATTTAAAAAAATTATAATAATAAGATGAAATGAATTAGAGAATGTTTATATATCCAAATCAACTTTGATCTTTTAAGATTATGATTATTATTATTGATTTTCATGATCTAGGTAGGCGAGATCTGTTTCGTAAAGTCCAATTAAAGTAGGAGGATTTTTTTTTCCTTTTTTTACTTTTTTTTTTTTTTTTTCTGGTCATCATATCATGTGATGTTAACACAATACAAAATTAGTTGATCTATAGTTGAGTGGAACTTTTTTTAACATCGACAGTATAACTGAAAAGAAATGCTTCTTATCTCTAGAAAGAAACCCATTTATCTGTGACATAATGGCTATTTATTAACGTACGTACGTAGTGGCAAAGAAGGAAAAAAGTTTATTCATCATTATAAGTTATTGGCGTCAGCTCGCAAATAAAAAAAAAGACACTTATTGGCCAGGAAAATGATTGCGCTTTGATTCATTTTGGGGATTGGGAAGTACGATCGATCGAGCTGCTAGCTCAACCCCATGGCCTTATTTATATATATACACACACATATTTTCTCGAGAAATTTGTATTTTGCTTTTACGAAGTATAGAATGTGATTGAAGAATATTTATTTTTCATAGTACTCCTCAATGATTGGTACGTACTATCATTATTTGTAAAATTTCATATATTCATAATCTTCTTATTTTAATTTCGAGAAATAATTATTGAACTTTAGGTTTATTCTTTCATAAAAGAACGAAGACTTAAAAGTATTTTAATTTCACCACCATAATTAATTTCCATTAACCTCTTCTTTCTTTTTTATTTTATTTGTGCGAGTCAAAATCCAAGCATCCCATATCTTCAATCGTTAAAATCATCATATCCTAACCATCTTATATATTGTTGATTTATGGATGCCAATGAACCTGACATCTTTATTGGAAGATGAAATTAGACCCAATCAGCTCGAGGGGACTCGCGCCATAAGAACCGGAAGGAAGAGTGGGAAAGAGTAGAAAATGTGGAATAAAAGGTGGGATTTGTACCTTTGACAAAGACAATGCTTCACATGGCCTACAGAATTATGTTCTTTCAAGTGGAAGGGCATGATGGATGATAATATATAAGTTGGCAAAAAAAGTTGAGGTAGCTAGGATCTGGCTAGGGATATATATAGTACAGCAATATAAATAAAATAAATTAAAATATTAGAAATAATTAAATGGACCGTATAACACTAATAATTAATACATTAATGAATGGGTCGATTATTAAATATAAATAAATAAATAAATAAATCTCAGTGGGTCCTCTGTCAATAATAATAATTGTCATGAGAAGAAGAAGAAAGGATGAGGCCACTAGGCCACTACTAGGCTACTTTTATAGATCCACATGAAAGAAAGATATATAGTGTCATCGATCGCAAGAAATCTTAGGATCTGAACGTGACACTTTGCTCATGGGTCGACACTTCTGATCGAGCATATCTTCTTCTAAACACAATTTATTGCCATTTTAGCTTTTATATATACCATGCGTTCTGCTTTGTATAATAAATAAATCATTCGAGTCTTATCCACCATTTTTTAATTAATTTAATTTCTCAGTACTGACCCGCTCCCCACACACAAAATAAAATAAAATAAAAATAAAACTGAAATGAAGTCAAACAGGCATATATATATATATATTCTCATATTCTACATCTATAATTTTTTTATAAAGTGTTAAAATATTTTTTATAGAATATAAGATGTTCATTAGAGAGTGTAAATGGTAAATAATAGCTCATAAGAAAAAATTTTCATATATATATGAAAAGCATTTCATACTATATAAAAAACACTCACACTTTGTAAAAAAGTTATAAATATAGAATGAGAGAGTGAATAGTAATTAATACATAATAAATCTATATATATATATATATGTGTGTGTGTGTTTGGAGCCTTGGAGGTACAGCTGGTGAAGTTTTGTTCGGGCTGATAAAAGAAGCAGCCTCCATTATGGTCCACATGTTAGTTGGCCGGGGGGTGGCTTCAAAGCCAACAACGACAAAGTTGAGCAAAGTTGATTGAAGTTGGAAATCATAGGAGGCTGCCGCTCAGTGGATGGGAAAAGTATAGATTGTAGTTTTCTTCTTTTTTTTTGTGGAAAATAATGCTAAGGGGGTGAAATTATGTACTCACATACTCTTTTTATTTCATTGCAATGTCATGATCAAGGCTTCATTATCTCTTACTATCCGTCTATTAATGTTATATGATAATGTTTAAATATAGGATAAAAAATATTTTAATTATAAAAAAATTATATAAAAATAAACATACAAAATGACGTAGTTTGATATAATATGTTAGATTCTAAAATTATTTTTATCGCAAAATAAATTTAACAGATCATATGAAATCACGTCATTCTGTGAGTTTATTTTTATGTAATTCATTTGTGTTTATAGCATTTCTCATAAAAAAATTTAAAAAATATCAACATTTATCACCCCTTATTTTTTTAAAAAATAAAACTGAGCATGCACGTTATTAGAGAAATTTGAGGACTTGTTTGGAGTTGCGTTAGATGTTTTAAAAAATGCTTAAATAGTCTTAAAAGCTATTTAATGAAAAAATTAAATTATTTAGATGCTATATATATTAAGTTTTTTTTTTATTCTCAAAAAAGTTTAAAAGCTCATTTGAAAAAATTATGTTTTTCCTCAAAGTGATTTTTCAAATAATGCAAAGCGTAGTTCAAATTAAAAAAATGCTGTCAATGGACATTTATCACCCCTTTATTTTAAAAAAATAAAACTTATCATGTACTTTACTAGGGAAATTTGAATTTAGATGAGATCTGGTCCAATATTTTGAATATTCGTTCATTATAGGGAAATTAACTAGCTAGAGCATGTACGTTACTAACAAAATTTGAATTTTAATGAAAATGCACACTCTTTAAAATTTTAAATAAATGCCTGAATTTGGAAAATGCTTACCGGATCTGACGGATATTACATTTTGCAATTCTTTTTAAAATATTAATAAAATAAAAAATAGACAAAATATACTATTGCTCCCATGCATCAGTTTCTGGTACCTGAATTATGCCTGAACGTACGGACATTCTTATTTAATGAAGAAATAGTTTTTCTCCTGAATTCCATGGTCAATAATGTTGAAGAAGCCAATACAAAGACAGGAAGAGAGGGGAAGAAAACAAAGGCAGTTGGTATAATAATACTAGCTAAGAGTGTATGGAATTTTTTGAGAATGTAGGGTAGGTGAGGTACTATTGATTATTATTGTCAATTTCTTTCTGATTTCATCAAAGACTGGCCTCGCATGTATTGGATGGCATCAATGGCACCATGGGACCCTTTTTTTTTTTTTTTTCCTTTTTTATGGGTTTTTGACAATCCGAGAGACAAAAGAAGCGAATCTTGCCGGGTGACTTTGATATGTCCCCTCAACATGTGATTCCAGTAATTTTTCCTCTACCTCGTCCGCCCATTGTCACTGTTTGCATAAGGTGCTTTTGTAGCCCAAAAACTGTATCAGCATCGATGAACAATGTTTTATGAACAAGATAGTTACTGTAGTATATGTCTACCTATCTCTCTCTCTCTCTCTCTCTCTAATATTTTAATTATGAAAACAGACGTGCATACCAAAAATGGAAGACACTAGTCACAACCAAAAATAGATACAGAAATAAACACTACCTAGGATATGTCACGAGACATTCAGTCAATTAACTCTAAACTCATCTGCCTGAGTACTATAACTGAATCCCTTTTTTTTTCTCTCTCTCCAAATGTTGCAATAATCATGCTAGATCGTTTTATAAACATGTTGAAGATATTTCAGTTTAGTTATATTTAGAAATATATTTTCAGATACATTAATTAAGGTATAATATCTGTTAACCATGATGCCAAGAATGAGTTATCCCCAATGAAATATTAGTGTAATTAGAATGGTTTCCGAATTTTGCTCGTGGTGAAGAAAACAGGGACTCCAATGAGTTATTGCTCTGAAATAATTGTTAAGAAATATCATAGAGGAAATTGTTGAGAAATATCAGATTGTAAATTTACTTTTATTATAAAGTATATCTAACGAATTTTATGAAACCATATTAGTTTATGGGTTTACTTTGTGTAATTTTTTTATATCTGCAGCAGTTCTCTCTCGTACAAGTCTTTTAAAAAAAATAAAATTTAAATATTTTTCAAAAGTACTGTACAGAATTTGGACATTATAAAACCTATATAAATTATTGTCACTCCTCTACAATTATATACATTTATACAACGTGTGTATTTATTCTATATTATTCAGAGTAGTAGGATGCCCGCATGAGGGTCACAAGTTTTGGTGTAGTTGGACCTTTATCCCTAAGCTTATCTAAAAACCTGTGGGTTGAACTGTTGTAAAAACACAACAGAAAAAGTCCAAACATAGAGAATTTGTACACTTCCGGTTTCATAAGTGGCGTATGGTTCAACCCTTTGATGAGTGATGAGTATCGATTAATGTAAAGCTCACAAATAAAAGAATCATACACAGCTTCTCTCCTCTGTCTGATCTGTCTCTCCTAGCTGTGATTCACTTGTTGGCTGGTATTCAATATTCACAGACAGAATGCTATTTTTTGTTTGAAGACAAGATGGTGAATCAAAAGTACGAGATTGAACGTTACAGTTAGGCCTTGGAGGTGGGGTTCATTTTGAAATTAAATCATAAATAAATACAACAAATAAATAAACTCGGAGTATTGTCAAGGTTTTGGGCCCCATTTCCGGGCTAGCCCATCCCTAGTACATGGGTTGGGCCATCGGCTACCACTACACTAGTCACTATCATCTAAACACTTTTGGATCAAAATTCACATCCATCATGTTCAACACTAGTCGTTTACACAACAGATATCGTACCATTGGGTTACAATATTTTAGATTTTGATATTAAAAAAAAAAAAGCCCTTTAGAATTTTTGTGGTAAGAGATTTTATTTTATTATCGATATAGTAACTAATATATTAAAGTAATTAGCTCACGAAGTTACTTAAACGTGTCTATATTACGATGAAAAAAATAACATTGGGATATAGTGTCGGGAAAAACATGTTAAAAATAATAAATTACTTTCTATTCATTATATGCTCAAAGTGTGATAAAAATGGATAATTAATAAAAAGATTTATGAATTAAGTCTCCTCTCGGTTTTTCTCTCTAAAAAACTGAGGTGGTGAAAAACAGTTATAACTGACAGTGAGGAAGAAACGAGTGAGGCATCCATGGAGGAATTTGAAGGAAGTGGTTGGAAGAGTCTGGAAGAACAGTGGGAGAAGCTGAGACTCTCGGAGGAGGCGAGGAGGATTGTAGACGTTGGAGAAGAAAATGAGGAGGAGGTCTTGGAGTGTGGAGAACGAAGCATTATTGGGAAGATCTGTTTAGAGAGGGTAATTGGAAGGGATGCATTGTTAGCCACGATGAGGAAGATTTGGCAAATCAGCAAACCAGCTGAGTTCCGAGAGGTAGGTGACAATAAATTTGTTATAACTTTTAGTACTGTGGCTGATAAGCTGAGGGTTTTAGACGGGAGACCATGGTTGTTTTGACAACCATCTTTTTGCACTCAAGACGTTTGAAGCTTTTACTCAACCAAATGAGTGGAAGTTTGATAGTGAACTGTTTTGGATCTAGATCCATAACATACCGATGATCTGTATGACTAAGGAGAAGGGGAGAGTGATTGGGGAATCATTAGGTAGGTTGGTGGAGGTTGATGTTCCAGGTAATGGTATTGGCTGGGGGGAATATCTACGAATTAAGGTGGAGATTCCACTGAGAAGAGCTGTGGTTTGAGGTAGATGGATTAAGGTTAATGGCCAGAATGTTTGGGTTGATCTTAAATATGAAAAATTATCTAGGCTGTGTTTTCATTGTGGTTGGTTGATTCATGATGAGAGGGGATGTTTGAATAATAAGGATGACGGGCCTGGGGTAAGGAAGGCTTCTTAGGATCAATTTGGATCTTGGCTAAGAGCTGAAAGGGGACCAAAAAGATGGAATCAAAAGGGTGGGGGGGGGGGGGGATGAGAGCTTTGGTGAGAGGAAGTCTTTCAATGGTGGATCAAAAAAGAGGGAGGGTTGTGATTCTCGTACTGCTGCGGAAGAAGAGCCAGCTTCCAAAGGCTGTAATGCAGATGAGGTAGATTCAATCGAAGTGGAGATGAGGGGAGGTGAGGAAGGAGGGATTGAGGAGATTAGTAGAGTGGAACAAGTTATGGTTAAGCTGCAGAATGAAGATGGGGGATTGGTGTATGAGTTGCCGATGAGAGGTGGGACTGAGGAACCAGAAGATATTGGGAGGGTTATGTTAGTGAGAGAGGTACTAGAATTGCCTTTGGGATCAACTGAAGAGGAAAATGAGGGATTTAAAAAAATGGAAGGAAAAAAGTCTTGGAAGAGGAGAGCAAGAGAGGTTGGAATAACAGAAAATAGAGTGAGGTATACAGTGGGAGGGAAGAGGTGGAGGGAGAGGGAGGGGAAATAATTGGGAGGTGAATGTGAAGGTGGTAAAAAACAGAGGCAAGCCTTAATAGAGCTTAACTCTCCAATCTTATTGGTAGGTGCTGCTAGGCAGCCCTGCCAGGAATTATGAGGGCCCTAAGCTGGAACTGCCGAGAGCTTGGCAACTCTCGAACAGTTCAAGTCCTTTGCATGATTGTAAAGGAAAAGTCACCTGATTTTGTTTTCATCATGGAAACAAAATTGAGTTCTAAGAAAGTTGAAATGGTTCAAAAGAAATTGGGTTTTGAGGGATGCATGGTGGTTGAACCGAGAGGTCTGAGTGGTGGTTTGGTAATGCTATGGAAGGATGTGGGGGGGGGGGGTTGAGTTGTGGAATTTTTTTCAATGGCACATTAACCTTTGGGTGAAATGCAAAGGGGAAAACCATAAGTGGCTCTTGACAGGTTTCTATGGGCATCCAGAAGTTTCTAAGAGGAGGGGGTCATGGGAACTTTTACAATTGTTAAAGCCTCCTGATGGAGTAGGTTGGTGTGTCTTTGGGGATTTTAATGAGCTAGTCACTCAAAATGAAAAATGGGGGGGGGGGGGGAATTAAAGGAGAGAGAGCCAAATGGAGGATTTTAGAAATGCACTATCCACAGGAGGTTTGAGTGATCTTGGGTGGAGGGGTAATAAATTTACTTGGAGTAATGGTCATGCTGATGGTTCTTTTGTAAAAGAAAGGCTTGATCGAGCAGTTGCAAACCAAGTGTGGAGAAGGGCTTTTATGAAGGTTGAGGTAGAAACTATAATTGCATGGTGTTCTGATCATCTACCAATTTTGCTGTCTTGCTCCAGAGACAGTTCTGTTAATGACAGATATAAGAGGCCCTTTCGCTATGAAATGTGTTGGGATGGGGAAAGAGAGTGTAGTGAAACTGTAAAAGAGGCTTGGGAAAGGAATGTGGGGATGAGAAGCAGTCTCTCTAGTGTTCAAAGGGGCCTTAATCTGTGCAGGCAGGCCCTTAGAAAATGGTCTTCAAGAAGGGATGTAAGGAGAGGAATGGAGATTAAGACTTTATCTGGAAGACTTAAAGTGCTTAAAGAAGAGGAGGGCCCAGAACTTGTTGATGAAATAAAGGAGATGAGCAGAAAATTAGAGATGTTGTTGGAGCAGGAGAATTGTTGGTGGAAGCAAAGAGTAAAGGCACACTGGCTGTAGTATGGGGATCGTAATACAAAGTTTTTTCATATGAGTGCAAGCCAAAGGAAAAAAAGAACAAAATTGCTGAAATTTCTGATGTGCATTGGTGTATTAAAAGGAAGCAGGAAGATATTGAAGGGACTTTTTGAGAGTATTATACAGAAGTGTATAAATCCAACAATCCTATGGAGATTGATATTGAAGGGTGTATCTCGGGTATTGAGCCTAAGATTTCTAGTGAGATGAGGAGGGGGCTTGAAGGAACATTCAGAAGGGAAGAGGTGGAAAAGGCTTTAAAGTAAATGTCTCCTTGGAAATCACCTGGATCTGATGGCCTTAGGGCTAGGTTCTACCAAAGGCATTGGGACATTCTTGGCAGGGATATTGGTGATGCAGTGCTAGAGTTTCTTAATGGGGGAAATATGGTGCCAGAATTGAATCATACACTGATTGCATTAATACCAAAGGTTAAGATGCCTCAGGCCGTGATGGAGTATAGGCCAATCAACTTATGCAATGTCTTGTATAAGCTGATTTCAAAGGTCCTTGCGAATCGTGTCAAGAAGGTACTGCATGTTGTTATCTCACAAACTCAAAGTACATTTGTTGCTGGCAGGCTTATAACCGACAATATAATGATTGCTTTTGAGTTACTTTACTCAATGCAATCTTATCATAAAAGAAAAGCTGGGAGCATGGCAGTTAAAATCTATATGTCAAAGGCCTATGATAGAGTGGAATGTCCATTCTTGAAAGCTATGCTGATAAGATTGGGTTTTGGAGAGAAGATTACTAGGATGCTTATGGTTTGTGTCCAAACAGTCAGTTACTCAGTAATGGTCAATGGAAAACCTGGTAAGAAAATCATACCCACAAGGGGATTAAGGCAGGGAGATCCCTTATCCCCTTATTTGTTCTTAATTTGTGCAGAAGGTTTGAGTCATTTGTTCAAGAAAGCTGAGAGGGAAGGAGTGATAAGGGGTGTTGCTGCAGTAAGAGATGGTTTAAGGGTCAATCATCTGCATTTTGCAGATGATTGTGTGATTTTTGGCAAGGCAACAGTTGGTGAGTGGAGGAATATGTATGCTATTCTTGAGTGTTATGAAAAGGCCTCTGGACAGAGTTTGAATAAACACAAAACCTCAATCTTCTTTAGTAAGAACACAAAGGAGAGTGTGAGGGGTGAGATTTTTAGGGAAGCTGGGTCCTATATCTATAACAGATATGAAAAGTACTTAGGGTTGCCAGTCATTGTGGGGAGATCAAAATACAATGTCTTGAGGGGACTCAAAGAAAGGGTGTGGAATAGGATCCAAAATTGAAAAAATACTTTCCTCTCAAAAGCTAGGAAAGAGATTCTCATTAAGGCTGTGCTACAAGCTATTCCCACATACACTATGAGTGTTTTTAAACTGCCCCAGAGGTTGTGTGGGAAAACTGAGCAACTCTTTGCCAGATTTCGGTGGGCTTAGTACAAAAAGGAGGATGAAATTCATTGGTGGAAATGGAGTAGGTTGGGGCAAGGAAAAAGTTATGGGGGACTGAGATTTAGATTGCTTGAAGATTTTAATTTGGCAATGCTTGCCAAGCAAGGGTGGAGAATACTAAAAGACCCATCTTCTTTGGTGGCAAGAATATTCAAAGAAAAAATATTTCAGAGACACTTCATTACTTGATACATCATTGGGTAAATCATTCTCTTTTATTTGGAGGAGTTTGTGGTCTGCCTTTGGGGTGATTAAGAGAGGAATGAGGTGGAGGGTTGGGAATGGTGAATCCATTAATATATGGGGTCAAAGGTGGCTACCAAAGACTGTGATTGGGTGTGTTCAATCTAAAGTGAATGTGCTGAATGGTGATGCTCGAGTGAGGGAATTGATGAATGATTCTGGAGTTGGGTGGAAGAGGGACTTGGTGAGGCAGGTTTTTAATGATGAGGAAGCTGAATTGGTACTATCTTTGCCAATTAGTCCTTTGGGAACAGAAGATAGGTTAATTTGGGACCTAACAAAGAATAGAAAGTATTCTGTTAAGAGGGCTTACCATGTACAGCAACAAGATAGAAGGCAAGGGACAGGGGAGACGTCAGAGGCTGACAGAGTGGAAATCATATGGAATCAGATATGGAGGTTGGGAGTTCCAGGGGCTGCAAAACACTTCTTGTGAAAACTGGGAAGTAATATCTTGCCAACAAAGTTAAATCTGTACAAGAGAAAGATAGTGAAAGAAGTAATGTGCCCAATCTGTTTGAGAGAAGAAGAATCTGTCATGCATGCTATATGGGAATGCCCAACAACTTCTGATGGTTGGGTTGAGAAAGGTAGTCTTGTACAAAAATGGAGGGTAGGGGTGAAGAGTTTCTTTCAATTGTGGGAGGAAGTGTATAACAAACTCTAAAAAAAAAATGTAGAGAAAATGGTTATGATATTGAGGAATATATGGTTTAGAAGAATAAGGTTGTTTTTTTATGGAAAATTTGTAGCCCCTGCTAGCATAGTATAGATGTCATTATCAGGTTATGAGGATTTCAAAGTGGCTCGTAAAGAAGGGGGGAAGAATTTAACCAGGCAATTGTTAATGTTGGTACCAGTAGAGGCAGAGAATGGAAGAAACTAAAAGGCCAAATTTTTAAAGCAAATTTTGATGGAGCAATTAAAGTGTCTTAAAAAAAGATGGGTATTGGAGTGATCATCAGAGATTTTAAAGGTGAGGTTTATGCTGCGATATGTCTTACAAAAGAGTTGAGCTATGGGGCTTTTGGGACTGAATGTACTGCTTTGTGGGAAGCCATAGTACTGTGTGAAGAATTGGGTTTAGGTGATGTCATCTTTGAAGGTGATGCAAAGAATGTGGTTGATGCAGTGAACAATGGTGAGAATGATGATTCTAGCTATGGTCATCTAGTAGAGAATCTGCAGCAGAAACTAAACAGCTATTTAAGATGGGAGTTAGGTTTCATCCATAGGAAAGGAAATGAGGTTGCATATCAATTAGTCAAATTGGCTTTGTATGGGGATAAGTACTGGGTAGAGGAGGGTCCGGAGGCCATTACAAATCAGTTGAATATAGACAAAATGTATACAGATACTGTTACAAGTTGAATTTGAATACAATGAGGTTTATTTCAAAAATAAAAATAAAAAGATTGATGAGTATCGTTTTCTTAAGATTGTTGGACCTTGGAGGTAATGGAAACGAAGTTGATAACGCTGCGTTGTGTGGTATGTTAGCCTCTGGGCCCAGTCTAACGAACGAGGCCGAACTCGTGGCAACGTTGTACGAGCACACCCTGAGGTTAGGCTCCCAGAAAAGCTCCACGCGCTTAGTGGCCACGTCATAACCTGATTTGGCGGCTTCTCTTCCACGTAATCCCTCCCTCCTGCCCCATTTATTTAAACAACGAGGCGACCATCGCAACAACTGGCTTCGTGATTCGCAAGTTATAAACAGGAAGAGAGAGAGATCGATACACTGTAGGAAATTCCTTCACGCAAAGTCTTGTTTCTTAGGGTTCTCGAAGTTGCTCATCCTCCTGGATCTCGATGGTGAGTCATATTTCTTTTCATATGAGTTTTGTTATATAAAAATATAAGGCATACTCTTAGATCGCAATGCATTTCGCTGATCGGCCTATTTTATTTTATTTCACTTTTTGAGCATTTTGATTTTGTCACGGTATTTAATTCTGGGTTTTTTCCCCCTACTCATTTGTGATATTTACTGGAATTCTCGCGTTGCTTTCGTAAACCTGGTGTTTGGTTGCCCAGAAACATTTGCGACATAGAGGAAACGAAAATATCTAGCCATGACGCCTGGCGGCGTTTTTTTTTTTTTTTTTTTTTTGTGGAAAAAATTAAATGATTTGTCGCATAAATTAGAATGGTCCCTTTATTTCTCATCACTCTCCTCCTTTGAACATGGGAAAAAAATGGTCCGTTTAGACTCGGTTTCTGTAGTTTTGTTTAAATCTTTATCTCTCTGGCTATTAGGATCACTTCCGTTGTAGTCTCGTTTGTTCTCCTCTTGTTTTAGTGTCGTTCTTCTCCTCTTTCAATTAAAAAAAAAAAATAAGTCGAGTAAAATTTCCCAACTTGTAACGTTTTTGCCTAGTCGCTCTTCTCTCTTTTTCTCTCTCAAAGTTTCTCAATCACCGGAATCCACCCTTCATCATCACGGATTATCGCTGAAATCTACTCTCCACACCACTCAAAAACCCAAAGCATTCACTCTCTCCAGGGGACACAAATGCGCAAGAGGAAACCACAGCCCAATCTCATCAAACCGATTGTACATGTTTTGTTTTTGGAAACTGGGTACTTTCGCCCCAGAATTTGTTGGAAATTATACATGTTATGAGCCTATGCTGCATGATTAATTACTCTTATATAAACTACTGGTCTATTAGATTTTATAAACTATGAGACTTTTTTTTTGATAAATAAAATATAAACTACGAGACTTTCATGAGTTTCACAGGTTTTTGGGTTTATTTTCTTTTATGTGTTTTTAATTCCACTTTTTATTGTATTTTCTAACCCTTGCATGGAATCTACATAATGTTAGTTGACTGATAAAGATGGAAATTTCATTGGTCATCTTTTCACCTTTTTTACTTTTGAACTGGTCTTGTAGGAGAACAACACAATGCAAGGTAGTGTGCTGGCATTTACAGACGACGCTGTTCTGCCAGTCAGTGCTGTATCTACTACAGTTGCTGAGCTTGGCATTAGAGGGTTTGAACTATGTGATCCTCAAATTATCACTCAAGCATCTTCTTTGAGTACGTTCTCTTCTATTATCCACTAAAAAGAAGATTTTGCTTATTACCTATGAATGTATTGTATCGCTGCCATTGAAGTATAAATCGATTTTATACTTTATGGTTTTTTTGGTTTTCTGTAGATTTGGTTCAAGTTTGTGACCTTTTTTCGGGAATATGCCTGAAAACTGTGTTTGGCATAGTCTCTCTATAATATAGGACTGGGGAGGATACTAGATTGTTTTCCTGAGAAATTTTAAATTAAAAACTCAAACCGTTTGTTAAGCTATTTGCTCTTTCTTCTTTAATTCAAGTATTAACATTGTTGGATGCTAGTTTAAATGTCTTTTTTATGCTCCTTGTTATGGCAGAATCTTCATGCTCTTGTAGTTGAAATTCTTATCTTCATGTTTATTCTTTTTTTTTTTTTTATCAGTATCTTCATGTTTGTTCTTTTAATTTGAGGATTCATTAAGTTTAGGTTTTAGTAGCTGTAATTCAAATATTCTCTTTACAACAGTCTCCTGATTTTGGTCTTGACTTGCAATAGATCATCTGCCTGTGGAGTCTTCCTCTATAGATAATGTTATTTGTATCAGTAGATCAGCTGAATTTCCCAGTGTTCCGTTCTTTGAGGAAATCTCAAGAGTGTTGAAGCCTGGTGGCACAATACTAATTCACAGGACTTCTCAGTCCGCAACAGGGGAAACAGATAAGGTAATTGGTTTGGGATTTTGTGACTGCATGAAATTAGTTTGTAGTGAGAGTCTGACTAGGGTTTCTTACAGATAACCTCCGCTCTTGAGCGCAACTTACTTTTGGCAGGGTTCTTAGAAGCAGAGGTCCTTGGACAAAAGTCAATGGTACTTTCTTGTATCAACACCTTGATTTAGCGGTTTCTTATTATTCTTTGGGTGTGGAAGGCTAACCTCGATTGGGAGGTTAATATTTGTAATGTATGTTTTACTAGTTAGTTAAATTTCAGTGTCCTCTTTTTTTTTTAAGGTCAAGGCTAAGAAGGCTTCGTGGAAGATTGGTTCTTCATTTGCTATCAAGAAGGCCACAAAAATTCCGATTACAGTTCAGATCAATGATGACTCAGATCTGATTGATGAAGATAGCCTATTAAGTGAAGAGGATTTAAAGAAACCATGGCTACCACTGGGTAAGAAATAAACAGGAGCCATAAACAACTATCATGTTAACTCCATTTTTTTTTATAAGTAAGAGATTTTATTGATTGAATGAAACCAGGCACTGTCCATGTATACAGGAAGTATACAAAAGAGATACCTAATTACATTTTAGAAAACTGAAAAGAGAGCAACAACTCATGAACATTCCTTCCCTTTAATATAATTGCAGCAAAGCATTGAACCAAAGAAAATACAAAAAAGTTCCATAATTCCCCCACAGTTCTCTCCTTCTTGTTGAAACACCTCTCATTGCGTTCCATCCATATGCACCACAATAAACACAAAGGAACCATTCTCCACGTCACAGCCAATTGGGGGCTGTGATGTCTATTCCAACATGCTAGAAGATCCCCCGCACTTTTAGGCATGACCCAAGACAAACCAGCTCTACAAAAGATACCCGCCCATAACTCCCTTGCCATTCCACAATGCAAGAAAAGATGCTCAATCGATTCACCGTTATTTTTACACATGTAACACTACTCCGTCACGATCATCCTGCGTTTCCTTAAATTATCAGCCGTCAAAGTCTTTCCTAAGGCTGCAGTCCATGTAAAAAATGTGACTTTGGAGGGCATGGGAGCTCTCCAAATACCCTTCCAAGGAAACAAAGTGGGCTGGTGTGCTGCCAGCACTTTGTAGAAAGATTTGACAGAAAAATTATTGCTCCCCGAATGTTTCCACTTTATTCTATCTCTCCCATTTCCACCTATCTTCTTAGAATAAAGCAAGCTGTAAAAATCTACTATTTCCTCAACTTCCCAGTCCTGTACATTTCTGGAAAAGATCATATTCCAATCCACATTACCATTGGCTCGACACATCACATCTGAAACAGGGACTTGCTTATTTTCAGCCAATCTGAAAACACCTGGGAAAACAGAAAACAGTGCTTTCTCACCACACCATACATCAAACCAAAAGCTGATTCTTGTGCCCTCTCCCACCTCGAAATTAATGTGTTTTGCAAACACTTTCCACCCATTTCTAATAAATCTCCAAAGGTTCACACCATAAGTCCCCCTACCCTCTTTAGAATACCAACCCCCCCAGTCACCGTCATACTTCCTATCAACAACCAATCTCCACGATGAATCCCCTTCCAATTGGAATCTCCACAACCACTTTCCTAATAGAGCTTTGTTGAAAATGATCAAGTTACGCACCCCTAAGCCACCTACCTCCTTCGGACAGCACACTTTTTGCCTACTCACTAAATGGAGTTTATGTTCCTCCCCCATTCCACCCCACAAGAAGGCTCTAAACAGTTTTTCCAACCGATTGGCCACTCCCACTGGTAAAGGGAATAGGGAGAGAAAGTCTCCCCCCTTTTGATAAGTTGAGCCGCTTCCAACCCACCAATCTTTTTTCAACCTTCTCAACCACACCCTCCTAAATATTTTTTGCTTTGAAAGAGGCTCCCAAAGGAAGTCCAAGGTATTTAATAGGGAGAGAAGCCACTTTGCATCCCAAAAATTCTGCTAGTTGGTTGATAGTGTCCCCCTCCCCTACTGGGACCAATTCAGACTTTCCCAAGTTAACCTTGAGCCCCGAAACAACTTCAAAACACAAAAGAACAGCCCTTAAAGCTTGAAGCTGTCCACTGTCAGCATCACAGAAAATTAAGGTATCATCCGCATACAATAAGTGGAAAATGGAAAGAGCACTGGCATTAGTGTTGCCCACTGAAAAACCAGCAATGAAGCCTCCCCTTACAGCCGCCTCCACCATACGACTGAGAGCCTCCATTACTAAAACAAAGAGAAAGGAGATAATGGATCCCCTTGTCACAGCCCCCTCGAACTCTGAAAAAATTCACAAGGTTGCGTATTAACTAAAATAGAAAACCGAGTGGATGATACACCATGTTGTGCCCAGCCACACCACCTATCTCCAAAACCACACCTCCTCTGCATATAAATCAGAAAATTCCAGCACACATGATCATAGGCCTTTTCCATGTCCAACTTGCAAAGAACTCCCGGAATACCATCCCTTAACTCTCTTCATTGGCATAGAGTTTGGGAGTTCTGCTGCCTCCTGTCCCTCCCCCTTCCCTGGCTTTGCAGTTCCGTTAATTATGAAAAAATTCTTGTGCAGTTGGTGATTGTGAAGTTGGAAGCACGAGGAAAGCTTGCAAAAACTGCACGTGCGGGCTGGCTGAAGCAGAGCAGAAAGTACAGATAGGACCGACTGTGGAGCAGATTAAAAATCCTCAATCAGCTTGCGGCAGTGTACGTATCAATTGTTTGATACAATTTTTAATTGCTGCATGTAGTGACATTTTTTTGTGTGGCACACGTTAATTACCATTATCTTTAAGTGTGAAGTGACACGATCATACATTTAGCTTTTATGCTATGGTGAGAACCTAGGTGATGTCCCTACCCAGAAGTAATACTGGTACACTGATTGAAATAAATAAATTTAGGTGAGGATGTTCAAAGGTCAAATTTTAGATCCTGGTTTTCCTCGTATTTAATTGATATATAAAAAAAAAGGGCTATAGGGTGTTTTTATTGGCAAAGGATTATAGAGGTGTTGCTGTTAGATGTGTTTGCCTGTGAAAGTACAGGACGATCAAACATCAAATTTTACCTCAGTAGATCTCAGGAGCTTTAGAAAATGTCAAAACTGCCCTTTCTTTTGTCATGCATGCAGTTTTTTATTGTTCCACTGCGCTGAACATATCTCTATCATCCTTTTTTCATAAATGTTGCAATACTCTGAACGGTCTCCTACAACCTGCAGTGTGGGCTAGGGGATGCTTTTCGGTGCAGTACATGTCCTTACAAGGGTCTTCCGCCCTTCAAACTGGGCGAGAAGGTACTCAATAAAATCCGGAAACTCTCTCCCCCAATCTCTCTGTGGGATGTGTTTAATTGAGAAACAAGTAAATACACAACTTATGTCTATATGTAGGTATCACTATCTGGGAACTTCCTTGCAGCAGACATATAAAGATGACAAGGTCGACGTGGGTTCTGTTATCATGTAGATGAGGTTCAAACAGTTCAGCCTTCTGACAGCATTTCAAGTTGCTGGCAGTAGTTCAATCTTTCTTAAACTGCCCCAAAACTAGAGAAGTCTTGAGATGTTAGCTGTAGTTTACTTTTGAAATATGGAAAGCTTAAGTTCACAGCGCAGACAATATCTGATATTGTTCCTCCAACAATCAACAGTGTTTGAGGTCTATGCCATGAAGATTTTAATGAGAAAAAAAGGGGAAGGAAAAAATTGTTTCTTCCCTCCCATATATACATCTAATTTCCTATATACTTAAATTTACAATTTATACAAGTAATTAACATATTTTGTGGTTGAACAAGGAACTTGAGATCGATCGTGCTTATATACTAAGAAAAGAGTTCCAACAAAAAAGAGAATCAATCTTTTGTGGTGTTGGACCTGCTGGGTATAAAGATAGAGTATATGTAATGCATAAATTAAAGGATAAAATGATCAGATGAATTAATAAATTATGTGGGATTTATATCCTCGGAGCTTCTTTTTATATTATAGGATACAACTACAGAAACGTTTATAAGTATCTTCCAAATCTCTATAAATTATCACACGACCCTTGATTAATAAAATCGTATTTCATACATAGTTTTTGAAATTAATGTTTTTTTAAAAAATATGTGCTAATTTTTTATTACACGGGCTGAGGATAAACCAATCTCGTATAGTCGCATTTAACCTACTGCTGGGAAAGTCTCTTGAGTCGGACACAACGTACAGCAAAAGAAAAAGATCTCAACGCGTAAAAGGAACACGCTTAAGCTTAGCGACCAAGAAAGAGGGTCGACGCGGATGCCTGATAGGCTGATACCCCGCTGCTCTAAACGGTAACATCGAAGCTAGGGTTCTCTGATCAGGAGTACACGGATGTTTCATTCTTCGGTTCCTTATACCTCAGGTACTACGTTCTCCGTAATCTTTCTTTTTTCTTTGTATTCTTTCTATTTCGACTTTATGGTTCCCGGGAAATTTTACAAGAAATATTTGGGAAATTCTCGTAACTTAGGACTTCTTGTAGTTGAATTTGTTAACTCCGGTTCCATTTTCTTTTCTATAAACCATCCTTTCCTGTGAGTTATCTTCCTCTACACAGAGATTACGGCAATACTATTTGTAGTCAAACTCAATTAAAATTGATATGGTTTTTCTTTCAGTTAAGCGTTTCACGCAATTTCTTCAAGTGTATACGTCTAATTACATTATTTTCCTCTTCTCGTAACTTTTCTCTCGGCTTCTTTGTGGATCTGAAGCTTCCATCTATTTCGTGGATTATAATTTTAGAATTCTACCAAACCCATGTGAGGCCATAACACATAAGTCAAAATGAAAACGTTATACTATGCAATATGGGGGAAAAAGAACAGATTTTTTTTTTCTACTTTTAAGAGAGATCCTTTTTGTAATCAATCAAAAATAGCAATACAACAAAGCTTTTCTTTTGATTGTGGGTGATCTTAAAGGCATTACGTGATACTTCATTTATCCAAAAGGGGTTGCAATGGTAGGGGTCGGATTGCAGGCTGTCCTTATTCATGCTGGACTTTAAAAATTAAGTCACTGCTTGTGATCTTCAATTTATGTTGCTGCATGCTCGTATTGTGTTATCCTTCAAATATATTTTTTGATAAAATAAATCGTCAAATATTTGCATGTCGCATTTAACAACTAGTAGTTTTATATAGAAAAATCGAATCTTTTTTTTCTTAATACATTTTTATATTTAATTGATTTATCTTATTCCTAGAATATCTAATATTGTTATTTCGTGTACATTTGCTTCGTTGATTCTCTATTCTGATGAATATGGTAGTGGGTAGTTGAGATGGTTTGGGAATAGTAGAAAATAATATTTTAGAATAATATTTTTTAATATTATTATTGTTTTGAGATTTGAATAGTACAAAATAAATTGGTTATTATATTTTGTGTGGGAATTGAGAAAGTTGTAATGATGAAGATGAGATGAGTTGAGGTGGTTTGGATTACGCACTAAGAGGATAATCTGTTTATCCTAGTAAGATTAGTCATTTTCATGTTTTCTAGAAAGAATCTTTCGAAATCTGTATCTGTATTGAGAATGTGGGTATCTTGCGATAAAATGAAGCCGCCTGGGCATGTTGTGATACCCCATATATGATAAAGATAAGGTTAGGTTGTGAATGGGATCTCACATTGCTTGAGTGGGAAAAACTCTTGCTCTTTATAAGGTTCCAATGAGGCTCCAATTGTATCATTAACTAATCGTTTTAGAGTATAGGTCATGTGGTTTGGGCCTTCCATTGGGGTGTTACAAATGGTATTAGGCTCTATCCCAACCAAAAATGTGGGACTTGAGCCGTGCCACCTACAATGGACGGCCCGATGAGGACGTCGGGAATTTAAGGGGGGGAGATTGTGATACCTCATATGATAAAGATAAAGGTAGGTAGTGAATGAGATCCCACATTGCTTGGGAAGGAGAAATTCTTGCTCTTTATAAGGTTCCAATGGAGCTTCAATTGTATCATTGAGTAGTCCTAAGCCATGTGGTTTGGGCTTTCCATCGGGGCGTTACACGTGGATCTTCAAAGAGAAGCCATAAAAATTAGGGCATGCCATTGAATCTTTTTGGGGAAATAGTTGTTGAAAAGAATGTTGGTAATCCTTTGGATGCTGGATGTAGATGGCTGAATATGTTCAACTTTATCTATTATAAAGAACAGGCATTTTTTAAAGTTCCTCAAAATCTTATCCCTCAGTTGATTGCCCTTTGTTTAATTGAATCAGTTTTTTTACCTTGGCCTTTACTCTGCGAATCATTAATTTCTAAGGGAGAGCTGCTACATACTACTTGTAAAAAAAAACCAAGAAACCCTGGCTCAGATGTCAGATTTGAAATTTGTTGGATCATCTTTCATTGATAGTTCTTATTAGCAGGGGATTTCTAGAGCTGCAGGAAGCATGTGCTTGCCAGAAGAGCCTCATTGCGATATACGTAAGTGGTATTTCAGTAGAAAAGAAATTGAAGACCAATCCCCCTCCAGGAAGGATGGAATTGATTTGGAGTATGAGTCGCATTTGCGGGAATCATACTGCAAATTTATTCAAAGGCTTGGCGAGAAGCTTAAAGTGTAAGTTTAAGTTTTAGTTCATAACTTTTGGCTTTGAGATCTACTAGTGCCAGAAATGTGAGGTTTCTGTTACCATAAGATTTAATTGCCTATCATGAATTTTGGTATTTCACCTGGCATGGTGTTTGACGATGATGGTCTGCTTCTGCTTTTCAGGCCTCAGGTGAAAATAGCAAGTGGAATGTTGTTGTGCCACCGGTTTTATATGCGTCAATCTCATGCTAAGAATGATTGGCAGGTAGATATTATTCTATGGTTGCGCATCTTTTATCACCGAATGTGTCTGATTAGGAAGTTAGTTTATGTTCTTGAAATGGATACTGTTTGACTATGTGAAATATATTTGAGCATACCATTTAAATGCTCCATTGATGAGTTTGCACGTCACACCCTTCCCTTAATTTATAAATATCAGATGCCTGCAACTGAATCTGTAAGTGGCACAGGGGAGGATGGGATGAGAAAAGTTTTCTAATTAATTGTTATGGTGCATAAACTATTACAATTTTTTCAACAGCAGACAAGCTATGTATCTGTTGAAAATTGTCCTATTGAGGCATCTTTGCTGTTTTGTTATCCTCAATTTTGTAATTCTGTACACTTAAAAGAATCAAAGGATATCAAATGTTCACGTGAAATAGACATGGTTTCAATACTAATAGACCTTTTTTCTCAGTGAAAGCCAGTTTTTCTTGACATGCGGAAGGTGGAAGCTTGAAAGAATATGCTCAATTATTGATTATATTTATTAGGCTGGTTATGCTTCTTCACATTCCAATGTTGGTGCCCCATTTTACAGACAATTGCTACTGCAAGCACATTTCTTGCTTGCAAAATAGGGGACACACCACGCTTCCTGAAGGATGTTGTTCTTCTGTCTTATGAGATGGTGTACGAATGGGATTCTTTAGCCCCGCAAAGAATAAGAAAAGAACGTGTAAGATGAGATTCCCATGTTTCCTTGTGACTATATTTGACATGATCACTGTTTCTTATTTACCACCAATACATGCATGCAGAAACTATATGATAAGCAGAGGGAACTAATCTTAATCGGGGAGAGGCTTTTGTTGTCAACAATTGCTTTTGATCTTGATATTCAAGTTCCATACCAGCCTCTTGTTACCGGTCTGAAGAATTTGGATCTCTCTAACCTTGCTAAAGTAGCATGGAATTTTGTGAATGACTCGTAAGACTTTGTTCTGGTCGGTTTTACTTTTTGGTGGTATTGAATAGATGTTAATGTTGATATTTTTGGTTATTAAAAAGCCTCCTGTAAATGGGACATGTAGGCTTCGGACAACGTTGTGTTTGCAGTACAAGCCTCATCATATTGCGGCTGGTTCCATCTTTCTTGCTGCCACTGCTTTAGAAAGTATGGAACTGCTTGCAAAGAAGGAAAATTTTTGGGGGCTGGAGTTCAAAATTTCACAGAAAGAGTTAAAAGGTTAGTTATGAAAAATTGCCTTACAATTTCCATGTCATGAATTATGACTTGCGCAGATTGAAGTTAGCTTCATGTTTGTCTTTCTACCATGTAATTTGTACAGAAGGATATATCTCAAATAAAAACTTCACAATTGTACATTGGAAACTTGGTTGTTGCCTGGGTTTGTATGTGAATCCCATTCTGTTTTGTTTTGTATTTTCAAAAGCATGGATGGTAGGATTTATGCATCATCTCTTCATCTCATAAAATGGTTGCTTGGTTTCAGTTGGATTGCCATATCTGTGTGTTCAACCTCTCCATACTCGGTTTTATTGACAGTTAGATTCATGCTGTCTTTTTATATGAAGCCTTTTTTGAGCTTGATGAGCTTTTTCAGAGGTCATCCAGCATATGATGCTCACGTTGAAGCAAAACAGAAAACAAGTGCCGCCAGCCACACATGGGAGGATCACTCGATCTGTAGCTCCAGTTCAAAAGGCAATGGTTAATAGCCAGAACCCTGGTGGAGGCTCAGCTGCTGATTGCTCTTCTAGCTGTAGAACCCTGGTCGAGGCTGGAGGTGTAAGGTCTAATAAAAGCCAGAATCTGGAAAGAGGTGACCGCCGTCTTTCTGTTAAAGAAGCTTTAACGTATAAGACAAGTGATAGTGGCCGTGATGGTGGTACTGTTGTGGATCACGGTCAGGTCAAGCCAAAAACAGTAGAATCTGATCAGAGGTCAAGCTACCAGATTTTCCCCAATCAAAATAACCACATTAAGATCGACGCTAACCGGATCAGAGAGGCATTGAAGCGGAAGAGACGTGACACTGCTGAGGATATGAAGTTTGTGGAAGCCACAAATTCTGAGATGGATAGTGAGGCGTGGATAGAGAGAGAGCTGGAAAATGGAATAGAACTAGAATATTCCTCTTTAGCGAAGAAACAGAGAAAAGAGGTTGTGAGCTTTTGAAATTGAATTGAAGTTTCCTGCCACTACTACCATCTTGCTCAGTGTTTTTTTTCATATGCGAGTGTCCTTCGGTGGATCAGAAAGGGGTGTCGACAAATTTTGTATATCAGTTCATTAATTTTTTCGTTCTGAATTATGAGCATAATACGCTGTAGTTATACATTACAGCCTGCCACTTTGTATTCAGAATCAGAAACACTTAACATGAATTGTAACCAACTTACAATTCAGTCATTTATAGAGGACAGTGGCCATTCTATTTGGGCTAAAATTAGCCCTTTTCCTTGCCAACAAGAATTCTGGCTTTGATTTCAATTTAATTCTACTGATAAATTAATCTTATTAGAGGTCCTTCTTTACCATCTTTTCTGAAGTTACAGATACAGTGACCCCTTCATTTTAGAACGCAATCGAAATCTGATTCTCATCTTAATAACAATATGATCAATGGTACAACATATATATATATATTAACGCACTCATGATGAGTTGACGCAGATGCATGCAATATCGTCCCAAGACTCCCAACGGCTCTCATATTAACCTATATATATATATATATATATATATATATATATATATTAACGCACTCATGATGAGTTGACGCAGATGCATGCAATATCGTCCCAAGACTCCCAACGGCTCTCATATTAACCTCAAGCAATTAATTGAAAATCCCTCCATCTCTTTAGCTCTGTTTTTAACAAAAAATAATAAAAATTATTTTTTGTGTGATTATTCTTTAGAATTGATTACTGGAAGCCAAGCTGCCAAGTGATATGGACAGGCTCATGAGTCAGCCTAGGAAACTGATATATGCGCCAACTCAATCGCGCGCAACTTAGCAAACTGGTCCATATAGTACCCTCTTATTTATTTCGGATCAACAATTCAATCCATGATCCACCTCATTAATCCGTTTTTTGTAATACGTAGGCGCGTACGTATTCCCAAGGAAAAAAACAAAAATTAAAGATTGTGAATTTGTGACAATAATATTTTGAATAGAGATATGCTTTAACATTTTACTCTTATTAATTAAGTCCGTTAATGATACGATAGTAATTATGTTATTTACAATTGTACGAAAGTACTGAGACAAAGTATAATCTCTAATTTAGCACAGTAATTTATCCCATTTTCCCACTTAATATTAGGATAAATTAAAGTTCAGCTTATGCTATCAAAGATTAGAGGTGGGAAGGTGTAGATGCAAGACATTCATTAAGTTGGCTTTGTCACCAATCCGTCAAAGGGGGAGATTGTAGATGAAAAATTTTGGCTAGAACTAGGTGACTAAGTTGATAAATTTGGATATGACTAAGTGAATAAGATGATAAAATTTATCTTATCTTTAGTTTTGTAATTTGGATGAATGTAAAACACTTTTGACTTTATTTAGGATTATTTTGATTTTATCTAGAGGTTGTTAGATAATGTTGTAGATAAGTCAAGAGTGTATTTATCCGAATTATAAGGAGTCTGGAATTATTCTGCGAAAAATTTGAATGGAAACTACATCTGTTGAGAAGACTCAGGGAGAATTTTCATACTTTTTCTCTCAAAGAGTGTGATCGTTGATTTAAGATTGAAATTGAGTGATCATGATTCAGCCACTGGAGTTCTAGGAGAAAAGAAAATAGTTTAAAAATCGTCAAAAATTCTGACTGCTACTATGGTACAAGACAAACGGGTCGTTTGTCTGATCAAGCAAAAGAGTCAAGTTACAAAACTTTTGTAATTGAGAATTATTTGTAATTAATTTTCAAATAATAAGATTGACTTTCCTAGATTTAGCTGTCTCGTGAAGTTTTACCTTTGATGACTTATTCAAAGGGTTTCCCTTCGTAACCAAAATTGGTATTACGCACTTATATTATTTTATGTATTTGATTATTTATCAAATTATCATATAACGAACGATTAACCAATTTGTTAAGTAAATTGGTAGATATTTTCATTACGATAAATGAGCATTTGGATAGTTTCAATTGGTATGAGAGCGTGGTTCACTCATTCAAGTATGATCCATGTCTCTGTAGATCATGTCATCATTATATGTCCCGCCACACTTTGATGGAGAAAACTATGCACATTAAAAAGTTCGTATGAGGGCTTTCCTCAAGTCATTAGATGAGCGTGTGTGGTATGCAGTTGTGAGCGAGGATGGACTAAACCCGAGATAACTATTGATGATTGGATAAAGATGAGATCACAAACTGCAATTGGAATAGCAAAGGATTTAACACTATTTTCATGGTTGTATCTCCAGATGAATTTAAAAGAATCTCAATGTGTGAGATGGCTAAAGAAGCATGAGATGTCTTGAAGGTTACACATAAGGGACCAAAGATTTTAAAAAATTCAAAATTATAATTACTAATCTCAAAATTTGAAGAGATTAAAATGCTAGAAGATGAAAGTTTTAATAATTTCTATGCTAAATTTAACGATGTTGTGAATTTCAGGTTTAGTCTCGATGAGAAGGTGGAGGATTCAAGGTTCGTGAGAAAGATTTTAAGGCCCTTGCCTAAAAAATTTCACTCAAAAGTTATAGTCATTGAAGAAAGCAAGGATTTGGATGCTATTAAGGTTGAAGAACTGGTCGGTTCCTTATAAACATATGAGTGTTCTCTTCCTCAAATAAGAAAAGGTAAGTCCATAGTTTTAAAAAATGGGAAAGAAGATTGAGATAATTTTTCTGATAAAGAAAATCTAAACGATGGGGATATAGATCTCATTACAAGGAAATTCAGAAAACTCTTGTTTAGCAACGAGAGAACAAATGGAAAGCAAAAGAGACGTAAGAGATTTCCTGCTAAAATGAGTGATTCTGAAAAATGGAATAAAAATAAATCTGAACAAAGAGATAAAGTGAAGTGCTATGAATGTTCAGGGTATGGTCACATAAGAATTATATGTCCAAACTTTAAAAAAACCAAAGAAAAAGCTCTTAACATCACACTTAGTGACTATTCTGATTCTGAAAAATTCAATTCATCATCTGAGGATGAAACTTCATTTATAGCCTTTTTTGTTGTTGTTAGTAATTTTTCTGATGTTAATCTAACCAAATCTGAAAGTAATGATGACGATAGTGATTTGGAGGTTGCTCTAGTTGTGGCTGATCATGAGCTAAGTTTACAAGAAACCTACAATGATTTATGTGAGGTAGTAGCCAAATTGAAGAAATTAAATAAGAAGCTGTATAAAAAGCTCACAGCTATGGAAAATGAGAAGAGTAACCTGTCCAAGGCACTAAAGGTATATGAAATTGAAGTATCAAGGTTACATGCTCAACGAGGAGTACTTGAGAAGGAGATGAAAAAGATTCAAGAGTGCAAAGAAAAAAATGCAACTCAAAAACTTGACGAGATGTTGAGTTTTAAAAAATCTAGTCATGATCACACGAGTTTGGGGTACATGACTTCCCAAGGTATGAAACTTAAAGTCTCATCATTCGCTGTCACTTCATTAAAAGATATCATTTTTTTTTAAAGGAAGTCAAGATGAGAAAGCTCCAAAAAAGGTCGTGTCTAAAACTCATGTTCCAAGAGCCTCACACGATAGATCAATGACAAAGAAGCCCAACCAAGGTAAGTCCGAAAGCAAGTTTACTTCTACTTGTCATTTTTGTGGTATTCTTGGCCATATAAGGTTACGTTGCTTTTAACTTAAGTAAAGTGCAGAAAAAAGGAGTGAGAAAATATGTAAGTAGGGAAAAAAATTTAGAAAATAAGGTTAAAGAGTTAAGCCAACAAATAAACACCATAAGTGCCAAGATATGTGGATTGTCTGAATTTTGTCTTAGCAACAAGGATAAGACCACAAAAAGTTGTAGTGATGATGTAGAGATGGCCTCGAAATTTAAAACAAAGTGGGTGGTCAAAGAAGATGCCGTGTCACATTAATTGATAGGACCACTTGCATGTTCTTGCATTCTTTGCATATCATTAGGACATGCATTTCACATTCTTTTATTTATTTGCATCTCTTTTCCCTTTTTTTTTTGTTTGGTTGTCTTTTAGTTTTTTGGTTTATATCTCAGTTCGATTTTTTTTTTAGTTGAGCAAAGTTTATGCTTGGTGTGCTAAGTTTTGAGTATTCGGGTCCTCACACTTTCATTCCTTAAGCTAAAACATCTCTCTATTTTGTACTGTCAACTTTGTGTATGTTAACCTTATGGTTCATATTGACAAAGTCAAATTATAATGCACTGTAATGAACTTACTTTCACATTCTTTATTATTATTGTTTAAGAGGTGCTCATCAATGGAAGAGTCTATGCCTTAAATTGACTAATACTAGTTAAATCTAGTACTAAAAGCAAGAGATCTTCCCTTACCGAACATAAATGTTTGATCCATATAGAAAAAGTTTGTGTTTATTCATTATAGAAAAAGACAAACACCTTACACGGATCTGTTCCTTAAGTTCTTATAAAAAAAAAATGTTGCTCTAATCATTGCGGAAAAAGATGAGTAATAAAAATGAACATATCAAGGGTCGTGCAAACATGTATTCGGAAGAGATACTCTTTTAAGTATCTAAGCCCTAGCATAAAAAAGGAAAAAGAGTTTTCGAAAAGATTTTTTTTGGGTCAATCAGTTTTAATCCTATAGTTTAAGATTTTTTGTTGTTGGTTTATTAGGTTGTTTGGTATATTTTTTAGATTTTTTTGCATTTTATGCATATGGACATTTTCTGCATGTGAACACAGTTTATTTTTTATCCTCATATATATATATATAGGGTTTGGGAGTGTTTTATAGCAGTAACTCTAGGCCTGTGTGAGTTGAACTTTGAGGCACGCTCACTTCCTAAGCCTAAGTTTTAGCCCCACACACGCATGTTATTTCTCCCACTCCCATGTCTCTCTCACTCTTTGTACTCTAGCCAAAACCACTTCACACACCACTAGTGTTCTAGATCACTTGGGTTTTTAAAAATTGTACAGATCTTACTGCCTCTTCAAATCCAAGTCAGGTATGTGCTTCCCTTATCTATTTCCTCTTGTTTTTTATTTTTATTTTTAGGGTTTGGAGCACACCCATATTTTGGGATTTTTGATATTCTCTTTGACCTAAGATTTGCAATTTGGTCTCTTGATGTTTGGGTTGTAATTTTGTGTCGATTATGATTGGTTTATGAGTGTTTCTCACGATGTCATGTATTGAGGATGATTTTTGGGTGGGTTTGTGGCCTTTGCCATTCGATTTTCATGGTATGCCTACCAAGTGTTTAGTTTTATGTCTCAACCAGGTTACCTTAATCATTTACTCACTATTTGACATGCATTCATACTCATACATTAGGTTTTTAAAAATTCATATTTGAGTTAAGATCAAAGAGTTTTAACAGTGTCCAATCAAGGTCTTTCTTAGTATACTCATCTCGACACACATAGACTTAATATTTATTTTCCTGATTCTAATGATGACGATGTTTAAGGTTTCTCAAATTAGTGGCTAAAAGAGGGAGATATTAGATGAGAAAATTGATTTTTTTTGGTATTGTGAAATTTATGGGGAATTGAATTAAGTGTGTTGCTAAGGGGGAGTTGAATGAATTTTTGTTGATCTGTTTAATAAAGTATAATATTGAGGGAGAGAAATAAATTCTAGTTTATTATACTTCTGGCCAACATAATTTTGATATTGGACTAGAACATGGTTGGATTTTGAATTAGATTTTAAATCTTGTGAAAATTGATAGTACTAATCATAGTCATTGTTCTATGTCAGTATTTTTTATTCTTGATTATTTGCTTGAAGTTTTTACTCGATTTCTTGGTCTACTGTTTGTGCTTTTGACAGGTTTATATTATATTCATCAAGTTGATTTTGTCACCAATTTGTCAGATGGGGAGATAGTAGATGCAAGAAACTCATCAAGTTGGCTTTGTTATCAATCTGCCAAAGGAGGAGATTGTACATGTAAAAATTTGGCTAGGACTAGGTGATTAAATTAAAACACTTTGACTTTATCTAGGGTTATTTTGATTTTATTTAGAGGTTGTTAGATAATGTTGTAGATAAGCCAAGAGTGTATATATCTGAATTATAAGGAGTTTGAAATTACCGTGTGAAGAATTTGAATGGAAACTACATCTCCTGAGAAGACTTAGTGCCAGGTGTTAATAGACGCATCAGCAAAATTTTTCATAGCAGGGCCCTTCTATTAGCAGAGTCCTACTGCAGATCAAATTCCTATCAGATTGTTTATTTAAGGGATCCTACTGGTTATAATCTGATGATTGAGTTTTGGATATTTCTTAGATCACTTTCTAATGTATATTTTTGTGAGAAAATTTTTTGGAGAATTTTCAATATCATTTCGCTCAAAGAGTGTGATCGTTGATCTAAATTTGAAATGGAGTAATCGTGATTCAGCCACTGGAGTTCTAAGAGAAAAGTCAATATTTTAAAGATCGTCAGTGGTTCTGACTGCTACTGTAGTAGAAGGCAAACGGATCGTTTATCTAGTCAAGCAAGAGAGTCAAGTTACAAAAGTTTTGTAATTAAGAATTACTTGTAATTGATTTTCAAATAACAAGATTGATTTTCCTGAATTTGGCTGCCTCATAGAGTTTTATGTTTGAAAAGTTTTTCAAAGGGTTTCTCTTTATAACTAAAATTGGTATTACACACTTCTATTATTTTATGTATTGATTATTTATCAAATTATCACATAAAGAACGACTAACCAATTTGTTGAGTGAATTGGTAGACATTTCCGTTACAATAAAGGGGCATATGGATAATTTGAGAAGGGAAGGCTAGGGGCGCTATAGATCATAATAGATCAGCATCTAATTTTTTTCTTTTTTCTCCTCCTCCTCCTCCTCCTCCTCAAGAATGGCCATAAATTGTCCTTAGAGAACATGTTTGCCTCAATAAGAAAAGATGTATAAAAAGCTCTTATCTTGGTTCTTTATTGGAGTAAATTTTAGAAACATGGGGAATATTAAATGTACCCGCCGTATAACTTAGAAAAAAATCCATACATCTCATATATCGTGTATGTCCATGTCATGTATTTCTTTTTCTTTTTTTGGAGAACCTTGTGCACGACATAATTGATCATTCATCGGGTCTGGTTCAGGAAGGCAATCGGAACGCATCAGTGCGAAGGCATGTTCCACTATACATATAAATACGCAGACAACAAAGCGTGGCGGCAAAAGCTGTGCCGTTAACGCTGGACAATCTTTACATTCTTTCAGAGCTAGCGCTATATATATATATATATGAAAACCTAAAAGATTATAGGAAGGTGAAGGAATCGCACAGAATAAGGTAATATTTATGGGTCAGTGGGCATGGAAAGCAAAGAGGGAAGCACGGCCCCCCTAGCTTTGTATTTCATGGCCCTAAGCTTGAGAAAGCATATATTCTCCTGTTCCAATGTTTTGTCTTCTTCTTAAGACAACTTTAAATCCTGCTGCTTTAGACCTCCTTTTGAGGGCTTTGCCAAATATTTGACTCAAAAGGTATATTATATATTCATGTTCAAAAGCACATCACCAAATAATGAGATTAATAATTGGAAGAAGAAAGGAAAGCTTATGTGACGTGATTAATAAATTCATGAAAAACGCCAACACTTTTAAATGATCAGGCTTTTCTTTTCTTTTCTCTTTTTTGGGGCACTTTAAATTAGTTGCCCTAAACAAGTTTAACACTAATCATGTAGATGAAGGAGATTGATTAGGTTTGATATTAATTACTGTTACTTCAACACACATGATCATGAATATGATCAAGCGGCAAAAGCAGTGCATGATTTCATGGGCAAGCATGAGTAGTGGTTCTTTTGTTTAAGAAACGAGTAATGATAGACACACAACATTTTTCACAATACATGATGTAAAATGAGCCACAGATCAGAAGGCCGGCATGGAATCGCCGGAAGATAAACCATGAACCATTAGGAAAACTAGCAAAAGTTCTCGATCGGCAGTATAGTTTGAATATTGTAAACTGGGATTTGATTAGTAAGTACTTAAGTAGTACTGCATAGGTTAATTAGAACCTTCTACATTATTTGATAAACAAGACAAAAGCTCTAATATTAGCATTAAAAATATAACATATATATATTTATATATTTAGGTGCTAACTAAAGTACTAAAATAATTTTATATTTATTTTGGAGAATGGTATAAGTACTTTATGAAAAAGCTGATATAATAAAGGGTCAGTACCACAAATATAAATGATCGATCGTGGGCGTTTGACCCAACGTTGACAGGCTAGCTAGGACTTGAAAAAGGGATGTGCTTTATATTAGACGACGATGGTGATAGACCCCTAAAGTCATTAATGATAGCAAATTAATTTGCTTTAGGGTGCCTCTAACATTAATATCATATATAGATATAATCGATCATGGTTGGCATTTCAAAGTACTGTGCATGTGTGTGTGTATAGATATATGGATTCAAAAGCTGTAGGATCAGCTGCTTCTTGTAATCGTTGATGATCAGTACGCATGTAATTTTCAAACGAGTCCTTCTAACTAGAAATAATAATTCAAATTGGATAAGAAATATAGTTGGTCATGCATTTTATTGATACGAGAGAAGTGCTATAATGATTATAAAGAGATTTGATAAAAATGAACTTATAAATTGACACAGAAACAACTAGCTAGCTTTAATGAAATGAATCTTGGAAGATAGCGATCGAGACTAGATAGGATATATGCAGAAGGTGACAAACAAGCTAGGAAAGGAAGAGAAAAAGCGTTCAATAAAGAAGACTAACTTTGAAGAACAAGAGAAAAAAATAGTTGGTCGAGTAGCTGCTAGCTAGAATAACTCAAGAAGATCAATGATATTGGGCGTAGAAGGAATATGAGTGGGCGCGCACGGTAATAAAAGGCGAAAGATAGACCGATGTTAAATATTACTCTGATCTCACCATTCTCCCATCAACTTTTCGTCTGATGTGAATTTTGGTGGGGCTGATGATCATTTCATTTTAAACCTTGTTGATTTGAAGCAGATCAAAGACACCTTAATCTCTCTCTCTCTCTCTCTCTCTCTCTCTCAAACAAAAGCATGGAAGGAAGAGAGATTTGTTCCTGAGCATCATTGTGGTCAGGACTGAGGCTTTTCCAAATTTGAAAGGTCACTCCCCAAAAGAGTTAATAATTTATAATTAATTGGGTACTCCCATTAATATTGATCCGTACGTATATATATCCATGCATGTATATACATATATATATATATATATATATATATATATATATAGCCCTGAATATAATTTTATGATGACAGGTACTACAGGCACCCAGATCCGACGAGAGAGATCAGAGAGGCAAGACCGAAACAGATAGCTAGAAAATTTGAAAATATTGATCAGGCCAGAAAAGATGGATGGTTGAAGAGTAGGTGTATGTCGCAATATGATTAATTTGGTGCGAACAGCAGATGATTAACATATGGTTGTAGGTCTAGAGTCTTTTTCTTTGCCGCGAGAGATGAGGATATCATTGAGAAATTTTTTATCTTTCAAGAATCATGATGATTGTTTTGAACAAACAACAAAAAATATCGAAAGAAATCTTATCTTACTTTGTATAAAGGCAAGCCCCCTCAGCCCACACATATCCATCATCTCCCCCAACCAAAAAGAAACGGGAAAAAAGAAGAAGAGAAAATATATATATAAAAAAAAGGAAAATTAATATTAAGGGGCACCTACATATATATATATATATATATATATATATATAATAGTAGTAGTCGTTCCTTTTGATGATTCAGTACCTATATATTGGGCAACGAGAAGAGAATAGTTTTTTCCCCTTTATAGTCAGGAACTACATAGGCGCACTCCTCAGACTATATTTTGTTGCTGCTAATAGCTGTGCCAGGCCTCATGAGTATCGTCCATACTAAACAGATCGATAGCTAGCTAGCTAGGAAAACATGGATCGATAGATCTTAAGCAGGAAAGTTCCCATGCATAATGTGTCTTTGTGTTTTTTTTTTCCCAAGTATTTCCAAATTAATGACAACACCATCGATCGGTTATCTAGAGCAAGGGATTGATCTTAAACCTGAGCTAGATCTTAATCGCCGAGTTCTAAAATCCTTATAAATGAGACTAGAGAAATATTAAACATATAAATTAATGGATCCTAAAGTACTACTTATGTAGTTCTAATTTATTAAATAAAACTATTTAATATTCATTAAATAGTGTAAGACCGATTTGATGTATTTATGATCAATTTATTTCTCTTAGAGCACTCTCAATGGATCATTCATCATATTCTTGAAAATACATCATCAAAATTCACTTTTTCTATTTTATATATTGATTTTTACAATATATCATACATCAGCTTATCTATTTTTTCTTCATATCATTTAAATATTATACTTTTTAATATTTTTTATTCATTTCAAATATTTTTTCTAACTATTAATAATATCTTCTTCATATCTTTTAATATTTACAATGTCTCCTCATATAAAATCTCATATCATTATGTTCTATTTTAAATCAACTAAACATTGATTCAAAATATAACAAAAAAAAAATAGAGAAAAAATTATGTTTTATTTTAAATTACTTATAAAAAAAACAAAGAAAAAAATTGAGAAATCCAGTTCTATCTTTCAATACACTTTAGTGGATTCTCTAGCAGATAAATGGAAATAGATAAGCAACTATGACTAGCCAATAGCACACAGGGGCTGAAACAAAATTAGAATAAAGGAAAAAAAGAAATTCAGAGGAGAGAGAAATAATTTAAAATGTTTTACATGTATGAACAGTAATCTATAAATGTAGCGAGGTTACTGTAGCTACTTGAAAAATAAAGATGATTTACAACATCCATTGGATCCTTATTTTGATCAATATTCTTCATATTTAAAAAAAAAAAACTGTATTTTAAAACATCCATCGGGAGTTCTGTAATCTAAGATTTAGCGCATGTTTGGACATGCATGTTAGAGTTAATTAAAGAAATTAAAAACTTTTAAGAATTCAAATCCTAGAAACACTATAACCTATGTATATAGTCCAAATAAACTCATAGGATTTGTTTGGATTGTGAGATGAAATGATTTTAAATGAGTCGTTAAATAAAATATTATTTAAATATTATTTTTTAATATTATTATTATTTTAATATTTAAAAAAATTAAATTATTTATTATATGTATTCTACGTACTACGTTAATTGTTATACATAGTACTTAACATAGAATATTGGTTTGTGCTGGCCAGGTCTCGGCCGGTCTTCTCATGTTTTTCTTTTTCCACCTTACCAATAAGTAGCTAGTATTCTATAGTTATATAATATAGATATGATAGATGGGATAGATTTAATTATTAAGTACTTTTACTTTTGTTGTCATTAGATTAAAGAAGAAAATTTTGAAAAGCTTATCATGAGTCGCATTAATCTATCAATTAGTAGACTAGAATATTACTGATATATATATGCAAATTAATTAAGTGGAATATTATTGTCCTATTTAAATATTATTGACCTCCGCATTAATTATTAATCAGCAACTTAATTTTGTCTTCCATTCACTCTTGATAATTAATAAAACGTACGTACGTCCACAAAACTAATAATAATGGCAATTAATTACTAATTCCTTTTGACAGTTTTGTCAACTTTCTTTAGAAGACTAGTGGTATATTGATCTGTTGGTGCACTTCGAATATATACCGCGAGTGATCAAGTAGTACGTGCTACTACTCCTCCAATTATTTGTTGATTATTAATAAAAAAAAAGGACTGGGAATATATAAGAGCATGCATCAAAACTTTGTTGATTCCGAAGAGTAATATCAAAGCATTGAAAAAGATCGAGAATCCTTCAGAAGTTGTCATTCAAATATAAAAAACTAACTGCACGACTTGAATATATATACATGTATTTTATTAAGAGAAATACTTCATCCACAAAGAGACTATACAAAATAATTAATTCACAAACTGACATAGTTTAATATGATATATCAGATTATAAAATTATTTTTATTATGAAATAAATCTAATTGATTACATAAAATCATATTAATTTATAAATTTACTTTTTTAAAATATTTTTATGTCTGTAGCACTTCTTTCTTATCAATCACTCCATGTATAAATTTTATCCAAGTTAAAGTTCCCTACCTACCGCACTAAAAATATATGGGACATACATGTATATATGTATATACACTGAATAATAATACACGTACAACCTTTTATATATTAACCATGCATATTTTTAAATTGATAATATTTCTGTAGAATGCTGTCACTTTTATAAATTATTTTATAAAAATTCTCATAATTTAAAATAAGGTTAACAAAGTTGTGAAAATGATTATTATATCTATATCATTTAATTTCCATATACACTAGACCAAAAAATACTTTTAAGTCTATAAATACTTTCTCATAACTAGCTAGCTAGCTAGCTAGTCCATCTATATATATAAATATATAAATATATATATATATATATATATTTATATATATCAATCCATAGAATACATGCGGTAATTGATAATCAGAGAGGATTTAAACGTTCTGAATTCATTGATGCACAACTAATTAGTTAACATATTTAGCATCTAGCTAGCCAGGTACGAACGTACGTACGTATGTAGATGATTAGCTCCCTCTGTATATGTGTATTATATGCCGCTGAAATTGCATGCGACGGTACTACGTACTGCGACACGAACAAAGAAAGATTAATGAAGCACTGGGCATTGCACAGAACCTTCGAGGAGTCAAACCGGTCCAGCTGGGTCTCATGTGGTTCTGCATCCATTTGTCCAACAGCTAAATCTACGCTATGGTCCAGCTATTTTTCTTTCTTCTTTTTCTTTTTCTAATTTGTCTTTTTAATTCGATCTGTTTCTTTATTCTTTTTTTTTTTTAAATATTTTAGTGATTATAAAAAAGTAAATTCATAAATTTACGTGATTTGATGTGGTATGTCAGATTGTAAAATTATTTTTATTATAAAATAGATCTAACGAATCACGAAAATTCATATCAGTTTGTGAGTTTTCTTTTATATAATCTCTTTGTAACACTTATTTTTTGGGTGTCCGCAAGGTCTGAGACTCAGCCAGATCCAAATTAAGAAAATGAGGCAAAGTATACAAGTACTCTTCAAATCAAATTTTAAGTGAGCCTTTTAACAATTGATAAACTATCTACATATATATTATGAGGGGCCGTTTCCAGTGTTGGGCCAGACCGCACAAGCCCAGCCCATGCGGCATAGGTGGACCTAAGGACAGCCCGGTAAGACAAACTTGTTATGAGATAATAGGATGGGCCGGGCCATGAAGGACGAGGTCGATCCAAGAAGCTCACAAAGAAGTAGCAAAGTAGCACGCGTGGGGCACGTGACTAAGTCAAGAGGCCTGACACTCCTACTGGTTGACAATCTGCACACACTGTGTCTGAGACAACCTAAGCACTTAGGCACCGACAGTTGGACAAATCTGGAAGGTGGGTGTGCCTGATCGAGATCACGTTGCATTTAATGAAGGACGAAAATAAACACGCTACGACAAAGACCCAGGGCTGTTAATGGTCGCCACGATCAGGCATGGATGGCCTGTCACGTGGCAGAGAGTAGGCAGAGGACACAACCTGGGTACAGAGCAGTACCACCACGATAAGCCTGTTAAGGGATCGCCACGATCAGACATGGACGGCCTATCACATGGCAGAAGACACGACCTAGGTATGGAGCGGCACCACCACGTTCAGCCTGTCAAGGGATTCCCCCTACCAAGTATAAATATCTCCCCCTTGGGGGTAAAAAAATCTCTACACATATTTTGATTGGAAGCTCACACTGATCATAAACACAAAACTCAAATTGACTTAAACATCAGAGGTATTTCTCACCACTTTGAACCCTCATTTCCTATTTATGCAGGAATTAACTAATCAATCCAGTGTACAGTGTTAGTCAAGTTGTGAAATACGACATCAACATACATACATATAAATATATATATATATATGAATATTGAAACGATTTTCAATATCAATTTATTGGTATTGATGTGATATTAAATTATAGAAAATTTATTTCTTATTTAATATTATAATTCGTATGTGAAATATTATTATTAATTTGAGATCATCGTGAAAAAAGATTATGTCACACATGCGCTCATGTTTAGGATCGATGCAAATGTAATGAATTGGTACGTTCATTAATTGGACAGAATTGGAGACAGCACACTGCAGAGAACTGTCCACTGCTGAATCCATTCATTTAGATGCCGACCAAATCCATTATATAAGAGCTTTGGACATGTGGGGATGAGAGAAGGAAGAGTATGGTTGCTATCATTTCTCTTCTCAGACCTTTGTCGAAAGCCTTGGGATCGAAGGCAGGGCTAGCTGTTAATCATGGCGTAGGGGAAGTATAATCATCTCCCTGTAATTGCAGAGTGCTAAAAGCACATACAGCTAGCTAGCCAAGAGACGACACAGAGAGAGGGCGGGAGAGAGAGAGAGAGAGAGGAGAAAATTAATAATTAAAGTCAGAGAGAGGTATGGAGATGAAAAACACACGCCCTCTCTTACTTTCTTTTCAAGGCTACTTTAATAAGCTGTAAACTTGAAAGAGTAAAGAGGAAACTCAGAAAAGTGGCTAAAAGCAAGCAGGTATGTGGGTGTCACCTGAACTGTCTTTCTTTGAATAGAGCGAGAGAGATTCCTAGAGCAAAGCTAGCTAGTTAATTTTAATTTCCACTCATCTTGGGATTTTCAAGCCTTTTAATATAAGATTATCATCATGGAGTCTGCAAATCTCCATCACCAACATCAGCTCCAAGACCAGCTTGTTGGGTCTTCTTCTTTGGCCAACCCAACTTGCTATGGAGTTGGAAACAACCATGCTTGGATCCCAAATATCACTGTGTAAGTTTAGCTTCAAACCTACCTCTCTCTCTCTCTCTCTCTCTCTGAATTGATTCTATAATGAATTTTTGGCTATTCAAAGTACTCTCATAAATGACCTTTCGAGTTTGGAATCTTTTTCCTTTTTCTTTTTTGATTTGATGTTCGTCGAGCAGAAAGTGCCCAGAACTAGTTGAAATTATACCTACTTGTTAGATTATTATCAATTATCAGATATCTTACGAACGGTTCAGGAATTCTTTCTATCTGATTACTTTCGGAAGGAAGAACCTCCTAGCTAGCTAGTTCTAATTACACTCCTGTATGAAATATATTTACTTACACGGCGAAATCCTTCATGTGATATTAATAATACCATTAGCTGATGTCATTTATCGCGTTATTCTAGATATTCTCTCTCAATCTTTGATTTCCAGATGCCTCAAACTTGGAATTGTTAATTTTCCACTTGAATCTTCAAATATTTCTCTCAACTGTTTATGCAGGAATACTGTTAACTTCAATCCAAATGCCGACGGAGTTTTCTCAAACCCAAGAGACTCGAGGCAGTACAATGACATTCTTGTCCCTTCTCTGAACAGTTCCATGGTCCAAGACTTGGGGTTTTACTGGCCGACTAGTAATGCAGAGTGTTTCACCAGTAGTACTACTGATCAGTCGGCCCATGACCTACACCTCGCGAAAATTAAGGAAGAGCTCTCGGAATCGTTCCCCAAATTCACTGAAATGTTAAACAGTTCCTCAAGTATTGAAGATTACCATCTTGATGATCCAACAGGCTGCATAAAGGACGAGCAAAAAGATCATGATTTGAGTCATGAACTCAGTGAGAAGCTCTTGCTGAAGACCGTCTCGTCCAAAGGATTCTATTCTAATTCTCAGAACCTCCCTACTTTTGGAGGTGCGGCAATGCCAAGTAGAGGGAACTTCAGCCAGATTTATCCCAGCATAAATATTTCCAACGTAAATCAATCGCCATCGCCATCAGCAATTTCAACCTCCTTGGACATGAACTTGCAGGCCTCGGATCTATTAACATCTGAAAGATATAGTAGCGGATCAAGTTTTAGCCAATTGCCTAATTCGCATGATAGTTTTGGCGTATTTAAAGAGAACCCTTTCGGTCTTGGAAATATGCAGCAATTAACCCACAGGCTATCAAGTAGCCCTAGCAATGTGAGTACGATTTTCTTAAGATCATCTTCTCTTCTTTAGCAGCTCCTAGCACACGACCATTTTCATGACGGCCTAGTTTTCTTGTCGCTGCGATTAGGTTTTAATTTTTTAAACGACTAATTTATATATTCATTCAGATATAATCACGAAATCTACTTGTAAGTTTATGGTACATCATAAGATCATCATGATCCTTAATAACTTCAAAAGTTATTGTCTTCCTGAAGAATTTGCAGTTAGCTCAGCTGGGTATCTATTCTTGATTATTAATAGGCGGCCGGCTTCTAACATCTTCACATATATCCTAATAATTCAACGAGTATATATATATATGCATTTGTATTCTGCAGTACTCATGTCGACTGAATACATACATATATCTATATGTAATTAGTAAATAAACCATACGTACATTTTAAACAATTTTAATCATACGTACATTATTTTAATCTTCAACTAAAAAAATTTAGAAAAGTCGAAACCCTTTATTATAAATTACAATTTTATTCACTCATGGCACCAAAAGAATAGCCTTCTCTTTTTGCTAGAATATATAGGGGGCACCTTCAGCTTTATACATTGTATGCATCTTTTTTCTTTTGCTTTTTTTTTGTGGGGGGGGGGGGGGGGGGGTTTAGAGACTTATAACTTTAAATTATTCCCAACTGATCATCTTTACTCTTTGCGTTTTAAAGATATCACTGTTCACAAATAGAGTAAGAGAAGCAAAGAGACCCGGCAGTTTGATGGAGGCAAAGTCATCTCAAGCTGCACCTAAGAAACCGCGATTGGAGTCACGCGCTTCATGTCCACCCTTTAAGGTGCCAAAGGATATTTTGATCAATTTGACATAAATATATAATAAACTGTGTTATAAAATTTTACTAACTTATGAATTGCATTGTTGTGCCTTGGAATTGAGTTCCAGGTTAGGAAAGAAAAACTAGGAGATAGAATTGCTGCTCTTCAGCAGTTGGTGGCTCCCTTTGGCAAGGTAGAGTCTTTCCCGCATGCCCTCATATATTGTTGCCAACGAAAAATTTTATGTATAATAACTTTTCCGTATTTTTTATACATTCTATTGAGGTAATTGATTACGTTATTTTTTTAATATAAAATAATTTTTTTAATCAATCACATCAATAAAATATATATAAAAAATACTTAAAAGTGATGTAACAAAACTCGATAAGCAATTTTTATAACGTCTTGTCCACCAGACTTGTAATTATGTTGAATATAGAAGTTGTTTACGTTTAAAAATGTTTTGCTAATATATGCAAAATGATGTCGATTTTGCATGTGGGGGTGGAGAATCTTTCAGACAGACACGGCATCTGTACTAATGGAGGCTATCGGGTACATAAAATTCCTTCAAAACCAGGTCGAGGTATTTTCACTTCCCAACATTCTTCTTGAATGTCGTTTTTCTTAACCCCACTATCTGACCACTCTGAACTAGTCTGTCCTCAAAGAATATTAAGAAAATGAAATTTGAAGTTTTCTAAGATGTCACAGCTAGCAGGTCAAACTTGGGTAAGATTCCAGCATGCAGCTTCTGAAAAGAAAGGCCGCTAGGGTTCTAATACTATTGGCCCTTTTACTTCTTTTATAACATAATACAAAAATTCATCGCCTGTACCACAACAGCATGATACGGTGTTAAAGGTGTGTGTGTGTGTATATATATATATATATATATATATTTATATATTAGATGATGGTCATGATGTAGCTAATTTATCATAAATTCATGTTGTTGTTGCCATTTTTATTCCTGCTATTGGTGGTATTAAAACTATTAATAAAGGGTACGTACTAATGATAATATTATTTCTATTAATTAATAAAGGGTACTATTAATTGTGCAATTTAGATCAGCAAAATACACATGCATGCTACACCAATCCCGTAGCACTGATAATATATAAGAAAGAGGGATTAATATATAATACTTCAATCTATTAATATCAGGAAAAACGCACAAAAAAATTAAATATTGGCTATATAATTGTAAATTTGTATATATAATGATCAGCCTTTCCTGAATTATAAAATGTAAGCATATTTTGAAGCTGTCTCCAGCTTAATTAATATATACTAATTGGCACATTTCCTTTTGTTAAAAACTATTTATTTAATTAGTCACTACGTACGTACTACTGATCATCAACCTTTGCTTGAGTTTGATGTAAGAATATATTTATTGGGCCCTGATATATAGGAATTCAATGTTTTTAATGGCGGCTCTAGTAAAAATATATACACGCATGAAGTTATAAACGAGTCCAGGACCAGGAAATTATCTTATAATTAGTAATCCCGATCCTGCAGGCTCTAATTAGATCAGTTCGATTCTGACTTTGAAAAGAGTTTGGTTGCTGTTTTGGAAAGAGATTCGCTGCGGCAGCATGCAGGCCGAGATCGATGAGAGTTAGCTCTGATCAGTTGCCCATGATCAGAGCTAACTATGGTGAAGAACCCACCCCAACCCAAACGCCCCCGCGGGTCCTTATAAATTCCTAGTCCGATCCTGCATATATACATATATGCATGCTAGCTGCATTTCTCTGGCATTTGAAGTTTGCATATATAGTCACAGAGATCTGTATTCTAAATTAATGTCCAAATTAAATGCATGGTGCTTCTGATTTTCCACAAGTTCTTGATACAATGGGGAGTAAGCTAAAAAACTGAAGAAAATTATCGATTGATTTTTTATCGCATACGATATTATATTTCTGTGCTTGAATATATACTTAGTTTTGAGTTTTTTTTTTTTTTCTGCAGACACTGAGCGTCCCATACATGAAGTCATCATCACGAAACAAGACAGCAGCTTGTAGAACAATGCAAGTGGTAAGAAATCAATAAAAGTCGATCGCCAACATAGGAAATTAAGTAGGAAACTAGGGTTAATTTAAACCAATCATGATCATTATATTGATGAAAGATATAAGCGATATGATCAGTACTGGTAGTTGGAGGAACAAATAAATTAATTAAGGAGTTTTCGCTATCAAAAGTACTACTGCATGTTATCATGATGATCTGTTTCAGGATTATATATATAATAGCGTCAGCTCATTCTGCAAATATATACAATATGATTTCAGGGTTCGGTGAACGATGGAAATGATCAAGAACCAAAGCGAGACCTTAGAAGCCGAGGGCTGTGTCTCGTACCTTTGTCGTGCATGTCTTATGTCACAGGTGATAGCGGCGGTGGAGGCGTTTGGCCTCCAGCGCCTAACTACGGTGGAGGAACTTAGAATAATTATATATAATATGAAATTAATAATAATCATGTATCTTAAACGTCAGCCGTAGTACTAAATTAATTTCTGGCCGGGCATGCAAGACAGATCTTAATTGTTAGTACTGCTTATAATTCTATTAAGCCCGGCCGTAATATTATTTGGGAGCTAGCCTTTACGTTTCTCGTTCTAGCTAGCATCTATAATTTAGTGGAGCAAATTTGGTCATCCTGTTAAAAAAAAAAAAAGGAATTGATCCCAGGATGGACCAAGTTTGATCCATTAACAATGGATGTATCGATATTTATAACATGTATTTTGAAATTTGAAGAGACCCCCGATCCAGCTTGTTCACATTATTTATGTAAACTAGCTAATTTGTTTTTATGATGATCTTCATCTACTACTTATATCTTTCCGCAATTCATAAAATGATCATCGAATTAACTCCAACCAATTTATAAGCTAGCTAGCTGCATGCATGTTTTCATTAATTTCGATGGCAAGCCGGTCTCTTTTTTTTCTTTATCTTTCTTCATTTCATGAGTCTTTTGCATGGTTAGTAAAACAGATCGAAGAGCTTCGTTACATGATATATAATTGGTGCGTAGCGTAAACCAAAACCATGCACCTTAGAGATTGATCGAGGTGGAATATTATTGCTTGCTTGCGAACTATCGTTCAAGCTAGGAGAAATTATTCATCAAAATGAAGGCCGTGTACTCTAGAAATTATTTATTTGGACTTCGAGCGAGCGCCCCCTAAGTTTCAATCCTAGCTAGCTCTTTTTTTTTTTTTTTTATACATAAAGAGGGAAATTCGATCATTGATTCTCTTAATGAAAAACTACAATATTGCTAATTGATCCAAATAATCATGACAACTAGCTTCATTCTTGATTATAATGGACGTCGTGGAAAAACTGTGGAATCGCACTTTTATTATAAGATTAATGGTGTATATATAATGCACCAATATGTGAGATGCATCTAATTCATAACAATAACTAAAGTACCAATATCTTTTTATGTAAGTTGATGTGACATGTTTCTATATTAATTAGTAATAACAGCATGATCTTCAACTATTTACACTAGCTAATTACTTCCGATATAATCATCTACAATTTGTTGTTAATTTCCATCATATATTTTATAAGATAAATCATTTTGAGGTGAAATATTATGAGGCCAGAAAAATATTTTATTTTAATTTTTATGATACGGGAATAGAGTGTTTATACTCCGTTTTGATTCAGAGTTGATCTCAACTTATTATTACAATTTTTTCAAATTTTTACGTAAAATATAATAAATAATTCAACTTTTTTAAATTTTAAAATAATAATAATATTAAAAAATAATATTTAATAATATTTTATTCAACTTTCAATTTTCATTTTAACTCGTGTAGTTAGATATATCAATTATCACTAGAGTTAATTATTGTGATTATCTTGATTTAACTGACTTTATTTATTAAAATTTGAAACTTTATTTATTTATTTATTTATTTATTTATGAGGTCAGATCCAATCAATAACGAAATTCATCAGTAAACAACAACAACTTTTATAAGGTTCAAACTTCCCCAAAGGCCCAAAGCAATGCACCACAGGCTGGATCGTGTAAACGGGCTATTCCCCGGACCGTATATCAATTTCTTAAAATTTATAATGAAAACCGAAAAGGGAAAAAAAAAATCGTATGAAATATAGTTTATTTGTCCTAATCCAAATTATAAACAAATTACAAAAAAATTCAGATACATAGTTGCGTTTGGATGTTAAAATGAGTTGAGTTGAGATGATAAAATATTGTTAGAATATTATTTTTATTATTATTATTATTTTGATATTTGAAAAAATGAAATTGTTTATTATATTTTATGTTGAAATTTGAAAAAATTGTAATAATGAGTTGAGTTTGGTTTGGTAATCAAACAAGATTTACATTTATATAAAATAAAAAGATAGAAATATATCAAACAAAACTATACTATAATATTAGAGAGACATTCTTGAATCTCCATATATACCAAATTGGTTGCCTGTTGATTTCAAAGCTTTTACCTGATGACAACATGGCCAGCAATTAGCAATATGTATGCTGGCCTCATAGCTGGACTAGTTTACCAAATTCCATTGAAAATCAGTATTAATAAATTGGCATATTAAAAAAAAAATTAGTCGTAGATAAATCTGTTTTTTTTATAAAAAAAACAAAAATTAAGTTGTGCGTGAAAAACTACTCTTTGTTTTTCTTCAGAGTATAATGATTATATTCTATAATATATTTTATATTAATTGTTTGTCAGCTGGCTGACTTTACGTGTATAATTTGAAATTACCTTACTCAACATCCCACACTATATATTATATATCTTTTATTTTATTTCTGTAAAATTAATTGAGTTGTTCTATTTATTATCTATTTATCACATAATTATTATAGAAAAAGAAAAAGAACTAAAAAAATATGTAATATATAATGTGTAAGATGTTAAATTGATTGGGCAAAGTAGCAAAATTGTTCTGGGGGCCGTGTAAATGATCCAAACCTGCCTCGCTGTAACTTATGATTATGTTTGGAGGTAAGATGAGAATTTTGTGTTTTGTTTTAAAATTTAAAATATTATTTTTTGTTTTGAGATTTGAAAAAGTTAAATTGATTTGATAAAAGTTGTATTGGGATTTGAAAAGTTGAATTATTTATTATATTTTATATAGAAATTTGAAAAGGTTGTAATGATGTGATGAGATGAGATGAGAATTTTATTGAAGATGAAACTTCCAAACATAATCTATGTGTCTGCATTTACAAACGCCATCGTTTAATTTGTTTTGATGCAGAGATCCTGTATATAGTTTAAAATATAATTTATTAAAAGGAAGCGTTTATTTATTTGTTTATTTTTTAAACCATTAGAATTAGGGTTGTTCACCGACCCGACTCAGGAAAACTAGTTTCTGACCCAACCCGAATCATTTTCAATATCGATTGGCCGCTAACCGATTACCCATTAACCCATTAACCATTAATCGATTACCCGAATTTTGTTTGTTGTTTATTTTTTTGTAGATTTCTTCTAATAACCCAGTTCAAAATCACTAAATCAGTTCTAAATCACAATCAAACCCACGTGATAATCATCTTAAAATTGAAATCGGACTGAACAACCTAGAAGAAAAGAAAAACACATAAGAACAACCCAGAAGAAAAAATCGGATGGAAAAACTAGAAGAACAACCCAAAAGAAAAAATAAAAAACCTAGAAGAACAACCGAGAAAAAAAAAAATTCAAAAACCCAAAAGAAAAACATAGAAGAAAAAAAAAATACAAAACATTGCCTTCGGATGTCCTTCGATTCTCTATAGAAAATATTTCACACAAAACTTCAAAAATACCTTTACGAATATGAAACTGTAGTCTGCAGACTAAGAGCATTAGTATTGGTTTGGCTAAATGCATTTTCAAAATTTAGTCAATATCACACTTTTTAACATTTGACTATTCTATTTAAATTCAATTCTCACATTGGATTAGCCATCCACTCTCTATATAATAATGAAATATTATTAAATTAATAATTTTATTTATTTAATCAATTTGTATCACATTTTATAATTATACTAATTTAATATTAATAATAATTATATTATAATTAAATTAATATTAAAAAAATTATATTTTTAAAAGTCATTTAATACTAATAATAATAAATATTGATTAAACTCATCTAAATTTATTAATTACAAACCAAATAGTATTTTTATTAGAGTGAGAAACTAATATTTTAATATTTGTTTGGAGTGAGAAATTAGTATTTTAATATTTGATGAATCAATAGTGGTTCTTCATCTTTGACCAATTATTGTAGTAAAAATCTATTTCATTTTAGACTTGATCAATCTAATATGGAGTATTTTTGACATCAATTATCTAAATTTTAGATAATTTTTCTATTTAGTCAAGATAATATAAATACTTTAAAAAGAAAGTAGAAGAAAATGAGATGATTTTGCGGAAGAGAGAGACGGGGGTGTCACGGGATTATTACCCATTTTATAGCCATCATTGTGTTTCGTAAAATGTAAATTTTTTAAATATAAAAGTTTGAAATTAGAGAGGCATAGCCGCATGAGTGTCAGGTGGTTGGTCCTTGAATTAGTTTTCAAAAGTTCATTAATTAATATTTAATAGCAACTTCCTGTGTAAGCTTTTACTTTTCCTTATATAAACTTTTACTTTTCCTTTTGTACGCTTGTTTTCTTTTTTGCAGATTAAAATCGCGAAAATAAATTGAAGTTATCGAAATAAGTTAAAATCAGAAACGGGTAATACCCATTTTCGATTTTAATGTAAACAGATCGGATTTTTGGATCGGATCAATTTGAAAAAAGGGGTCGGGCCGCAATCTTCGGGCGAACTTACACTTTTTTGTTCTGCCCTAATTAGAGGCAAACCAAGATACTTGATTTGGGATCGTGGAACTAACGGCATGCAATAAATTCACATTGAATTGTGAATTGTAATTTTATTTTTCTTAATTAGAGAGAATAAATAAAATCTTTTGTATAAACACGCAATAAGGTTCCGAATAAACTTTTAAGAATTTTTTTAAAAATCTATTTACAATTTTGAAAGAATTTGAAATTCATCGTAAATAATTTTATTTAATTTGTACGCCAATGATTATTCTGACATATAAAATCGTTTGATATTAAATTAAAACCATTATTTAAAAAAAAAAATTCATATAATCACTCTAAAATGGATGCCCCACCATCGTTTGTTGTCATTCAAGCTTGGAAGTAAAATCCAAAAAAGGGCATTCAAATTCAAGCAAGGTCAAACACTGGACGCATCTGGCGCTCCTGTGAGAATCATGATATCATCGGCCGCCGGCGGTATGTCCTGTCAGTCGTCAGACTCAGATAATTATATATAAATTTATTTAAATAATAAAATAAAATGAGATAATTTTAAATAAATTAAATAAAATATTATTATTATTTTAAATTTTAAAAAAATTAAATTATTTTTTATATTTTATGCGAGAATTTAAAAAAATTATACTAATAAAATAAAATAAATTTATCAATATATCCAAATATGGCTATATTTTGTCTATTTTCGAGCAAAAGTCGTCCCTTCCAACAGGTTCGGCCCTTGTTTTTCTTTTTTCCTAAACTTGTCCTTGTTAATTATATTGGCTTTCTACGCATGCTCCCACGCAACGGTTAATGACAAATGACCGGCTTGTTTTGTAGGGATTTAAAACAAAACATAAAGCATAAACTCTAACCACGTAACTGCTTATGATATATATATATATATATTAGTATGCAATAATTGTATCAATGATCACCTTAAACTCCTTGTGTTTGGCCAAGTAGTTGGACATTTTTATTGGGTTGAAATATAGAATAGATGAGGGGACCAATTGGGTTAGGTGTCCAGACTCCAAATGCTTAGTTTATAGAAGCATACAATCGGGGATAGGACGCAATCATACTTCAAAGTTTCTTCTAAAATCAACAAATAAGTCAAAACTGATAATAAAGTAAGGAAAACAAAAAGAGTAATACTATATACAGTGGTGAAGTCTATAAGTATTGTATAATTGTTTCGAAAAAGAGTAGAGTCTACTATTTAAAAGTTAGTTTTTTTTATGTAGATTTTATATTTATTTAATTTTTTTAAAAAAATTACGTAATACTTACGCACTTTACGATTATAAATATTATTTATTAAACAAAAATACTCACTAAGGATATGTTAAATACCCATCCATTTTAACATCAATCAGATTGCAGTAGTATCAAAATAAAACTACGATATTTAAAAAAAAAAAATAGGCCTAAGGTAAAGAAGAATTTATTCTTATTATTTGTAGTACCACGGGAGTTTTTTGGATAGACAAATATTATTTCATTTTCACTTGAGAATAATAGTGTCAAACATTTTAAATATTTATTAAATTTATTTCATATATTCAACTCTTGTATTCAAACTCCAAAAGATCATAATTACAACAAAATATGCCTTTTCTTTAAAAAAAAAAAAAGATGGATCTAACGTTGTAATTTTTTTCCTACGAAATAAATAATATTATTTTTCATATATGGCCTTATTTATTTATCAATGTTAATTACTTTATCAAGTAGTGACGACTCAGCATCATGTGCGCATATAACCAAATAAATGGTCTGCTTGTTGTTTTTATGGATGAAATAAGTTGAATTGAGATTAAAATTAAAATTTAAATAAAATATTATTAAAAAATATATTTTTTAATATTATTTTTATTTTAAATTTTGAAAAAAATTAAATAATTGATTTTATTTTATGTAAAAATTTAAAAAAATTATAATGATTAGATTAGATTGAGTAATGCTATACAACTTCTTCAACTTCCACACATTACATTTTTTTAAATTTTTTTAAAATTTTTTTTAAGCTTATTTTTTTAAATTAAATTAATTTTTTTATTCATTATTCACATATTAAATATCTGATAAAGTAAAAAAAATATGATGTATAAAGATTATATAAATAGTAAGTAGATTTTTTCATAACGAAATTAAACACCGTTAGGCTTAAATAAAGTCATAAACTATTAAACCACAACCATTACATGATCCTATAGGGCCATGATCGTAATTCAACCAAACACGATTAAATTATTAGTCTTATCTTTTCGCCTGTCTCACATTCTTTTTATCCAAATCCTCGTTGTCGGCCATCGCCAACTCCTCCAGTTGCTTCCTCTGCAAGCTAATTCTCCTTCAGCTAAAAATCTCACACTTTCCCGTCTTCTTTTTCCGATTCCAGGGTTTCCCGATTCGGATCTTCTATACTTGTATATAATTACCAAACCGATCATACGACGATTTCTCCTTCAGGATTTCACCTGGTCGGAGTTGATTTCCCGAATCCTTGAATCTTGGGAATCCCGTGGGGGAGGTCCAGAAACTGTGGCAAATTTTCCAGTTTGCATCCGGGATCGGTGATCAATAGCTATTGATCGTTGATTTCTGTTTAAGGTCCAGTGCTTTTGAAGTCTTTCAGGTGTGATTATAGGTTTTTATTTATTTATTTATTCTATCTGGCTGATTCTCGTAGACTTCAGACTGACCAGCACTAATCTAAAACTCAAAAATCCTAGAGAGGGAAAACTAGAGGTGCCTCTGCGAAAGTCTTATTTCTATTTGGTTTCCGAGAAAAAGAAAGGAAAGAAAGAAATAAGAAATATGGGATACTGTTATCAGCAGTTATTTAATATTTCCGAGTAAGGAAAACCTGGTTGGGAAGGGGTGGGGGGGTCCGTTGAGTGAACTATTTTGTTTCTCAGAATCTTAAGATATATAAATCATGAGAAAACTAAAATTATTTCTTTTTCGCTCATTTTCTTTGCAGCAAACAGTGTGTGGTCTTTTTGGCACTTGTATACGTTAAAGCCGGGAAATGTTAATTTCTTTGCTGGATTTGGTTTAGTAGGTATTGAAGAAGGTAGTATGGGGTCTCTGCAAGGACCAGTTATTTGCCCCACAGTTCGAGCAAAGCAAGTGGGATTTTACACTCTGCCAGTGATTGGTCCTTTCAGCAAGGCTAGGCTGTTTAGAAGTGAGTTCTTGGGGTTCAAAGGGATCAGTTGTAGCAAGGCTAAAGTGGGGAGTCTTTCTCACCATTTACACGTGCAAAAGTGCCAAAGGGTGCATTGTTGTTACGATTCATCCTCCAATGGGAACGGAAGCTCCGCCGAGAATTTCGATGAAAACGATGAAGAGTATGTTAACTCTAGCGTGATTGAAGCTGGTAAGCTAAGCCAGTGGCTAGCTCATGTCTTTGCATCTATGGATTGTTCAGATGTTGGCCTGTTTTAGAAGATATGATTTTGCTTCTAATTTCATGATTTTGCATTTTCATGTTCCTTATCATGTGATGGTCAATTCTCCATTGTCGATACATATATCCTTACTTGTTCGATATAGTTGAGGTGAAGAGTGGGGCAGATGGTTTCGTGGTCAAAATGAGGGATGGTAGGCATCTAAGATGCGTCCACAACAACCCTCATGGTGGGCATCTGCCAGATTATGCTCCACATCCTGCAATTGTGTTAAAAATGGATGATGGGACCGGTCTTCTTCTTCCCATAATAGTTTGTATGGTCATCTTGCTTCCGATTCTTTATAGAACCTTATGGCTGAAGTTATATCAATTGCTGCTTTAGTTCCACTGTCATTTTGATAGTTGTTCTTTGGCTCTAATTGCAGTGGAAATGCCTAGTGTGTTGCTCATGGCAGCAGTGCGCAATGTTCCAATTGTATGTTTCAATTTACTTACCACTTACTCTCTTATATGAGTTTTGTTTCCAAGTGTGTTATACTGTCAAATTCTGAATTAAGAAAAATCTTGTATGTGTCTAATATGTGGTTATTTTTGTCAGGCTAGACCCACTCTGTATCAAGTGGTTAAGGAGATGGTTGATAAGATGGGCTATGAAGTATGTGTTTTTTTGTTTATACCAGTGTTATAATCATAGTATATACGTTTGAACATCCTTCAAAGCATGATTTGAGTATGATACTAAAGAGAGCATTTATATTGACTATTTCTGCAGGTCAGACTTGTTAGAGTTACTAAGAGAGTGCATGAGGCATATTTTGCTCAGTTATACCTTACCAAGGCAAATATCAACCATACCCTTATACTTCAGTTGTCCTTCTTTATTCTTTTACTTGGAGAAAAAGGGTGTGGGGGTGTGCTAAATTATACAACCATAGATTTGTAGGAAGATAAGTGTCTGGTTACACTATTCAATGTTGCAACAGGTGGGTAATGGGACAGAGTGTGTCAGTTTTGACCTTCGACCTTCAGACGCCATCAACATTGCAGTAAGATGCAAGGTACTCTTTGCATGCCATTCTCCATGAACTTTTTTCTCTATATAGTTTTGTCAGTATTGGAACAGCATTATTTCAAAGCTATTTACATGCATAAAGTGGCTCTTGAAACATTTTGAAGGATTTATCAATAATAATTAGAATGTACATAAATGAAGGTTTGCTATGGTAGGGAAGAAATACTTTCTTGAAACATTTTCCCAGAAAGTTTTACTTGCCCCAATGTTCTCCGATGAATTATGGATGTCACTATGTAAATGGTGCCTTGGGCTTAACATGTACCTGTAATGCTTGATTGATTTCCTTAGCACGGGACTCATTTTGTTGCCAATATTAAAGATTGGATTCACTCTTGTTCTTGGCTTCATGCTTCTCTTTCCCATTCTCTTTACCCAACTTGAAACTTATAGTTAGTCTCGATTCCCGCTGTTACGGAGCCTTCTTGGTTGGAAGGAAGGTCTGTTTGTTGTAGCTTCATGATTCTCTGAGGTTGACTTTTGCAAGCTTTGGAATTTTTTATTCTGCATGCGGTGAAATATGAAGGCATTAAATGCCCTAGTAACAGAATGATGATGAACCGTCTTTTTGTTTTTCTTGTGCAGGTACCAATACAGGTAAACAAGTACTTGGCATATAGTGATGGAATGAGAGTCATTGAATCTGGCAAGCTGTTAATGCAAACTCCAGCTTCAGATGGCTTATTATTTACTGAAATGGATAGGTAACTGTTATAATTACTCGGACTTTGGACCTTTTTATCTGATTTTTCTTTGATTCGGAGTGAGTTGGTGGGTTGGATGTCTAGACAAGTTGTGTTCTGGGTATATAGTTTGGGCCATTTACTATCATGAAAGTTTGAGTGCTTTTTCGTTTTTGGGGATTTGGATGATTTTTCTTTCAGCTCACCTGGCTTTTGCATAATCCGATATTTATCTGTTGTTGAATTATATGATTGTTTGCTTGTGGCTTAAATATGTTGGCATGTTGCATTGACCCACTCTCTTGTCCATAAGTTGGGAGAGTTGATAAATGAGAATTGAAGATAATATGTTTCAGGCCAAGTGGTCAACCTTGCATTGAAACAAAAGAGTTTAATCTTGTGCGCAACATGCTGATTGCTGCCGTTGAAGAACGCTACAGAGATGCTGGTATATTTTTATCCTCTGCTTAGCATTGGGTCATTTCTCTTAAATAACTAATTTCTTCTTATGTTTAAATCGAAGTCATTCACAACTTACTGTAGGTTTGAAGCATAGCCTGTTTGTCAGGCTGCGGGTCTTGTTTGTATGGACTTGATTTTCTGACAATCAGGTGTCATCACTTGGAAGAACCAGTCATATTATGCACAGCATTGTCCAATTAAACAAAATATTCAGTTCTTTACGCTCTGATTATATCATCCGAAGATGTGAATTGCTCTTATGGCAGTTCAAGATTCAACTTAAGTCATTGTGGAAAGTATAATCAAAATAGGATGTTACTTATTGTTATCAAAAAAATGATGTTATACTTGTACTGATCCCTCCATGGGCTCTCTGGTTCTCTGGATTTTGAAAACTTTAAAAGTACCCCTTTTTAACCCGGTGGTGTTCTCCTGTTTACTCGGGCTTCGCCTAGTCTTCTATTCTTATTAATAAAATATTTACTTGTTAAAAAAAATAAAAAATAGATGGAAATATTTGGAATGGCACCCTTGTGTTCCTTACCTTCTTGCCCTTAAATTATGGTAATTATGGTCGATTTTCCTTCTTAATGTTAAGAGGGTTGGAATTCTCATGATTCTGATGCTATCTACAGCTCAGTGGCGCGACAAGCTCAGTCAGCTTCGGGCTAGAAGGAACTTAAATAACAGGTATGTAGCTCATCTACACCATCATCAATTGGAAACTTTATTGGACCGACAAATTCTTTTCTTGTTTTTTTATTTCTCAGCTCGTGGACAGTATAACGTGTACATAAAAAATCGGTTCAAAGTTGATGAGGTCCTCATCCGGTGACTGATATCCCTACCCCATATGTATCTGGCAAGCTTGTGAATATCTGTAAATACGAACTCTTTAATGTACTTCTTGAACATTTGGGATTCCTTGAATTTGCGTATCATACTGTTGCTGGGTTCGATGCTAATGGACTGTTGTAAGGATCCGCTCGGTTTGGATACACGGATGAGATACAAATTATCTCATCCCAGTTGTACGGCTGGCTTCATCCGTGTATCCAAACGGACGTTACTTGAGTTTTTAAAAACTCATCTCATCTGTGCACTGTACTCTGTAGGATGTAATTTTACTACTTTTCACGCCTGAAGGCTTCTGAGTTCTGACAGCCCATGTGCAAACTTGCTTTCACGCCTTCATCAGTGATTTGAATTACAATTTCATAAAATTAATGCACAAATAGTCAATAGATGTGCAGTAATTGGAATTAAAAATATTGGAGGGAAAAAATATTCAAGTTTTAGAAACTAATACATTAGGAAAAAAAAATATCTACCACACTTTTAATACATAAAATTATATTACAATAATCAAAATTATTCTAATTTGTAATTAGAATAAAAAATTTCGAATTTCATGTATATAAAAAAATAAATAAGTCATAATTAGAATAATGTCTTTTAACAAAGAAATTTTAATTTTTAGAAATATAAACAACAAAAAATATAATTTGAGATTTAAATTTTTTATAGATTTTTTAATTAATAATAAATAGTATTCTTTGTTAATATATTCATAAGTATTACATAATAATTATTAAATAATTTTCAATCATTGGTGTGACTTATTCCTTTATTAAATTTGAAAAAGTAAAATTTATTTCATTTTACTATCCAAATATATTTTTTTTAAAATTATTTTATTTTATCTTAATTTAAAAAATTTATTATTATTTAAAATATCTCATCTTATCTGAACTGCATAATCAAACGAGTCTAATTTTCATGTCACCGGCATATTGCCGGCAGTGCTTTGGATTCTAGGCAAGCAGCTCTAACGGATGTCTGGTTGCAAATTGTTCGTTGACCCCATAATCTAGTAGTTCGTTTCTCTTCTATTATTTTACTTTTCTTTCGAAACGAAGAAGGTAATTTCATTACCAAATATTCTTTTCTTCTTTTGGGGTGCGGAATACGTACAAATGTTGTTTAGAAAAAGAAAAATAATTTCTATAAATTTTAAATAGATGAATTTTACGTAAACCTTTGAAAAAGAAAAATCCAACTTACGAAAGTAAAAAAGAAATATTTTTGTTAATGGAGTCTATTTTTTTTATAAAAAAATTTGTACAAATTTGTCAGACTTGTACCTAATATCTATTAATCATTGATGCCCAATCTAACGTTCTATTTTATCCGACCGTTGGACCGTATCTGGGTCAGCTCACTTGGAAGTAGTAGCGTTGTGACTAAGGTAGAGGGTAGCAACTAGCAAGTCAGGGTGGGGCTGCAAGATATTATGGAGTTTTGGCGGCATCGAGCTGAAGGGACGCATGTTGGTCCCAGTTCCCTGCACCAGCTGGTTGTGCTATCTTATTCCTTTCTCCTGAATTGAAGTGGGAGCTGGGCTGTTGTGGAACTTCACTCTCCTCTTTGCCGTTGGGAATCTGTCATTTCTTTCCTCTCTGTCTTAGCGTGTGAAACAAGTTGTGCACTTTAACACACCGATATTCATTTCAGGACACTCTGATTAATAGGTAACATGCTTTTTTTTAACAATAAATCTTCTCAATATTTCACACTCTATCTTTTTTTAAATTTTTTTTATTAAATAATTTTTATATAAATAGTAAATAAAAAATTTGAAATATTTTAAAAAAATAAATTCAAAAATTTTTTAAAAAAAAATATTAAAAAATATTAAAAAATATGAAGTGTGAAGTGTGAATAAATAATAAGAAGTTGTGTAACAAAATTTAAAAAAAAATGTTTAAACTTTAAAAATCTTAGGGAGAAGTACGATCAACTAGCAACGCCCAATAAACAAAGAAAAAACGTAACAAGTTAACGACTGCCGACGAAAGTTCCCGCCAAGCGTACTCAAGCAAGAGCACGACCGGCTTTATTGCCACGTGGCAAGTACCCCAAACCACCCTAAAAAAAAAAAATAGTTGAAAGAAAAGTCTAGCATATGTGAGATAGCATATCCTAGTTCACCGTCTGTGAGCGTGTCAACTCGCAAGATCTTTTGGGCCATCTGTTGCTAAATTGCTTCGCCGAATTTCTTAATTTATTATATGGGTTCCCCTCCCTTACTGATCTACCTTTTTTCCGTCTGCCTATCCTGTAGCTGAGAATTTTCTACAGGTCGTTTCGAAGGCTTAAAGTTACTGAATTGTCTCTCGGTTTGATCTATACTCGGTTTCGTGCCATATAATTCCTGTAATTCATGCTCTGTCTTTCCTTCGCCTTCGATTTGTTGACTCGATAGCGTTAACATGTCGGGTCCGCTTGATCGCTTCGCAAGGCCTTGTGAGTACATTTGCTTTCAGTCGATATTTAAGTCCTGATCATTTACTTATTTTTCCTAAATTTCCTCTAAATCTACTCGGATTTTCATGCGCCTCCTGAAATCTTGTTTCAATTGAGTGTTATGCTGAATTTATCTTATATGTAATTCTGTAAATTCTGGTGGCACACAATTGTCGTTATTTGCTACTTGACAATGCAATTACATAAAGAATTCGGAAGACCTAAAATTAAGGTTTTTGCTTCAACGAGTAGTTTGATCTTGGACTTCACTGTCCACCGTAAATGTATTTACAGAGCAAGTCTTGCAATTGAATAGCACGTGATTAGAATCTTTCTTGCTGTTTCTTTAGGCTTTGAGGGGTCCTCTGGTCACGACGAAAGAAAAGAACGGAAATCAGACTTCGAAAACTCCGAGGATGACAAGCGTACGAGAATTGCGAGTCTAAAGAAGAAAGCAATCAGTGCGTCTAGCAAATTCAGACACTCTCTTAAGAAGAAGAGCCGGAAGAAGAGTTCTAGCCGCAGTAATTCTGTTTCGATTGAGGATGTGCGGGATGTTGAGGAGCTGCAGATCGTAGACGCTTTTCGACAGGCACTTATCTTGGAGGAATTGCTTCCTCCGAAACACGATGATTACCACATGTTGTTGAGGTGTCGTACCTTTGTTTTCTCATTATGTTCAATAAATGATCTTTCCTTTTTATGTGTTCTGCACCTTACTGGTTCATATATGGGCTGTAATGGTGTATTTTTTCTGCTTCAAGTTTTTCCATAGACTGCTCTCATTTAAAATTTGGACTTATTTTTCATATTTTTATCCTACTTGGTCCTGAATAAGTGGCATTAAGTGTGGGATTTCTCGGACTTATAAAAAGACTTTGCCTCCTTTTTTAGCTTGTTGATTTGTTGCAAAACATAGTAGTGGCCTTTAAGCTTTCACGAATTAAAGTGGCCATCAAACTTTAAAAGAAATCAGGACTTCTAGCCAGAAAAACACAAATACAGGCTTCAAATACTATAATATGTGTTTAATTATGGTCTTTTGTTCTTTTTATTTTTTTATGTTCTCTTTAAATTGATTCGCATTTTTGTGAAGACATTGATTATTTCTTTGAAAGATACTTCATGCAGTCATATTTAACCTTGACTTCAGCTAGTATCTGTTGGTGGCACTCATCCTGAAAAGAAAAAGGAAGGGGGGGGGGGGGGGGTGAACAACTACCACAAGTTGGTACATATTATCTGGCACAGCTTAAAATGTACATGCGTACAGTTTTGATTGTCAGCTTTATTGTTGCAGATTCTTGAAAGCTAGGAAGTTTGATATTGAGAAAGCAAAGAACATGTGGGCTAACATGATTCAATGGAGGAAAGACTTTGGTACGGACACAATTTTGGAGGTAAGTTAATTTTCCTTAAGTCAAGGCTACGTTTCTGACTCTCTCTGCTGGTTTTGTAGGAAATACTGGAATATTTCCAACTATAAAGTTTTAAACGTTTGATGTGATTCTTAGTTTATTTAATTTCTCTTTTCAGGAATTTGAGTTTTCTGAGTTGAATGAAGTTTTACAACACTACCCTCAGGGTTACCACGGCGTAGATAGGGAGGGAAGGCCTATATACATTGAGAGACTGGGAAAAATTGATCCCAGCAAACTTATGCAAGCAACGACTTTGGATCGATATGTGAGATACCATGTACAGGGGTTTGAACGGAGTTTTGCAATTAAATTTCCCGCTTGTTCAATTGCTGCAAAAAGACAGATTGATTCGAGCACAACAATTTTAGATGTTCAAGGCGTGGTATGCTTGTTAATTTATTTTGATGCCTAAAGTTTTCCTGGTCTTAAATTTAGCCTTTTGTTGTAAGATTATAGTGACTGTCCTGTGTTTCTTCTTCAATCTATTTTCACTTCAGGGTTTTAAAAATCTAACCAAGTCTGCACGAGAACTCATCACAAGGCTGCAGAAGATTGATAATGACTACTATCCTGAAGTACGTGGTTTCATTTGTCAATACCCTTGAAATAGTTTCTGGTACTTATGGGATATGAATCATATACAGTCATGCCTTTTCTTCTAACACGTAACCACATCTCTACAGACACTTTTCCAAATGTTCATAATTAATGCTGGCCCTGGTTTTAAGCTGCTCTGGAACACGGTGAAAACTTTTCTTGATCCCAGAACAACTACAAAGATTCATGTACGTACAAGGATGTAAAGTTGCACCTTGTTAATGTCCCTTGAAGCATGTGCTGTTTACATTTAGCAGAAATTATCTACAGGATTACCTGAGTGGAATTTTCTCGCAGGTTCTTGGGAACAAGTACCAAAGCAAATTACTTGAAATAATTGATGCAAGGTGATTGGATTTTCTTTTTTGGGTTTTGGATATGCAGTGCGTTTTCTTTTTAGGGACTGTTTTATTAGTCATGAATAAAATTTTTATTTTGGGACTTGTATAGTGAGTTGCCAGAATTTCTGGGCGGTAGCTGTACATGTGCTGATAAGGGAGGTTGTATGCGGTCGGATAAAGGGCCGTGGAATGATCCAGACATATTAAAGGTTTGGTGCTCACTTGATATTGTTGGACCCTTCTATTGTTAGTTTTTGTTTCACTAGTTTTGCTAATTATCTTCTCAGCAACTATATATATATCACTTCAAAAATTGTATGTGCGTAGATGGTTCTCAGTGGTGAAGCACAATGTTCTAGACAAATAGTAACTGTTTCAAACAGTGACGGGAAGATAGTAGAATGTGACAAGCCACAATATAACATGGTACGGTCTGCGTCATGGAAGCTGAGCTTTGTATTTACCATTGGAGTTCAGTCTGTGTTCTCTCATGCTAATTTTGTTTTTTGTTGAGTCAGATAAGAAGTAGTGACACATCTACTGCAGAGTCAGGATCTGAAGTGGAAGAAATTGCTTCTCCTAAAGAAACTAGGAGCTATTCACAACCAAAGTTGACTCCTGTCTGTGAAGAAGTAAGTGTTTGTGAGGTGTGTGGATTGAGAATAACTGGCAGGAGACATATCCTGATCAATTTGGTATGGGACAAAGCGTGATTCACATGAATTAGTTTGATTTATTTAAATGAGTCATCTGAACGGCCAAACATCTCTTGCATAACTTGAAACTGCATTTATACCTCTCTATTTAAATTTTCGTAATTATGTTAGGTGTTGCTCAATAGATCCAATCTAGTGAGTATGGCCCAGATTGTAAAGTTGGTTATCATTTGCTTTAGGTGGGAACAGCCTAACATCAAGACAACTAAGAATTTCCTATTTTAGCCTTTTCTTTTGTCCTTTTGTGCTCCGGGATTAATATTTGCTTGCAGATATTAACATGGCTGTAGTTAACTCACAACACAGATTTAGAGGAAATCATATTTTCCCATTTTGTGGATGATTTGGGAGTTTTACATGTTAAATGAACTGGAAAAATATGCATTGTCAAAGTCACTCAGTGTATAACTGCTCAATATGTATGTATGTATTCACTTTCCCTGATTTTAGAACTTGATAACTATATAAATGATTGTAATATTGGTATGCATGACTAAGGCTGAAAAAAATCAGTGCTTTGTATGGGTTTTGCTAATTGGATTGAATTAAAAGGCTTGACTATCTCAATTTTTAAGAGAACAACGACAGCATAACATCTGAGTATAGTTGGGCGCTTGTCTATTTAATTACACAAAATTAAGGGGAAAAACTTCGTTGCTTCAGGAAAATACAAAATCCACACAAACGTTGCATGACATCATTATGAGGGAACTTCTTTAAATGTTGGTATTGGATATTCAACTTGCAGCCCATATCTGATATGCTCTGATGTTTATTTAGGCTAGGACTGCTGGTAAGGGGAGCAGTGGTGGTGGTGTCTTGGAGTATGATGAATACATTCCCATGATTGACAAGCCTGTGGATCTCGAATGGAAGAAACAAATATCACTTCAAGAGCCACGTGCTTCTGAAGGTTAGATAGTTTGATTGTAATTTTATTGAACTCATTTCTTGTATGTCCTGGTCTTCATATGCTGTTGTTGTTAACTCCACTTCTGTTGAACAGTAGTCTCTTTTGCATAATATGCCATACTTCTAAAAAAACCCTAATAGACAGATAAGGAACTCTTGTCTTTGCCTGTTGAGGCCACCAGATGCAAAAGGTTTTCGGCATGTTTGGATAATTTTGACCTAGTTATATGCATTGTTGTGAAAAATGCTTGAAATCAAAGCCAAAGAAAGTGAAAAGGTTTTGACACCCGTGGAAATCAATTGCAGGGACAAGTTCTCTGCCGAGTACAGAAAAAGCTTCAGAAGGAATTTTCAGTCGAGTCTGGGCTACACTGGTGGCCTTCTTCATTACCCTGATTACCCTATTACGTTCAGTGGCATTCCAGGTGAATAAGAAACTTCCTGTGACTGCACCCGATTCTATCTGCAACATTTCTGACCTGATGGCTGAATCACCCAAGGAGGAGTTCCGACCACCGTCCCCTGCTCCACGTTTGACAGATGCTGACCTGCTGTCTTCTGCTTTGAAAAGACTGGGTGAGCTTGAGGAGAAAGTAGACATGCTGCAGGCAAAGCCCTTTGAGATGCCTTACGAGAAAGAGGAGTTGCTGAATGCTGCTGTTTGTCGTGTGGATGGATTGGAAGCAGAGCTCATTGCAACAAAAAAGGTGACTATACCATGTCTTCTTTAATACTCAAACCTAGTGATGGTAGTAATTTGTGGTTTTCATCTCTTTACTGTAAAAAAACTAGCTCTGTACCAAATCTTTGTTGGGTAACTTGATGTGGAGCTACAAATTGCATCACTTAGGAGTCTAGGTGCTCCTATCTGCATAATTAGGTATATATGCTTGTTAATGTCCGTTACAATGAAAGCTTTTCACTATAGCCTCGTGCAGGTGTTTCGTCAGTTAAAAAGAAGCTATCAGTTTTTACCCCAAGTTTTTATATTGGGGTCCACTCCAAAATTTAACCCCAGGGAAATATATGGATTGAAGTGTTTATTCCTGTAACAATTGCCTATGCTGATATGTACTTCCTTGTGGAAGATTGCCATTTAGGTTAAATGGTTAAAACCTTTTAGAGCTGCCTATCTGCTTACTCAACATTCTTGGATCTTCTAGCCAAGTTTTTAACTTGTTCTTGCAAATGGCATATGATGTTTGAAACATATGGCATTAGCCTCTGTTAGGAAATGAGTACATTTCTTCTTTTGATCTCTCTATGTCAGTGGCTTTTCTGCAAAATGTTCCTCACATGCACGGTTCATTCTTCTCTCAATGTGCGCGTTTTTTAGTCACTGTTATGTGTGTGTGTGTAATCTTATACGCTTCTTCCCGATCAGGCTCTGCATGAAGCTTTAATGAGGCAGGAAGAACTTCTAGCGTACATAGACAGACAGGAAGAAGCCAAGTTAAGAGTAAGTTAAAGATACTGTTTCTCCGTTCACCTTGGAAATTTTTTTCATATACCTCTTCTACCGACTGAAGATCTTGTTATGTCTGTTTCCCTCAGAAGAAGTCTTGCTGGTGAAAGAGAGACGGTACGTTGGCTCTACTTCATTAATATATGTTTGTATATTTGAACGATAATTGTCTTCCAGAGTTTTTTTTCGCGTGAATAAATATATTCTGTAATGGCTCGGAAAAAAAAAAAAAAAAAAAGACACCCCGTAATTAAACAAAGCTATTTTGTATTCCCCAGTTATCATTAATTTATTGTATTTCTTAAATTTGTTCAAATTATTGTATGATAAGCAATCATTTTTGACGGATCGAATCCAGAGGTACAGCCATATCTTGATCTCTTGACTTATCGGAAAAGAAAAAAAAGGAAAAAGAAAAAGAAAAAGAAAGAGAAGTGGCTTTAAATTGAAGCGATCGCATTGACCAGCGAGCCATACGTATTGGATGAGAACTGTTTCTTCAATATTGCGTTAGATCATGAAATCAAGCCTAGAATTTTCCGTCTTTAGTGATGCGCTACTATTCCAGATTCAATGAACCTTTGAGGAGAGGAATAACGTGTGCGTCAGCGTGATTCAGCGCTAGCCAAGGACAAATTGGAATTAATAGGAACAAGTATATATTATATACTTAAATCTACCTTTTTTTTTACTACTTTAAATTTTTTAAATAAGGGGTAATGTTATCATTATCATTTATATTATATTTTTAACAATTATGAGGGATTAAGAATCATCTATTCCATTTAGATTCGAGATGAGTTGAGATGGTTTTAGATGAGTTGAATAAAATATTATTAAAATATTATTTTTTAATATTATTATTATTTTGGGATTTAAAAAAATTAAATTGTTTATTATATTTTATGTAAAATTTTGAGAAAATTATTATAATGTGATGATTTGAGCTGAGTTTTCAATCCAAACTGGGGCTTAAGTCGGACAGAGTAGACAAAAATTTAATCAAATGCTTAACTAGGTGATTGTAAATGCCAAGTATTCTAACAAAATTATTAGTTAATTTTCAAATATAGATGATGCAATACTTTTATCTTATAATAATATAGTTTCGCAGTCTTTTTGGAAAATAGTGGATCTTATAATGAAAAAATATCTTTTTCGTAGTAGGATTTTTTATTAAAAAAAAAAGTGGTAGAAATTTACACGCTCTAAATCTACACAAATGATTTTTTATATGCAAGTAGAAATTTGACGCCAAATCTAACAGGATTTACAAAGAAAGTTACCTGCTGGCTGCTGTTAACAAAAGCAGGCCTTAAATATTGGCCCAATCTATTTCATTACCTACGTTTTGAGTTGGGCTGGGCTTTGCAGATTGGGAAAATTGATACAGGTAAACTGTTCTTTTTGTTTCGCTCTGCGAGTGTACCTCAGGCAGCTCACATTCCATAGGGCGCTCTCCATTTTTGGAAAAAACCGAAGCAAATTCCCTCTTTTCTCATCTTAATCGATCACCACGTAAGCAAATTCTCCCCATTTTTTGGTCAATTTTCGCATTCGAATCTGAAAGCCTTCCATTAGCATAAGCTGCCTTCCACTAAACCCTAATTTCTCTCTCATTCAGTTTTGAGGTCTGTATGGTTACCTGCCTTAACTCTTAATTACAGGCTGTGCTCGACCTTCTGATGAATCTATCGCATTGGCGTTCTCATTGATGTTATAGCAACTTCAATATCTTTTCCAATTTGGTTACCACAGATGTTTAAGTTCTTAGAATTTAAGCAGCAAATGATAGTCGAACGTGTCTTTTCCGTTCCCATAGTCGTAAGCAAACTGCAACGATGATTTATTCGGTACAGTTTCCTAGTTTCTTTTCTCTCTCTCTCTTTTTTTTTTTTCTCTGGTGAATCTTTGGTATTCTTGGCAGTAATGCTAGATAATGCGTAGGAATGTTGTGTTGTTGGAATAGGCTCTTCTCCTTTTTCCAGGCAAAGACGAGTAAATCCTGTTAACTTTGGGCACATGTCCAGATGCTGGTGCAATATTATGCTCTGAGGACCATAGCCTTTTCCAAGGTTGCTACAGTATACTAAGTATCTTCTTTATTGCAACAATAATTCTTCTCACTATTTACTGCATTCACCCAACACCTATGAAAAAATAAAGAAATGAAAAAATAAAGAAAAGTTGTCACGTGAGAATGAATAGTGATTGATACATAGCAAAATCCAGAACAGGGTAAAAAATTGCTGGGGCAACCCAGGAGGCAAGCTGTATTAAGGGGGTCTCCTTCCATTAAAATTGGCATCAGTAGCTCTTCCGTAGTTTCAAATTGCAAGAACAACACAACTTCATCTTAGATGGTCACGGAAATTGAGGCCCTTATTATAACTTTACTACATTTTATTCTGTCACCAATTTCGTACTCGTTGCTAACAGGTACATTGCTTTCTTAATCTCGCTTCTGGTGCACCCTCACGCTTATTTGGAGTATTGAATGTGCCTCAGAAGTACAGATCTTACCCAAGATTTTCTGTCATGGCTGGTGGCACTCCAATGAGTAGCTCTAACTGTGATGTGTATGCTGATCCCGGAAGGACTTACCAAGTTGTGCTGGCTGCTACTCGTGAAATGGGTATTGGGAAGGATGGAAAATTGCCATGGAGGTTACCTTCTGACCTCAAATTTTTCAAGGAGCTCACGACAGCCACATCAGATCCTGGGAAGAAGAATGCAGTGGTAATGGGTAGGAAAACATGGGAAAGTATCCCCCCCGAGTACCGTCCTTTACCTGGTCGCCTGAATGTTGTACTGACTCGTTCTGGAAGTACTGATATTGCAACTGCTGAAAATGTTCTGATATGTGGAAGCATTCCTTCAGCTTTAAAATTATTGGCCGAATCTACTTATTCTTTTTCGATAGAGAAAGTGTTTATTATTGGAGGCGGCCAGATACTAAGGTAACTTGTTGCTTAATATATACATCCTAAACAGTAATTGACTGATAAGACAGACACTGATGGCTTTGGGTACAGGGAAGCACTCAATTCTTCAGAATGTGCTGCCATCCACATTACTGAAATTGAGACAAGCATTGAATGCGACACTTTCACTCCCAATATTGATTTCTCCGTATTTCAGCCATGGTACTCATCCTCCCCATTGGTGGAAAATCATATACGATATTCTTTTGTGAGTTATGTTCGTGTAAGAAGTTCCGCAATTGAAGCTCGTGCTTCAAGGAGTGAGGATTCCAGCAAGTTTGACGTAGAAAGGTTTACCTTCCTGCCAAAGATGATATTTGAGAAACATGGTGAGTACGTGTATCTGAAATTGGTTCAAGAAATTATCTCTAGTGGCATCCAGAAAGACGACAGGACAGGGAATGGTACTTTATCTAAATTTGGTTGTCAGGTAGTGTGAAACTAAGATTACCTACACGTCTGTGTTTTTCATTTTTCTGACGGTAGCAACTTTTTGTTTGTTGATAGTCCAATATTGGCATAATTTTTCTTTTTTTATGAATAAGAAAATTTTATTGAGACAAGTAACAAGCCAAAGCCAAGTGCACAGGAAGTATACAAATACTGAACCTAGTTACAAACATACAAATTATTATTTCCACGGTCACCTTTCTAATACTTGTACTGTTTGCAGATGCGGTTCAATCTTCGCAGATCTTTCCCGCTTCTTACAACTAAGGTATTTACTCCCTTCTAAATTGCTTCTCCATTACAGTGATCTATCTTTCATCTGGTTGAGAGTTGCTCTTTTTTGCCCTTATGGTCATGTTTTGTCATTTTAGAGTGTATTACCAAATCCCCGTGGTCACTTTCTAGGCCTTTCAAGAAAATTTTATCTTATGTTTTTTATTGGTAATGCTTATGCTTTTATGTTTTTCAAATTACTAGAGAGTATTTTGGCGAGGAGTTGTCGAAGAACTGTTGTGGTTTATCAGTGGCTCAACAAATGCGAAGGTAATGATATCTTATAAATAATGCAAATAAGCCAACATCTGCTTCATGTAAAAGGAAAAGGCCAATATTTAATTGGCTGGAATCTTCTTGCAACTGGCTTACCTTTTCTACTACTATTTGTTTGACATTGATTCTAAATCTGTATCTATATTTTCTTAGATCTAGTGATAGATTATGTGATTTATGGGGTTCTTCACTCTTTCAGAAAAAGCGTCTGTTGTAAATGATCAACGTTGACTCAAACAGTGACATAGTGGAACTCTTCTCTTTTAATCCCCCCCGTTTCTTTCTTTAACGTTTAATATTAGGGGTTGGGTTCATTTAGACTTAAAGCTGTCAATAAAGGCATACTCTTTGAGTGGTAATGTAGTCCTCCTTTTGTGGAATTTGATAATTGTACACCCAAAGTCTTGAGGTTAGTTTCCCTATATAACTGAGCCCGAGTCATGGTAGTGATTTTAGGAATCATCAGAATGTTACTTTACTGAAAGTAAGTGATTCGTGGTCTGTTGCAGAATTTTTATTACTCAAGTCTCCATTGCCAGAATGGTGGTATACTGACAGGACATAATTCATTCTAGGTTTTTTCATTCTACAATTTTATTTTTAGATGGACATTAGTACTGAAGATGCTATATTTTTGTAAATTGATTATATTGAAGATTGAAATTGGGTTTAAAATAGACTTTGTTTCTGATAGGTTCTACAGGAGAAAGACGTACATATATGGGATGGAAATGGATCCAGAGACTTCCTTGACAGGCAGTTACTTGGCTATCAAATCTATTTCGTCATAAATTTATTTTGGTTATGCAAATCTAACTAGCATATAAATATATATATATATATATATATATATTCCTTAGTATTGGTTTGTCAGATAGGGAAGAAGGTGACTTGGGACCCATTTATGGATTCCAGTGGAGACACTTCGGTGCTAGGTCAGTAGTTAGCTTGCACTGAAAGTAATTGTAACTCCCGTTTCAAACTTTAGTCATCCTCTATTAATGTACCATGTTACAGATATACCAACATGCATGCTGACTATACAAGCCAAGGGTTTGATCAGTTGTCAGATATTATTGACAAGATCAAGAATAGACCTGATGACAGGCGAATTATCCTCTCAGCCTGGAATCCACAAGATCTTAAGTTGATGGCACTTCCCCCTTGTCATATGTTCGCGCAGGTAACCTGCCAGTTTTATTTATTTTTCATTTATTTGTTCTTTTATTACAAGTAATCGACCATTTTGTATACTTGACTTTCTTGCAGTTCTATGTAGCCAATGGGGAGCTTTCATGTCAAATGTATCAGCGGTCTGCTGATATGGGTCTCGGTGTTCCATTTAACATCGCGTCGTATGCTTTATTGACATGTATGATCGCTCATGTTTGTGGTATGCAGTTATATCACAATCAGAATTATGGAAGTTTATTGGAAATTTGTTACAAATTTATAGTTGTCATTCTCTTAGGGTTATGTCTCTGTTGCCATTTGTCTTATATGGAGATCCCTGTTAAGATTTTTTTTTTAAATGTGATTTTGCATTTACAGGCCTATTTCCTGGTGATTTTATTCATATAATTGGGGATGCCCATGTTTATAAAACTCATATCAGGCCTCTACAGGAGCAGCTTCAGAAACTTCCCAAACCTTTTCCTGTGAGTAGAACAAAGTATATAAATGCTGGTTGCATTTGATGAGTGTTTATGATGTGGAATTACCTATTATTCTTTTCACATAAATGTTTTGAATTCCGCTCGGATTGTAATGTAGACAACCTTTAATTAACAGCATTTATGCAGAACTTGACTTGCCCTTGATATGATGCTGTCTATTTCTGGTTATAAGTTATTTTAAAAGGCCATTGAAAATGAATCCTTATCTTATTATGTCTGAAGACTGCTTGTCCTTTTTAGTTATAAAACAGCCTTTCCTAGTTCATCTCTGCAATTCTTCAAGGCTTGTCTGTCAGTGTTCTATAGAGGAAAATTGAGCTAACTGCACTCTCCAAAGCCTAGTGCCACAAACTTTGAAGATTTTTATCTTTTCTCCTTTTTAGAAAAGTGAACAAGATTTGAATGGCGTTCAAATGTTATCTGAGAAAAACAAGTGGCACATGGAAACTATGCCACTACAAGAGTTTTGCTTTATTATACCTTATTTACTATTTTTTGTTATTGCTATTTCTTTGATAAATGCATTCTCTTACACATACTATGCAGATTTTGAAGATCAATCCAGCGAAGAAAGACATAGATTCATTTGTGGCAGCTGACTTTGAACTTGTAGGCTATGATCCTCACCAGAAGATAGAAATGAAAATGGCAGTGTAGAGGTTTTAAAGGTAGTACAGTTCTTTCGGTCTTTCGGTCTTTCGGATAGTTTTCTCCCTTCAAAGCCCATGCTAGTTTTGAGGTACCTATTTCGTATTCTGGAGAGGCATCTTTTGCCCTATTAGTGTTTGCGTATTTGTGTTTGCTTGTAGGTTGGAAAGGCGATCAGAAAAATTAATTTCCAATTTCAAGGCATATTCAAAGTTATCAATTAAACCCTTGGAAAAAAGAGGATGAATTAAAATATAAATTTGAAAATATGATGTCGATTCTTTATATTTTTCATGTTTACAAAATCAATCAGATGCCTTTGTTAAGATGGAGTCATTGAAATTTATTGGTGATTGATAATCATATTAACAAAATCCAAATCTTAGACCTTGTTTAGATTGCAAGATCCTCCTATTTCTTCATCTTAATATTCAAATATAAACACTTTTTAATGTTTAATTTTTAATTTTTTTTATCAAATTATTACCTAGTAATTATAATTTTTCCAAACTTTCATACAAAAAATAAAAAATAATTTAATTTCTAAAATAAAATTAATATTAATAAATAATATTTTAACTTTATAATATTAAAAAATTATATATCAAGAAATTCCAAACTTTTTATCTCTTTTTCCAAAATCTCATAAAATATTTTAACCAAATAATTTATTAATATTTACAAATTATTTCATTACTATTTATAGCTTATCTTATTTTATTTCATCCACTATTTAAATAAAGTCTTAGACGCCGTTTGAATACAAGAAATATTTCATCTCATCTCATTATTATAACTATTTTAAATTTTTACACAAAATATAATAAAAAATTTAATTTTTTCAAATCTTAAAACAATAATAATATTAAAAAATAATATTTTATTTAATTTTTAAATTTCATCTCAATTCACTATCTAAATTGTCCCTTAACCTCATCTGCAGATTTATGTTCTCTATAAAGTTTAAAAAAAAAAAAATGTTGTGTTGGAATTTCGTTGTAGTGACCCAAGCTACTTACTGGACTTGTCCACTGTGATTACTGGATTTGCCCAGTTTCCTCTTTTTTGCTTTGGAGGAAGTTGATAAGCCCCTGTAGTGCAACTTCAGCATCATCACTTTTCATCAACTCTCTTGCAACTTCCGCAGGTGTTGTCTCCGTCTTCTCTAACAGCTCTTCGATGTCTCCGAACAGTGGATGCTCCTGAATTTGCAAGTAATTAGATGCTAATGTCCTGAAACCACTAAAGGAGCAATATGACATGTGGAGGTGCACATCCATGCGACCGGACCTCAGCAGTGCAGGGTCTAAACGGTCTTTGTGATTCATCGTAAACACAATGATTTTCTCGTCTCCACAGCTTGACCACAATCCATCAATGAAGTTCAAAAGACCAGACAGTGTAATCTGCGATGGGAAGAACACATTAAATTGATCTGAATTATACCTTTCATGAAGTAGATGCAGGAACAGAGAAGTACCTTGCCATCCTCTTTAGATTTGGCTTCCTTCTCCAGATCCCGATTCTGCAACTCAGTCGAACAATCAATGTCCTCTATTACCAGTATTGATCGACTCCCCGTGCCTATCAGTAACTGCTGTAGATCCGAATTGCACTGAACCTCCCTCAAATCCATGTCATAGATGTCAAACTTAAGATAATTGGCCATGGCCGCCACTAAGCTTGATTTTCCGGTATCGGGCGGTCCATACAACAAATACCCACGTTTCCAAGCCTTGCCTATCCTCCTATAATACTCCTTCCTTACTGTAAACCTATCGAGATCCTCCATCAAAACCTTCTTCGTGTCTGGGTCCATGGCCATTGTATCAAAAGTTGCCGGATGGTCAAGGTTGATGGAGCTCCAATAATCCGTACCATTGTAGTCAATGGTGTGAATCTTAACCGTCTTTGTCTCTTTTGTTATCGCTTTTGCTCGTTGCAGAATGTAGGGCAAGTAAGAGCTCAGCGCCATGTCCCTATGCTGCTTGTGAAAACGAAGCTTAAAGCGTCGTAGCTCGGGTCTCGAAAGTGCGTTTTGATTGCTTTTTTTATTTGAATCCGGCATGTCAATGCGCGAAGACGTCAAAACCCACCCGAATTTCACACCCTTGTAGAAATCGACCAGTTCTTAATCTGTGTCGATTGCCACTACTAGTTCCTTCTCTTTCTGCGGCTTATGTACCTTGATTCTCAGAGTTGAAGGTGATAACTTTCTTGCCAAGTAAACGTTGGCCGCCTTGAACATCTGGTTTTGGGTGAGCCCTTCAAACTCATCGATGACGACGGTGAGCTGGGAAGACAAACGGGTGGAGAGCTTCTGGAAGTATTCATGGACGGCTTCGGGGATGAGATCGTTGGCAATGTTTCGAACGAGAATTGCTGAGGCGGCGAGAGAGGTGGCCACTGATATTATCATGGATTGGTTTTGGAGAGAAGTTTTGATCGGCACCATTCTGATTTGCTTGGGATGAGACGTGTGAGGGTTTTACGAGGGTTTGCTTGGACACAGAGTGGGAAACCGACCTCGGGGAATTTGAAAGTTGGAACTTTGTAGAAGGCTTGTGTTTCTTCGTTTTTGGTGCGAAAATAGTAGGGATTGGATCAACGGCCCACAGCTAGAATGCTCTTCTGCAACTTCACTCCCAGTACTTGGGTATTATTTAAATAAAATTTTATAAAGTTATTTAAAGTCATTAAAATTAACAATTCTTCCAAAAACAGTCGGAATGCGTAACGGTTGAGGAATTGCGGAACACGAAAGATGGATAGTTATTTCTTGGTCTCTGGGATTGGATCAACGGCCCACAAACCGAAAACATGAAACGCCCGTTCCATCCTATAATGGGCTTTTTTCTTTACTTAGAGAAGCCCATTGTGCTATGGTGCTTCAAAAAAACCTCGTCGGTGACTACAGTTTCCCCCTCCCCTTCATCTTTCAGACTAAGCATTAGGAAATTAACGCAGAACCGCACTGTGTAACTACACTGCACAATCCTTCTCAATGAAGTATCAACACGCCTTCATAGTCAATACTTTTCATGGTAATAATTTTCTCCTCCATAAATCTACTCCAAATTATTTAAGATTTACAACAAATAAAGAATACATAATTTAATTCATTGAAATGATTGAAAGGGAAAGGAAACAAAAACAAAACAAAAAAAGCAGGGCATTTGATGGGCAGTCTAAAAGCGATTGTAATCCAAAGTGTGACAATGGTTTTAATTCTGGTTCCTCGGAATCTCTTTTAAAAGTCTCTTTCCTTGTACAAAATTAGAATGAACCTTTCATGTTGATATGATCACATTGATTCATCGATTAAGATGGACGCCTCGGATTTTATATACTTTATTAATATCTCAAACTTCCAAATAGTGACCGCTCAGTGGTCGGAAATCTGCACACAATCCCTCCAAATTTTATTTTTTGTCCAATTAGATAAGAAACCAAAAGAAAATCAATGCCCCACTGGGCCACAAACTCCACTACTGTAGTTGATTTATGTATTATAGCATGTCACATCCAAGCAAAACCTAATGATATTATTATGATATTATTACCCTTTTTGTTATTATTATTATTATTATTATTATTATTATTGTTGTTATTGTTGGTTCCGTAATTTAAAATGGGTTTCTACAATTAGGGTACTGTATTTAGCTTTTAAAATAATTCAGTAATTAGGAAAAAAAACTATAAGATCGCAACAGAGCTGCTTTTGATTCAAAGAAGAGAGAAGCGTTCAATATCCATAGAACACTGCATATTCACGGTATATGCATATGGGATGACATATGTGATCCACTCTTGCAGTACGAAATACATGCAAAGGAACGAACAGTAAACACAAAGGTTTCAAGAAAAGTGACTTACTTGATTTGGTTACATAATGGAGCAATAATGGTAATAATCTTCAGCAATCACATACCACACATCACATCTCTGACATACCTTTGGTGTATAGAGCAGCACGTCTTTCTTCTCATCCTTCTTCTCTTCTTTTTGAGGACCTACACTGACTACTGTGGCAGATTTTCTAAATTTTCTGACCTTCTTGATGATTGTCACTGGATCAGCTTCTCCAATTACTGTCACCGTACTCTTTGAAGGGTCAAGCACTATAGAAGTTATTCCTTCTATTGTTGCAATTAACTTCATTACCTTCTGCCTGCACTTCGAACATAGCAGTTCCACTGACACCACAGTTTTCTGCAACAGAGAAGACTCAGATTGGTTAGTACGAACTTCTGAGGAGATAAATTATATTACACAGCACATGTGCTGAAAAAGTAATGCAGTGTCAGTCAGTGAAAGAGACAAAAGAACAGAGGAGAATGAGAGGTCAAGAATTAAACACAGAGGCAAAAGGATAGAATTTCGCGTGAAGTGTGAAAGGACATGAGCAGAGGAGAGATGGAACCTTTGACATGCTGGGATGAAAATAAGTTGGGGACTGGAACAAACGGCTCGGGAAATATGGATGGATCTGAGAGTTGCTATGCATAAATTATTCTCTTTTTATTATGTTTTTGAGAGTGCTAGGATATCCTTTCTTGTGTTCTTAGAGTAGGTATGGTTGAATACAGAACAAGAGTGAAATTGTTAGTTGGTGACTGGTAATAAATGCAAGTCAGAAGGAGGCTGTTGATTGGATCACATATGCCATCCCATATGCATTTAATGCAGACAGACATAGGTAGACATTTCAAACTCTGTAATCATACTATTTACCACTAGTTCCAACTAACATTCACTAACAATTCTATATAGGAAGACATTTTATTTTCTAATTTCACACCCTGGATAAGAAGCGCTCAAGTGGGAAGCTGAAGGAAAACATTCAAGAGCTGATACAAAACTTTGATGAATACGGCTGCAATGTACACACGCTATACAAGTGGAAATTGGTGTTTTTCTTCTGTTTTTTTCCCCCTCTTTTCATGACCTAGAACATCATCAAGAAGCGCCTTTCAGATTCAGGAGAGTAAATTCACAGTACACGATTTCACCAGCGAAAACTACTAGTGTAAAAGAGAACTAGATGTCTGGTTCTACAACTCACCCCAAGTCCGCCTCTCATTACACGTTACATCATATCCAGTTTTGGTGCTTTTTGGAACTATGATCGTATGTAGGCAATAATAAGCTACTTTAGCCTGAGAAGTATAATAAAAAATGACCAGACAATACGCCTTGTCTTAACAGGGGTAAAAGGGCATATTTAAGTTTTTAACACCCTCGAGATTCTCCATTCAGCTGAAATGGGCACAACCTGGCCCGCTTACAGTCTATTTATGTCTTTTTTATTTTATTTTTTTAGTATTTATGTCATTTTTGGTTGTATTAAGAACAACTCTAGCTTTTTAATATACACCGTTTCCGTACTTTTGTGTGACGAGAGAGAGAGAGAGAGAGAGAGGGGGGGGAATACCTTTTCACTGCTCAGGAGCTAGCTGTTGAGCACGTGGTTCAGCAAAGCTGCAGGTGCCAGGCAAACATAATTGGACCGCAAAACCATTCCACTAACAGAGTCAGAGTCTTCCACAACTTCAGCTTCTGCTGTGAGAATAGGCTCTAGCGTCGGGTTAACTGCTGCTTCAGTATAAGGTTCTCTGTAGAAGGGAGCAGTCGAAAATGCAATTAAAAACATGAATTTCCCAAACGATACCTCCAGCCAGAGGCTGAAGTGGGATGGCCCAGCACTCTTAATAAATGTTAGGAATCTTTATATGTTTGGACAATTTTTAAGAAACAAGACATCCTAACGCTTATAAACGTATTAATAAAAGCTCAAAATAAGATCACATTAAGCCAAAAATGGCATTCTAAAACTTAACCAACTATGATAAATTTGAAACAAACAATTTAACGGAATGCCATGCCTCTAAGATGAAATATTATTAGAGTTAATAAAATCCTTTAAAACTGTTAAAATTCCTTTATAATTAAAAACAAAAGAAAACGAGCGTTTAAAAGATACAAAAACAGCAAATGAAAGCAGAGTTCCATCATACACGTGCATAGTAGCAACAAAAATACGCTAAAACTTGAGGACATTAAAAACAAATCCCCTGAAGGATAACCCTGTAACAATCCCACCAGTCTAACGGTGCCCTCTGCAGACTGTAACCATAACTGGTCTAAATTCCTCCATATAACTTGCATGCATGCCATCTAAGGCACATCTGGTGCACAAACTAGGTCCAAAAGGGATGTCAGGCATTTATACCAAACGGCTATATCATCAAATATTGTACTCTCGTAGGGTTACGGCTGATGATACCATAAACCATAATTAACTTGCACAATAAAACCCAAAAGACAACAAAGGTGGTGTGGTGATAGAAAAATACTGGCAGCTTCTACTATCTCAGAACATGTAAATATTCATATATGATTTGTATAAGCAGTTCCTCAAAATTAATTTTAACATCTTGTAGAAGTTAATCAATTTTCGGGTTTGCGGAGTTGTTGCAGTTAGTTATTTGCTTATACCCAGAACAGTAACTCAATCTTAACAATTCTCTGCACACCATGGTCAATTTGAAATCCAGCTGTATGCATTTATAGGACATGTGAGCATAGCATAGATGAAATGGCATTGAAGTAGTTGAGGTATCATTTTCTCCACTGAGTACAAAATCAGTGTTCTGTCACTTTTGCCTGACTCGTATTGCAGTCCCATCGAATATAACGAGAAGATAAAAAAAAAAACAAAAATTCTACTCAACCTCCTACTATTCACACAATCTCCACACACCACATTTTTTTTATTTTTATTTTTTATCAAATATTTAATATATAAATAATGAATAGAAAAATTAAATTAATTTAAAAAGAATAAACTCAAAAAAATTTTTTTAATTTTAAAATTTAAAAAAATGTGGTGTGTGGAGGTTGGGGAGGTTGTGTAGCATTTCTCAAAAAAAAAAAACCAATGACTAGGCCTCTGAGAGAAACCCATATAGCATGTGGTGTACATAGCAGCATAAACATGTATGTAAATGAAAAAACCCATAATAGGCATTAAGGTTGCAAATTGGTCAGTCCAGTCTGGCAGCCATCGGTCCGGTAGATCCGGCCTAATTATTTTTTTATTTTTTTCTTTTAATAAATCAATTAATAAAAAAATTATTTAAAATACTAAATTAAAATTAAGTGACTTATTAATGTAGATTATGTAACTAGCTCAATAAAAAAATATTTTGTATGGTCAATAATAATAAATTAGATGAAAATTACATTATTAATTTATATAATTACTATATAATTAACTAATTGATATTATATATTAGTTAATTGATAGAATATTAACAAATATTAATAATATATTAAAAATTTTATATTGTTAATAGTGATAGATTAGATGAAAATTACATAATAAATTGTATAATTATTATATAAATAATATTTTTTATTTTTATTTTTCATTCGGTCCAGGGTGGAAAAACCCTAGACCGTGGACCAGACCAAAACTTTTTGGTCTTCTCAAACATGGACCGAGACCGACCAGTCTCAATCTCGGTCCGGTCGGTGGACCGACCGATTATCACCCCTAGTAGGCATGCATGTGCATGAAAGATGAAAAATCAATTTCGGAATGCCTTTGTCTCAATGATTAACAATCAGTGGCAAGCATCAAATCTAGAGTGCATGCTCATAGTGCATGCAGTTAAATCCTAATCCAAGTATGCTTTGCAATATATCACAAGAAAAGATTGTGGAAAGAGGACTTCACACTCTAAACCAAATAAACTCCTCCTACACCGAAGCCAAATATGGAAGAGGGGAAGGGGAAGAGAAGGAATTAAAAAAATGCCGCTTGTAAGTTTAAATTACCAAGAAAACGATACAAAAATATAATACTTTATACAAAGGCAGACACGATTGCTGTGACAACAGGATGAAAAGGTAACTAAACGTTGAGGAGTTGTCACCTGCATTACTACAAACAAATAACAGTTGTGTAAAGGAATGCCCTCTCAAAATACTCGCACATACCAGTAGAATCCTCAGTCAGAATTATCCTCCATGCATTATGTTGAGTTTCTTTAAGTCGTATTATCCTTTATGCTTCTTTCTGCTTCCACCATACGAGTGTAGCAGTTCACAATCTTCTTGTCTAACTCATAATAGTCTTCCATCTTCTTCAAAGGTTTCAAATCTAGGTCAATGAAAGATGCCTAGGAAATTGAAACTCAAGTAAGATATCAATGTCATAAGAAATGACACCTTGAAATAGAAATGTTCGACTTTCAACTAGGAATTTAGTCAGTAAATTAAATTTATCTAAGATTGTTTCAGATGTAATTCCAAAACTTTTGGTGCTATTTTCAATCTTCTAAACAATCTTCTTTTCCTGATAAGAAAAGATTTGAGTTTTCCAAATGTCAAGATAATAAGTCATACTATTTTCTTACATGAAATTCCCAAAGGTAAATCAACATCAGCAATCCATATAAACTTCAAACGAAATATGTAGAGAGCTATCTACCTTGTAATCAAAGATTTGGTTGGTTGCCTCTAGGTGTATTTTATTATATGGAGATCCTGAATAACCATCTTCACTTGGTCTAAAAGAAATTATTAGACTACAGTCTTTTGCGGTTGCTGCTATCAAATAGTCCTTTACAATCTTCAAGCTTTCATCCAAAGGAATGGAATGCAAAGATGTATATATCTGTGAAACTTTGTCTCCACCAGATTCTCTGCATACTGGACAAGACTCATAAATGATGTTATAATATGCATGAACCGCTCCTTCTATGTCAAAATTATCAAGCTTCTGGATCTCAAGAAGCCGACCCAGTACTCCAGACTTGTAAACTGTCTCGGAAACAAGCTGTAGGAAATTCATTGTACGCAGGTTATTATCTGCCCAGATGACAGACTTGAGTGCATCTTCAAATGCTTCACTAATCACAAAACTAGTGCTGTTCGCACCAGCACCCAAAGCCCCAAATATGAGAGAACCATTCAAGAATACCCTGAAATTATTCTGAGGGGTGTTAAAGAGACTGATAATAGCTTTATCTATCCTGTCCTTGCACTTAGAGAACAGATCGATGGGATCATATTCGCTTAATTCTGATATCTGTAGCATGCATTGGAACGAACCAGAGTCAGAAACAAACGTCTAACATAACATCATTACTGCAAGAGGTCTTATAAGCAAAAAAAAGATTAATAATTTCACAAATTCCCATGGAAAGTGGTATTGGATCCATCGGATCGAACATAAAATATAAATACAGATGAAGATAATTCAATACAAACTAACTAGGTATCAAGATGAAAAGAAAGAATGTACCTCTCCTTGATGCAACTTCAAGGCTTGGTGCATTCTAAATCGAGTAATGCTCCGTTTAATGGCATTTCTGTCCGATATGAATCTTGAAAAAGGGAGAAATCCACATTTGGGCTACTTTTTGGGAAAGTGGAAGTGAAACAGAGAAAAAAAAGAAGAATAAAGATTATTGGTGTTTGATTTTGACATCTTACTCAGAGACATAAAATGAAAAGAAATCAAACTGCAAAGACAAGAAATAAGACGAAGGACATGGTAAGGGAGTGGAACCTTTATTTCAACAGATACACAGTATCGACCATTGAGAGTACCTGGCATGGAAAAGATGGAATTAACTAGCTATTTTTCTATAATATACCAAAATGCAAACTACTTTGCATACCATGAGGGAGATTTGGGTGCTGGATTTAACCAAACTAGTTGTTTGACAAAGATATTTGACGAAAGAATTCTAAGAAGGGTAGGCACCCATATATAGTCTACTCTTCCTATCAGAGTCCCGCACTGGTATTTTCCTAAAGCATATTAGGTAGAATTGATGCAAACTTAATTACATTAACATTGTGATCAAATATTTGACAAGTTCGTATCTAGCAAGATTAACTACCGATTTTCTTTTTGTAAGTAATGTACGTTTGCGTGCTAATTATTCTGGCTCAAAAAAATACGGAGAAACAAATGCCGTTGTGAGTCAAGATTAAAAAATAAGCCACCAATTTGAATTTTGCATCAACGTAAGGTTTCAGACCTAAGATTCTTTATGCCTGCTTGCTGAGTGTGACACAAAGGTGAGTTGCACACCTGTAATCTTTTCAAGTGTAACCTAGAGAAATCGCATCAAACAGTAATACCAAAGAGAATAAATTACCGCCAGGAAAAAGCGAATGATCAGTTAGGAGAAGCACAGAATCGCGATCCGTATCAGCCTTGGCAGCATCAACGCGCCAACCAGGACGCTGACATATAACATTCTTCTCAACCGACTCCAGGAATTCCCTGGACACAAGGACACGCATCTGGAAAAATTGATTGAAAGCCAAGGTCACAGAACTTTAACTACGTTACTATTCTTAAAATGATTATCAATCATGAAATCAACCAGAAACAAAACGTCATTCTATTTCCACCAGAAATTCCTCACGGATAGACAAATTAGCGGACCAAAAAGAATGCTTCTAAAAATCACAAGATATAAACCATGTGCTAATACGCAACTGGAGAGTGGAGACGGAAAAAGCAGAAACCCAAAATTTCAACAAATGAATAAGTTGGCTACAGTGCTACTTTTATCCTTGTTCATGTTAAACGTCTTACAATGAAAAATAACAAGTTTCAGTTCCAGAATCCAAAAGAGAGAGAAAGGACTGGGGAAGCGTACCCCGGCATCAACATGTTCGGAACCCAAGCGAGGGCTCATGACGTGCTGCACATATAGTTGTGCAGCAATTTCTTTGTTTGGGGACGATACGATGCCGTCGACGTCTCTCCATAGTAGACGTTCGTGCGTGCTCAACGCCGTCGGACTCCTCACTTGCGGCGATCCGTTCCTCGGCGCCTTCGGTATCCGCATTACTTTCCCTATCTATACACGCAACATTATATATTTATACAAATGGACATTTATACTAAGCTTCGAAAACGGCTACAATGAGGCTTCAAATAAATGGAAAATATTTCGACTTCAACTATTTGATTCATTCAAAAACAACTACGGAAAAGATAATTGAGGAATCGGAAGCAAGTAGGAACTTACAAACGAGTGAGATGATCCGGTGTATGCGAGAACAAGATTAGCAGCTCCTTCGCCTCTGTAGACCCAGTCAACTGCGTGCTTCTGCTCTAGAACCACATCCTTATCCTCCTCCTTCAGATTAACGATACCTAATCGAGCTGTCGTTTCGAAATTTGAAACCTCCATGTACCCCAAAGCAATCTTGCAAAACAATCAAGAAAAGCCCTATTTCCTCCTCGAACAGGAAGGCCAGCTAAGCGAATCGGCAAAAACGATGCTTTTCTTTTTGCTGTGTGGAGTTGGAGACACGAAGAATGAGTGGAAGTGAGAGCGTTTATTTTTTCTGTATGCTTTTTCTTTTTTGCTTTTTTCTTTTTCCTATCTGCTTCTGGCGTTTACTTTTTGGGGAAAGGGTGGATGCCCGTTGAATTTGCCGTCATAATTGATATTTCTTTATCATTAAAAATGCTACGTCCACCTATTAAAAGTCCCGAGACTCCAACCCGACTGACATGGCATGGGCTATGTGGCATGTTTTAATATTAAAAAATAGATATGCTCAAATTAAAAAGAAATTTATGTTAAAAAACAAAGAAAGAGACCCTCTCCCAAACTAGCTAGTGCTGATATAATGAGAAGGATGAAGCCAGTGACCGAGTTGCCTATGGTGGAAAGCATGTAAATGGCAAAAGTAAGAAACAAAGCAGGCCCAAACCAAACTTGAGGTTGCCGCCTCATCGTGATATTTATATGTTAAAAATAAAGGTAGGTAATCTATGAGATCTTATATTATTTAAGAAAAATAAATTCTTATTTTTTATAAAGTTCTAATGAAACTCTAATTGTATTATTGACTAATCTTTTTTGGAGAATAAATCATGTAGTTTGAGCCTTCAATTTAGGTGTTACAAATGGTATCATAACTTATCCCTAGTAAACATGCGGGATTAGAACCGTTCACTTACAACGGATAGGCCAGACGAGGACGTCGAGAATTTAAGAGAGGAAGATTGTGATACTCCCATATGATAAGGATAATGGTAGGTGATGTATGAGATTTCACATTATTTAGGATGGAGAAGTCCATACTCTTTATAAGATTCAAATGGGGATCTAATTGCATCATTGATTAATCCTTTTAGAATATAAGTTATGTGGTTTGGGCCTTTTATTAGGACGTTATAAATAAAACCACACAGCAAAAAGACTCGACTTTATTTGCTATACTTGTGAATGTAATGAAAAATAGATGGTCGGTCAAAGAAGAGGGTTACAAGGAAGAAGATAGCGAAGAAATAGAAGAGGACCGTGAAAATGTTGAGCACGGTTGGAGTTATACAGAAAACGAGGATGACGATGAAGAGACATATTTTTAAGATTAGATCTTAATCATGGCACTCTTCAGGTCTCGTTCGGAACATAAACTTATCTCAATTTATTTGAGTTGAATTCAAATTTAAGTATAGCCCAACATCTAAACATACAATTTACAAATCATTAAATATCATTAAACTCAATATCTCTTTACACGTGGGACTCGCAATATTTTTCAACTCAATACATATTTACACGTAGGATTTACAATCCTTTTCAACTTTCCATAAATATATTTAAACTTGTATTAACATCTAAATATATCTAAACTCATATTAGGTGAGTCTCATAAAACTCATTCTACTATCCCAACTCATTACTATTTATAAATAACTCAATTCATTTTAACTCAGCTCGACATAAAAAAAAGTATGATTGTAACTTAGATTTTCACCTTTTCTTGAACTTTATTTATTTATTTTTAACTCACTATGGATTCTAAGACCTTGTTTGTTTCTAAGACCAAAATCTAAAACTTTGAAAACCTCTCATCCCATCATTACAACTTTTTCAAATCTCCGTACAAAATAAAATAAATAATTCAACTTTTTCAAATTTTAAAACAAATATAATATTAAAAAATATTTTATAATAATATTTTATTCAACTTTTCAACTTTAATCTTATCTCATCTCATCTTTAAAAATAAACTAGGTCTAAATCGCTTAGTAGTCATCAAAGTGCACTCGGATTCTCGAGTACGAGTCCAAAATTTGTAGATCAAAATCCTATTCGAGTGAGAGGAAAAGAAATCTATCGCTCGAATTGGAGGCCGGATGGAGGGGACCTGGAAGACGGCGTCGGAAATGGATCTCTTTTACCTCACGGATTGGATGCCAATGCTGGACGGAGCTCGGGTGGATGGGTGTTGGTATGGTTGATTGTTTGGCGTCGGTGGGGAATAGTTCAGAGCTTCGCTTCCACCTAGTTGTAGTGCTCTGTTTTTTTTTAATAAATAAATAAAACCACGTGGCATGTCACGTAAGTCGGGATCCAGTGGCATTCATTCTATGACTCTAGAACTACTATTTATTTATTGTGTTTGTCGCACGGCATTCTATTAAGATATTATATTCAATTTAGGATTTCTCTTTTGAAAACCTAATTGTGATTTGTGAGATTATTTCTATTAAATTAAATAGGAAATATATTTTAAAACTTAGAATTCAAAATATTTATTCTAATAATTATATATGAGATTATAACTTATCTAGTAAATATAAACTAACAAAAATACTAAATTTAATTATTTATATTTGCAACCCGTTTAAAAAAATTGAGCCCATTGACAGTGTTGATGCACGATGAGCCCCTGTTGTACGATGGGGAATAGAAGAGTACGAAAGTTGAAGAATGTCTGATCCAACAGATACAATCAATGGGATGCATTTCGTAGCCCAAAAACCCAAGAGCCATCGTCATCTATTTCTAAAGGCCCATAATAAAGATTAATCAACGGCCCAAAAGTCACCTTCTATTGTGTGGTAGCCCAACTCCGATTCTGACTATTTCAACCATGGGAAAAATGATAGTTCGCTCCCAATTGACAACTATTTGAACTTTTTTTTTTTTTTCACTTTTTTGCATTCCCATGAATAAGAAATCATTTTTCCAATTATTTTAAAAAAATATTTAAAAAACTGAAAAAATGGAAAAAAAAAACATTTTGGTCCCTAATTCGTTAATTTGGGAGGTCTGAGTAGAACTTGATTACCATCGTCCTTCAACTATATCTAACAATTGTAAACGCATTTAGTGTTTTTTTAATGGTGGGTAACGCTTTGAACCAATTTTGGTTTGAACCAAACAAACACAGTTTATGAGTAATATTATATATAGACTTAGGATATGCAGATATCGACACTCATTTAAAAAAAAAAAGTGAAATCTACTGTTAAAAAAAAATTAAAATAAAAAGCGCAAAATTTGTACGCGACCGTAAAAATCATTTCCTTTACAAGTTATGTCTTATCCAACAACTTAATTTTAACTTTTCAAGTCAAATTAATGCAAGCACATAAAAAGTTAGGTAGGTCCTAATTATCAAATGGATACTGTAATTTCATTGGATTCAAATGGGATATATGTATTCTGAAACAGAACAAGGGATGTAATTTCAACTTTCATAGTCAAGTTCAAAACAATTAGTACCTATAAAAGTTAGTTATGTACTAATTCTCATCTAATCATATATGTTGTTGATCAAAGGACGTGTTTCACACCACCAACCACACAGATTACCTGCAACAAATGATGGGGCGGCCTTGGTTGCCCTATGGAATCTCCGATGCCAAAGTCAGTATAGCAATATGAGAATAAATATATGTAAAGAAAAAGTGAATCAAGTTTAGTTTCAGTCCCCCCCCCCTTTTGTTGTCTCTTGTAGGCTATTTTTAGAGGTTGTTCATTGGAATGATAGAGTCTTATATGCATTGTGAAACTTTTTCCTTTTAGGAGTGTGAGCCCATCTCCTGTTAGGAGTCTGTATCTATCTCTTTTTAGGAGTCTGAATCCATCTCTTATCAGGAGTCTGAGTCATCTCCTTGACTTTATCTCTTAGCTAAAATTGTGGGGCTCAAATATCTCTTCCAGTTACCCCGCTAATTTTCTCTGTACTGGCACATGGGAAATTAAATACTTTGCACTCTCTGTACTTGCCTTTCACCCCGCTGGCTTGTGAGCGCCGAGGATCCATGCTAGCTAGTGCGTGTGGGTGTCTTCACTTCCTTTTGGTTAGCTAATATTTAGTTGTATCGTGAATGAGGCTCGACTTTTTGGTTGTCTTGGAAATTTTCAAGTCAACCGTAATAGAGGTAACCTGTAGAAAAAAGCAATTCTGATAACTGTGAAGCCTTAGAAGGCCTTGAGAATAATCTGCAAAAAAAATTTAGAAAATTGGTCACTGGTTTCCCGTCCGGTCCTTGATTTTCTGTTTGTTTCGTGGTAAGCAGTGAGGGGCTCAGCTTGGAGAGATAGGTAAGAGATGTACTCGACCACATTAGGTGTGAGCGTTAAACTCGATTTTGAATTTGTTTATTTGTGTGAATGTTTGCCTGAGAGATTGTTCATTGTTGGGAAGAATGATTGTTTTTGTTTATTGGTTTTCTATGTGTCTTTCCTGCCCTTTGGTGTAAATTGTTGTTGTGTTCTTGTTTTGTTGTTGGTGTTCGCTGGTAGTAGCCCACGCTCAAATGGTCAAGGAGCCCGTCGACTCCCTGAATCCATCTTAGGCAGTTGCTGAGCCCATCGGCTTGTTCCCGAAGGTAACCCGCTCAAGGCTGTTGTAGAGCCTAGTGGCTTGTTCCCTAAAGATACCGCGCGAGGTGGTTGTAGAGCTTGCTGGCTCTTTCCCGAAAGATACCCATACGAGGCGGTTATGGCGCGAGTATAAACACTCGGCGTCTGCTGGAGAATATGTTGTGCTTGTATTGTTGCCTAAGAGAGAGGTCAGGCTGTCTAGAGAGTTGCCTGCCTGTTAGGCACTTGGGAGGTAGGGCGGTCCCTGACCTTTCCCGCCTGTCGACTTGCACCGCAAGTGTATAACTCGACTTTTGTGGCTAACTTTGGAGAGGGTCGTGTGGTCTTTTGACCTCAACGCCCTTTTTACATGGCACCACAAGCTGCTAAGGCTTTTTTTTGTGTTTAAGGATGGCGTGGTCTGATGACCTCTGCGCCCTTTTTGTATTGCACCATAAGCTGTTAAGACTTATTTTTTGTGTTTAGGGAGGACGTGGTTTGATGACCTTCGCGTTCTTTTTTGGAGAGGGTCATGTGGTCTCTTGACCTCCATGCTCGTTCTTTCGGAGATCTTTTGGAGGAGGTCAGACGGTCCCTGACCTTTCCCGTTTGTTGGCTTGCACCACATCCTGAGAAGTTCTCACGAAAAATAAAATAGGTAAGTGTAATACAAATTACAAGTTTGAGGTTTTTGAACCTAAGCCACTCCGCTAAAGTGTGGTGAAGGTTGGTGATATGGGTAATACCTGTGGGCAGCCATGCTCTGGCATTGAAGAAGGCTTGGGATACCCGCGACACTCACAAAAAAGGCATTGGGTGCCCGCGATATCAAATGACCTATTTTGTTGATGATAAATTGGGATGCACGAGTAATGCTTAAGAGGGGGTTCGCAGCTGGTGTTTCGTGCCACGCAGGTGATTTTCAACGAATTATATTCTCCGGGTGCACAACCATGAGGCTTCTCATGGAACCTCGAGGAGATTTGTGGAGAAAATCTTCCAAAAATCAAATTCGTTAGTAAAAATAAAATAGCAAGTTTGAAAGAGACAAACCCGAGCCATTTAGTTGTTGTTTTCAATTCCTCCTTGACTGAGATCATTCGCTGCTAAATGATTTTTGTACGGTAAAATTGTTCATCCTTGAGTGCTCTTGAAAATTATTCTGTCTTTAGATATTTTTGGTCGTTCGCTGATTTCTTGGAGGCGAGGCAAGTCAATTCCAACTCTCTCTTTTTTCTTTTTCTTTTTTTATTTTTAGGTTAGGTTGATCACCATACTGATTGCTCTTGATCTGAACTCTTTCTCGCCAAGGTTGTTTGTTTGTCACTTTTACTCGTCGTTTGCATGGGCTCGTTTTTGAGTTGTTGCTCGCCTAGAGGTGTTGGTCTAGTTTGCCCAAGGCATTGGTCTGGTTGCTAACCTAAGGAGCTAGTCTTGCTTCTCACCTGGTGCGTTGGTGTGGTTGCTCACCCAAGGAGCTAGTCTTGCCGCTCACCAAGGTGCTGCCTGTTGTGTACGCAGCTAACCATCGGGATATATGATCTGTACTTGTACGAATCTGGCGAATCTGCACTTGTTTGTTTGTTACAGTATACCCCTCTCAAAATTTTCTTTTAATTTGTAGATGTTTAATAGAAAAAATAAGAGACACAAAGTGAGAGATCTTATCTAAACTTTCAATCGCTGATACGAAGGAGTCTTTTTGGTACGTTCACGTTGGCGGTGAGCAACGTTTACATGGTCTGGGACGTTCTTGCAGGTTATAGGAGTTTCAGCGTTTTTTGATGTCCTCCCTCTGGGGAACACCACCGCTGGCAGCTCTATGCGACTAGAGCTCGCAACGTGCAGCAGCGTTGGTATTGATCTCCTGTGGCATCAGGTTTCCATGCAGATTTGTGGGAGGAGTACTGACAAACTCAGTGGCGAATAAACTCAATGGGCGACTATTTTGTTCTGAGTAGTTGAGCAAGCTACCTGTAGTGTGCACGGGCGAGAACAGCGAGGGACTTTAGTGAGCAGCATTGTGAGGTGTCTAGACTTCCTTGTCGGTGACATAAATATCCTGCGAAGTAGGTGGTGGTTGAGCTAGTTCCCTCGGGTTTCTTGTCGTCATGCTCTCAATGTTCGCACGGTGCGCAGCCTTCATGGTTGTGCTGCTGCGGCGAAGATAGGTTGAGAGGAAAGTCCCTAACATGCACAGCGTGGGTAACGGGTGCAGGACGGCAAGAACGACAATGTGCATGGCGAGCTACAGTTGGCGCCGAGTGGTCTCCTTTAGTGTGCATGAGCTAGAATGGCGAAGAGAGAAGTAGTTGGCGCCGAGTGGTCTCCTTCAGTGCGCAAGAGCTAGAATGGCGAGGAGAGGAGTAGTTGGCGCTGAGTGGTCTCCCTTGGTGCACACAAGCAAGAACGGCTAGGTGCATGGTGAGGAGTAACTACAGTTGACGCCCAAAATCTGGCGAGGTGCTTCTGGTGTGTGAGGCTTGGTCGCCATGGGGTGGCGAGATGGTACACGTTGGTTGCCGCAACTTGGTGTGGTGTTGCCCCTACCGCTCCACTTGTTCGTGGAAGAGACGTCCCACGTCTTCTTGCTTCACGGTTTATTGCTTGGCACCACGATCAGTTGCCCGCCATGGGCAGTGAACTACTTGGCGAGATCATTGCCCGCCACAGGGGTAGTGAGGAGCGATGGGCGTGGGTAGTGAACTTACACTGTTTTTCATCTTTGCGGAAGCCTGGCCATTGGCGACAGGAACTACAAACTGCAGTCTCTATCTTTGGAAGGGACTTGCAGTGGTGGCAGGGACCTGTCACAAGTTGTGGAGGTCATTGTCCGCCACAGGAGTGGTAGGAACCGTGGCCCCGCTTTTTGGCGTTGCACCCACCTGTAGTTTGTTTGGTTGGTCAGCCGGGAGGCCAAACTTGGGAGGAGCCACATATGGAGGCAGCTGGCAACATGCTGGCCATGCACGGTGATCCTCGCAGGGGGGCATGCAGGTGCGTTGGGCCATGTGCATTATGTGCATGGCATACGTCGTGGATGTACCCCGTGCTGTGTTGATGGTTGCGAGAGCCACCATGGCGACAACAGACGGTGCCGGAGGTTCATGGTTTGGCCATGGGTGGCTTTACTAGCTCACGAATGGGTTGGGTTGGCAAGCGTGTTATGGCATCGGCGCCAAGCAGCTCCTACGATGTGCTTTCATGGTGGTGGTGAGGTTGATGATGAGTTAGGCCACCATGGTCGGAGACCATACCGTTAATGACAGAAACCTCCGGTGAGTTAGGTGGTGGTTGGCCCTTCGGGGTGCATGGCAACATGCATGCTCTGCCTATATATGTTGTGCCCAACATGACCGGCACCTGTGGTCGAGGAACCACCCTGCCGGCGACAGAAATTTTCGGCGGTACTGGTGGTGGCCAGAGGTGGCCGGACACCGATGTGTGGGCCTCTGACCCCTTGTTGCTCTTTGCTCATACTGTACATGGCGTGCAATGCGCTCTGCAGCAATGAATGATCGGCGGAAGGTTCCACCATCGTTGTGTCTCCGCCATGAAGGGCAGATGTCTTCAAGCCTCGCCGTGCTTAGGGCGGTGGTGGCTGCAGGAGCGAACTCTAGCGTTTTCCGTGCCCTGTGCATGTGCCCATGCATAGTGCATGCTGCCCTCGCACAGTGCATGCAGCACTTTCATGCTGTGTGCACCTTTGGTATTATTATTTATTTATATTTTTTTACGAGGATCTCGTGAGTTGTAGAATTCCACCTCATTTTCGGTATTAAGAAATCACAGTTTGCCCAAGATGCTACCCGTCATGTACGCAGGACATATGATCTATACTCGTGCGAATCTGGTGAGGTGTTGGTGGAGAGGTTCTCGCCAAGGCGAGCATTAGCACTTCGATGGCAAAGGGTCTTCAGGCCGGCGATAGGAAAATCCGACGAACTAAGGGTGTTCGAGATGGCTCCCTCCCTGTGCTCCCCATCATGTTCCCTGTGTTCACACAGCCTTCACAGTGCCCTGCTACGACAAGGATAAGTTGAGAGAACAAACCGTTGTGGTCGGGTATCGTCGCTCCAGTGACAGACGACGTTGGCAAGCTTGATGGTGGTAGAAAATGACGGATGGAGAGGTGGCAGCTATTGATGGTCTGCATCTCGTGACCGTCTGAATGCAGTGACAGAGCGGATTCTGATGGAAGAGCTTCCGTGGTCGAGCTCTTTCTTGAAGGGGGCAGAAAGTGCCGACTGGTCAGGTGTAGGTCACCGACAACCTCTCTAAGCTCCCAATTCTCTAGCGGCTCCTCCCCATTTGTTTTGCGATCTCCGGCGGTGAGGAAGCGGTGGGAGAGCTCCCATCGGAGCTCCATCTGGCCATCTGGCCAGGAAGCTGGGCGCGGGTTATGCCATTCAAGGGGGGTGGTAGGCAGCAAGCCCACCACGTTAAATGCCTGGGTGCACCTTGGCGTGCACCCGTTATGCTTGTTGTGCATGGTATGCACAGTACATACGTGCACAGTTCACGCCATGCAGCCCAATATTATTATTATTATTATTTTTTACAGTGATAGAATGTAAAACGACAAGAAAATAGCAAAGTTGAGGACATCTTATCTGATTTTTTGAAGACGTTCTCGCGAGTCAGAGAATATGCTTATCTGAATTCCGGTGTTTAGAAATCACGGTTTGCTTCTAGTGGATCGCGTAGTAGTTGGCATGTGAAAATGACGTTGAAGTCTGTAAGTATCCCACAGACAACGCCACTATAAAGGACGTGTTTCATACCACCAACCACACGGATCACCTGCAACAAATGATGGAGCGGCCTTGGTTGCCCTATTGAATCTCCGATGCCAAAGTTAATATAACAATATGAGAATAAATATATGTAAAGAAAAAGTGAATCAAGTTTAGTTCCAGTCCCTCCTTTTGTTACCTTTTGTATGCTATTTATAGAGGTTGTTCATTGGAATGATAGTCCTATTTGCATTGTGAAACATTTTCTTTTTAGGAGTAAGTTCATCTCCTGTTAGGAGTTTGTGTCTATCTCTTCTTAAGAGTCTGAGTCAATCTCTTATCATGAGTCTAAGTCATCTCCTTGACTTTATCTCTTAACTAAAATTATGGAGCTCAAATATCTCTTCCACTAACATTGTAAAAACTCATAAATGAAAGTATTGTATGCGGCTCCACTAATCCACTAAAACATTCTCGAATACTTATTATTATTGTTGTTGTTATTGTTGATATTATTATTACTCTTCGTTTATTTTCACAAATCATCACATCTCATCAAAAAATTATAACTTTCTCAAATTTCTACATAAAACATAATAAATAATTCAAAATTTTTAAATTAAAAAAATATTTTAATTATATTTTATTCAATTTTTAATTTTTTTCTAAAATTATCTCATAGAATTATATTTCAACGAAAATATGTGGTGTGAGTGACTCGATTTTGAACCACTCATTGTTGATATATATTTTTTAAACAAAAGTACGAACTTTTTTTGTCCTGTGAATTGAAGGGAAGGTAGAAAAATAAATCCAGGGAGGTACAAAGAGGTCGTGAAGGCCGGTGAGTGATGCAGACAGCAGTTTTGATTTGGCGAGACAAAGACCATGTTTAAGCAATTCTTCGCAATCACAATAACCACCACATATCATATCTTTTAAAATTTTAAAATTTTAAGGGATTTGCTACACAACCTCCTACTATTCATCCACACTCCACACTCCATACTTTTTAATATTTTTAAAAAAAATTTTAAAATCTTTTTTTGAATTTATTTTTTTTTAAATATTTCAAATTTTTTATTCACTATTTATATAAAAAATATTTGATAAAAAAAAATTAAAAAAAAATGGAGTGTAGAGTGTGGTGAATAGTAAGAAGTTGGGAAGATTATTTCAATTAAATACTGAGTTTTGCATTGACTGCTCTTAATTTTGTCAGAATATATATATATATATATATATATTTATATATATATATTTATATTAAAAAAACTCCTTAGTTTTATAAAACCTAGATAACCCCAAAAAAGAAGAATAACATTGGAAAATCTTAAATTAAATGAGATCCACATGATAAATTGCAAACAAAAACATCATAGTACCATAGCTAGTAGGCCGGCACACTCATACAAGCCATTTCCCTTCTAACCACACGATCCTTTCCATTTTTTCTATGAACTTTCCTGCTCCAGACTTATTTTTTTTCTAAGCAAAGATCATCATGTTGATATTGATGTTTGATAAAATGTCACGTGTAATAAAAGTATATAAGAGAAACAAACACCTTCTTTATGTGGAAAATGACCGTGTCAATAATTATGATTTTACGTATAGACAATTCTTCAATATCTTGTTCATTGGTAACAAAATATTTTCTTTATGTGGAGGTAAAAAAGAATATGTTCTTTTGGAGAGAGATACTATTTTCAAATATCATCATGTTAAATATTGTGTCGTGTGTGTGCTTAATTACTATCTGTGTCCCATTTTTTCTATAAACTTTCCTGCTCCAGACTTATTTTTTTCCAAGCAAAGATCATCATGTCGATATTGATGTTTGATAAAATGTCACATGTAATAAAAGCATATAAGAGAAACAAACACCTTCTTTTTGTGAAAAGGATTGTGTCAATAGTTATGATTTTACGTATGGACAATTCCTCAATATCTTGTTTATTCGCAATAAAATATTTTTTTTGTGTAGAGGTAAAAAAAAACATGTTTTTTTGGAGAGAGAGACTATTTTCAAATATCATCACGTTAAATGTTGTGTTGTGTGTGCGCGCTTAATTACTGTCTCTGCATTATCGTTTCACTGTTTGTCTCAATATCGTTGTGTGTAGGTGTGGTGACTTTGCTGCTTTACGACAACATCATTTCACATTAGATTGATCAGAACCACACATGCATGAATTTTCACCTGTTTTTTTTTTTTTTTGATATGGAATTTTCACCTATTTCGAAATTAATATTTTCCTTCAATATTTCTCTCCCTGATCAGATATATAGCATCAGGTATGAACATGCATGAAGCTGATCATTGAGATTTTGAAATGGGCAAAACTTTTGTGGTTTGATGATCATGATCATACAGTACTGATCATCAAAAGAATGGCCTGGATGATTATAATATAGTGTCAATTTCATGGTGTAAACATAAATAATTATTTCCTTGTCAGAAAATGTGAAAAACTCATCAGTTTAATTCACAACCGCAGATCATGATCATGTAGATTTCATAACCTCTAGTACTGTATCTCAGCAAATTACGCAATAATGCTAGCTAGATGTAAAACACCGTGTTTTCCAAGATGCACGTGTTTGTTAGATTCTCATGATCAATATATATATATATATATATATTTCAAAGCATCAATTCGGTATTAATTGGGTACCACAGTACCTTAATTTGTTTTATTTAAAGCTGAACGTAAAACTTCAACCATGGAATCACATAATGAACTAATCGTCATGGTTGTCTGTACGTGTCGGCCGAGTACATAAGAGTTGTATGACGTCCCAAACTCCAAGTAGTCGGTAAGGAGAAGTATTTTTTAGAAGATCTTATATCACACATTTTATAAAATTATTTTTTATTTTTAATTTAATTTAATTCTTATTAAATTAATTAAGTTGTTATACTTATCATCTATATATTATATGCTTGCTATAAGAAAAATAAATAAATAAAATAAAATAAATATAATGCATGGTATATAAAAATAATAAATAAAATTATTCTTTTTATAAACTTCATCAGTGTATAAAAAATGCAGTATTTTTCGTGGATAAAGAGGCACTTTTCATGAAAAATGTAACATTTTTTGGTCTTAATTGGGTACCGTAGTACTTTAAGTTTCATTTGTTTTTAGAGATGAAATAAGATTAGATGAGATAAGATTAAAATTGAAAAGTTGAAAAAAATATTATTAAAAAATATTTTTTAATATTATATTTATATTAAAATTTGAAAAAATTAAATTATTTATTTTATTTTATATAAAAATTAAAAAAAATTATAACGATAAAATAAAAAAATTTAAAATTTAAAATTTTAATCTTAAAAACAATCAAGGCGTTAATTTGTTTTGTTCAAAGCTGAACGTAAAACTTCAACCATGGAATCACGTGATGAACTAATCGTTATGGTTGTCTGTACGTGTCGCGACCGACTACATAAGAGTTGTTTGACGTCCCAAACACCAATAGTCGGCAAGGAGAAGTACTTTTAGAAGAATGTTATTTATGCACTATATATTTTATATATTTTAAAATTATTATTATTATTATTTGTTAAATTAATTAAATTATTTTATTTATCATTTATACATTATAATATATATATATATTATAAAATATATATATAAATAAAATAAAATAAATTTAATATATGATATATAAAAATAATAAATAGAATTATTCTTTTTATAAGTTTGATCAGTCCACGAAAAACGCAGTATCTTTTCGTTGACAAACGCAGCATTTTTCGTTGACCCTTTGAAGTTGGTCGGTAAGGAGGAATACTTTTTAGAGGACAATGTTATGCTTGGATGTTTCATCTTCTTTAAAATTTTCATCTCATCTCATCTCATCATTACAACCTTTTCAAATTCCTATATAAAATATAATAAACAATTTAACTTTTTCAAATCCCAATACAATTTTTTCAAATTCCAATTTAACTTTTTCAAATCTTAAAACTAAAAAATAATATTTTAAACTTTAAAACAAAACACAAAATTCTCATCTCACCTCCCAAACATAATCTAAATCTTCTCAATTTCCACTTCACACTCTATCTTTTTTTTAAATTTTTTTTTAATTTTTTTATTAAATAATTTTTATATGAATAGTAAATAAAAAATTTGAAATATTTAAAAAAAATAAATTCAAAAAAAAATTTTAAAAAAATATTAAAAAATATTAAAAAATGTGGAGTGTGGAGTGTGGATGAATAGTAAGAGGCTGTGTAGCAAAACCCGACATATATGATGAAATGTCATGAAATTTAAATATACCAGGTACTCAGTATAGAGAGATCTAGCCCGATTAGACGTCTCTTCGAGCACCAACGCGCGAGTCAATAATATTTTTTGATGCTTAATTTTCGTCTTCCTATCTTGAATGTTGAAGGAAAATAATTTGCATAGTTTTTGCGTAAGTTTTTTGAAAAAAATATATGATCATGATCCATTTGCAGTATTTATTTTTATGACGAATCTCACTTTTTTTAAAGGCTTGGCATGCACTCCAAACTTATATATGCCATTATTCATGAATCATATTAGAATATAATAGTTTGCTAATTAAATTATTTGTTCTGAGTTCATGTGACTCTCAATCCAAGCTTTATCCAATTGTGGTGTGCTCATTTATATGATTTAACATTTGTTAATTAAAAATATAATATAAATAATTAAATCTACATTTTTTAATCTATTTAAAATTTTAAAACAAGTGATAATTTGACATAAAATTAGAACAAGAGTCTTGAATTCAAACCTGATTCTACCTTCTATTATCCATTAAATAATTTTTTTTTTTTAATATTTAGCCCACTTATTAAATGTGAGTATCTGTATGACCCACCAACTTTTACAACATTTACCACGAGAAGATGGCAATTAATTGTATTAGATCATTCGGTAATAATTGTTAGAAATAATAGATCAAAGAATATAGCAGAAGTTGTATTATCTCGTTGGTAAATTGTAGATCTAGTATAATTTTTTCATAATTTTTCTTTTTTGTCGTCATTGTTGTTCATCCATTACCCTCCCGGCAATGATAGAATGTGCTACGTAATAATATATCAAAATAATATCCATTTATTCTACCGCCTAAATACCGTTATTAGAGAGAATAGTGAGTATTTGTAATCCCAGTTCTTTACAAAAAGGGGAGAGGGGGCTCTATTATAGCCCAAAGTCAGCCTTTAGCTCTTCATCAAGAGGGGTCCCATTTGGGTGCCCCTCCATTTAATTATTGAAAAAGGAAAATAAGTGGGCAGGCTACTAATCAGTGGCCAAGCGACTGATTAGTGGTGTCCACGTGATTTCCATTCAACAATAATAGTACGTAGTTTGAAAATGGGCTTCGTCATTTGGTGACAATAATACGAGATGCCATTGCGTTCTAGTTATGCATGCTGCAAAGTGGCCCCGTGTATCAATTAAATGTAGAAAAATTGCATGGTGGACCGTTGCTAAGAGCATAATTAATGGCATCAATATATTTAATTTTCTTTTCAAAAGTTTAGCTACAAAAGCCAGCTTCTTGGCTATCTCATGCAATGATCTATTTCTTGTACATCTAAAACTACCAGTTTGGACAGGACAACCTTCTTTTAATTGTCTTTGTCAAAAATTATTGCATTCCTTATTTAATCGACTTTTTTTTTTTTTTACTTTTATGAAAAAAATGAAAGAAAAATATTATGATTCGTTGTTGCCTCCCCAGAAACGTTGCAGCAAGGATAACCACAAGTTCATGCACGTTGATCATTTGATCAACCTTAACGGCATCACCATTCGAACTAAAGGTTTCCTACGGTCTAGCGTATATATATATATAGATAAACTCCTGATCACTTCAGCTAGCATTGGGGTTTTAAGTGGGTGATCGACTCCTCCTCCCTCACCTTTATTTCTTTGGTTAATTCGGAGGTTAGGTCGTGTGAGATTTAATTAACTAGCTAGATCAGCACTGCCATTTTCTCGACCAAAACACCATTTTGCTTCTGAATTAAGAGAGATGGAGTTAGTTGCGCAATCGTTTCACATGAACAAGGCCGTTGACGAAACTAGTTATGCAAAGAACTCGAGTATTCAGGTTTGATTTTACTGATCATCATATGTCCTAATTACTTTTCGTAGAGGAATATTATATATAATATATATATATATATATATTTATATAATATGATTTTTTCCATTCGGATGTTTAAAGCATATCATCCACATCATTTAAATGATAAATTTAATTTGTAAAATTTAAAATTTATCTTTTAAATTAAATTATGCTATCTAATCAATTTACTAAATGTGCATCTACACACCGATTTGAAAATATATACATGTTTCACTCCACATGATATACATTTCAACATCTTTCTTTTTTATTTTATTTTTTATTATGTGTTAAATTATTTAACTATCGGTTGGCCCGTCTCCTCTTAAGTTAATATATATATCCTAACACCGGAAGGTACAAATCCATATATTGGTAATTATATTTGTGCAGAGCAAGATAATATCCATCACAAAGAGTGTTACTGAGGAAGCCATACTAGAAGTATTGTGCAAAAACTTGCCGGAGAGCATGGGCATCGCCGACTTGGGTTGCTCGTCCGGACCGAACGTTCTATCGGTGATCTCAGAGATAACAAATATCATATATGCCAAATGCTACCAATCGGGACTTCCCAAGCCGCCGGAGCTTAGAATCTTCCTCAATGATCTTTATAACAATGATTTCAACGACATCTTTGGCACCCTCCCAGATTTCTACAACCAAATGAAGGAAGTGAACGGTAATAGTTTTGGGCCGTGTTTCATTTTCGGTGTGCCGGGTTCTTTCTACGGTAGGTTGTTCCCGAGCAACAGCCTGCATCTTGTGCATTCTTCTTCCAGCCTCCACTGGCTCTCTCAGGTTGGTAATGGTACCCATCGCATTACCCTCCCAAGCGACATCAGTTAATTATATGATAAAGAGAAATGGTATTTATATTTATAGAGTACATAAATAGCATACTCTTATTTTAAAAAAAGTGAGTAAAATATGATATCTACTAAGAAAAATTAATTTTTTAAGAGTGAATTCCATTCTTTTTTAAAATGAGTGTACGGCATTTGCACCAAGGGTATAATCGGTCCGATCTGATTTGGTCCGGAGAGTCATAGACCGAAAGTTTCGATCCATTATTTTTGTTGGGCCAGGCCGTTAGCTATCAGTCTGATTCTGTCCATGAATATTTTTTTCATTGTATATATATATGGTTAATGCAATTAAGTGATATTTTTAACATTTTATGTATGGTTAATGAATGTTAAATAATTTCATTGTATATATGGTTAATGGTGATCCATTGGATGAAAATTATATAATTAACTTATACATACTATATAAAATAATATATTATACATATAATATTTAAATATATATATATATACATTCGGTCGGTCTTGATCCAAAAAAATCACATCCTGAGACCGACCAATAAGACTATCGGTCCGGTCCTCTTACAGCCCTAATTTGCACAACTCATGATTGTATATAGTATTATTCTATGATAAATATTTTAGCTACAAAGGAATGCTATAAATATACATTCATAAATTGATATAACTCGATGTGATACTTAGAATGTAAAACTAAATTTATTATAAAATTTATTTATTATATGAATTCACATCAATTTATAAATTTATTTTTGCTAAATCTTTTGGAAGTTTTGAAGGAATATATATAGGAAATTCCTAGGGCCACCAAGAGGTGTCCTGAGAGTTCCCACCGATAAGTACTGCATTTTATATGTATTTTTTAGTTTTGTGTGTTTTTTTTCAAGTATTTTTAAATCATTTAAATTATTTTTAAAAAAAACACAAATTCATTAAAAAATGCTTCATTAACTATTAAGTCAAAAAAAAGAAAAAAGAAAAAAGAAAAAAGCCAAATCGATCAAATTTATCAGGCCAATTCATCGTGCCTTTAGCGTTTTCCATATATATATATACGTACTGATCCGTTAACATTTTCGATTAATAAGATAATTAAGGGCAGCCACAACCTGGAGATCATGATTGTTTGGTCTGAATTGAGTGCTACTGCATGCATGCATGTGAGCACGTATTTTTTTCTCATTTCTTTAATTAATATCAGGTACAAATTTCCTGTAAATATTTTATAAAAAAATGTATTTTATAAAAAAATGGATTTTATATATACTTTTTTAAAATGAGGTTGACATTTATAAAAAATAATTGCATGGAAGTTGTCTGTATAAGATTTATATAAATCATTTTTCTTTTTTTAAAACCTCCTGATTTCTCGACTATATATATATACATTTTGTCCAATGAGGATGATAAATAATATTTTATTTATTTACAAGATTGGTTTGCTTCATGTTATTGGCTGTTTAAATGAATACATTGCTCGATGGTTACGTACGTACGTACAGGTTCCTCCTGAGCTGGACATGAAGGCCAGCACCGCCATAAACAAAGGGCATATTTACATATGTGAGAGCAGCCCACAAAGCGTCTTAGATTCATACTATCGGCAATTCCAGAAGGATTTTTCTCTGTTTCTAAAATCACGTTCGGAAGAAATTGCTCCGGGAGGACGCATGGTCTTAACGTTCATGGGCAGGAGATTTATGGACCCCACTATCGAAGAAGGTTGTTATAATCATTTGGACCTTCTTGCACAAGCATTGATGAGCGTGGCGGCGGAGGTACGTACTATATTACGATAATTAATTGCTTGTGAGAAATCTATTTGTAGACATGTAGTTATCATGTTTATTGATATACCGTTGTATAAAAGGCTTCTCCATCATGTTTAAAAAAGAGAGTCAGAAGAACGAAATACTGAACCATCAATATTAAACTATAATATTGTATACTTTAGTATCGTACTCTTAAAGGTAATGTTTTATTTTCTCTGTGTGGAAAATAATCTTGACTGTTTGTAGTGAATGACATTGAGATTTTAGTTGCTTTGAAGGGATTACAAGTGATCTTGCATTTAAGATTTTTCAATTTGATATTGGAAGATGATTCTTTGTCTAGAGGTGCTACCCGCACCATACATTGTAAACTAGCCCCCTCCCCACCCCGACCCCTCTCATCCTTGGGGCAGGATACCCCGCCCCACATGTTGGGAGGCGGGATAGACTCTGAATCCTCCCTAAGCCCCGCTCATTTCAATAATGGATTACAGTCCATTAGGCCCAAAAATAATTCATGGGTCTAAAAGTGATCACAAATATTTTTTTAGACTCAAATTATAAATTTAAATTTGTAAATATGACTATAATTTAAAATTTATGTAGTTTTTAAATTTGCTAGTGCATATTTTGTATAAGTTGTAATGTAGTAGAGTGACCCTTTTATAGATTGCCTTCACAATACAAGTCTCATACTTAAACAATATGAGACTCTTGTATTGCCTTGATAATCTATAAAAGGAACACCCTACTACACTACAATTTACACAAAATTATATAAGGGGTGGGGTGGGACAACGGAGTGGCCCCACGCCCCTGCTAGGGGGGTCAGATGCGGGGCAAGGGTGGGGCAGCGGGGTGCAAGGCCTCTTGCCCACCCCTATTCTTTGTCTATGATTTAAGCTATTGTCTCTAAGATACCTAACTTTTCTAGGCTGGGGAATATGATATACAAAATTTAAATGCTTCTTTCTTCTTTTGTGAACTATAGATCACGAACTTTATGTTGGGAGGCAAGGGAATGAAGGAGCTCATATACTTGCAAGGCTTGTTTGTCTTGAATATACAGTTCAGTGACGGTCTCAATGTTTAGATTTTATTCAGTCTAGAGTCTTAGTAGATTCTAATTTGTAATTTCATGGTCCTATCATTGTAATCGATTATGTTATTATTATGAATGAAGTTGTTCTATTCTAAAAAAATTAAATTGTTGTAGTCCCAAATGGAAATTACAAAAAAGTAATTCTATAAATTGATGTAGTTTCATGTGATTTTTTAAATATATTTTTATAATAAAAATAACTTTACAATCTGACAAACTATATGAATTAAATCACGTCAGTTTGTGAGATTAATTTATCTAATCAAAACAGTATTTTTTTTATCCTTTTACAATTGTAATAGATTATAGAATAGTTGATATATGTTTATACACGGACTTATAAATAGCATAATTCACTATTGAATTAACTTATAGATGATTGTCGTTGAGTACTGATATATTTTTTGGTCAAGTACTGCAGGGTCTTATAGCAGAGGAAAAAGTTGATAATTTCAACGTCCAGTACTATGCTCCATGTCCCGAAGAAATAAAATTAGAGATAGAAAAAGAAGGATCATTCGTGATGAATCGCCTTGAAGTTTTTGAGATTGATTGGGACGGAGGCGCGGTGGAGGCCTCTAACACGGTATCAATCGGACGGCGAGTGGCGAAGTTGGTGAGGGCTGTGATCGAGCCAGTGCTGGAATCACAGTTTGGAAGTGACATAATGGATTATTTGTTTCATAGGTACGAAAAGATTCTGGACAATCACTTGTCCAAGACTAGATCCAAGTACATAAACCTGGTCATTTCCGTTACAAAAAAGTCACAAGGCCTAGGAAATTAATTAATGAAGCAATAGCTAGCTTCTAATTATCTTTCTTTTCAACGGTTTACTTAATTATAAATAAATATATATATATATATATATATATATATATGTATCTTGTCTTCTTCGATTCTTTCCCTCCATGTTTCTGTAATCAAAATCACCTTATATCATCTACCGTCTTGTTTTTAGTTCTATAATACTAATACTTTTACTTATATTTTTATATATTTATAAGATTCATTCTATTAGTTTTTTTCTTTTACATGTTCATGCCAGAAGAATATGATTATTTTGTTCCTACTATCATGCCTTTCTACACAATATTATAATATACGATGTGAATCATCACTTATTTTAAAAGTTTAAATTTATATGTGTGTTAGATTCTTTTTCAATCTACATATAGAATATTTAATTAAATAAGATAAAATGTAGAGTTAAAATTCAAATTTAGATCTCTATACTAATACTATATTAATTACCAGTTGTCAAAAAAAATTAAACTGATAAAAATAAATTATTTTATTATTCAATTCATATCTTAGCCCACTATGAATTTTCCATTACACATGGTTGGATTCCCACCACTTGCGACCTCGACATTCTCGAAAGACTTACGAAGTATGACAGAGTCAAACACTACATGTACGCACTTTTTGGTGTTTGATAGCAGTTTTTTCATTGAAAAATCGAACACAAAACTTCAATCAAGAGCGCACATGGACATTCAATTTGTTTGGTTGAAAATATCAACACTGCATACGCATGGTCCGGAACTCCATGAAAACATGGAAAGCGGGTTGGAATATTTATGTATGTCGAAAAAAGTCTTAGGAAAAATTCTGCTATCATCTTCACACCACACAATATATATAATTTTTTATTTTTTTATTTTTTATTTTCATACTAAATATATGGTATATAGATGATAAGTAAAAGAAATCACTTAGTTTAAAATAAAATAAAAAATAAATAATGTATAAAAATGATGAGTAACAAAATTCTTTTAAGTGAACGTCTATACCTCATTGAACTCGATTATTTTGATTTTTTCTTTTTAAATGTTGAGGCGTTCTAATTGTACAGATCCTAATTGTAGTCATTGTATAATTAGGCAAGAATCGGAGTTTATTATTGGGCTCATGCTGGCGTCAGTATATGGCCACTTAGTAGCCTTCTTAATATATAGAGCCCATAAAGAGACCAGAAAGGAACTAGGGCCCGTAAAATTTGACATTCCATCGGCCACTAACCTCAAAGGGAGAGTTGAGCGGGCAATGCTAAGTTTGTGATCCAATAATTCTCCTACTCCTATGGGTTGCCGGGCATTTGGAAAGGAGAAGCACTACTCCTACCAATTTTTTTCTACCGAATTGTTTATTTATTTACTTACTTAGTGATTAAGAAAATATTTTTTAATAAATTTATAATTATTTTTAAATGTTTACAGTGATTTAAAAAGTATTTGAACAAAAAAATAAGAAAAAAATTACCATATTCGATACCCATTTGGTATCAAATTTTTGGTGAAAGTAGAACCACTCTTTGGAAAGAAAGGATATCTTATTGAGAGACAGGTGAGACTCAATATATTTTGTGACCTAAGGCGACTAAGTACATGATACTTGAATTTAAAAATGATAATAATATTTAAATATTAAATTAAAAGTTTTATTAAAAATTTATGAGATGCAAAACAAATATTAATATTGTTTTGATTAATAATATCTATGAGTATTATAATGATTTGAAAGAGAATCTAATTTTTCTGTACATAAAATATTCTCCCTTATCCATATATATACTTCTTTTAATATTTCATTTTGAAAACAAATAAGATCATCGATATAAAAATAAACATCATATTTGATCAAATATTCAAGAGTAATATATCATCATTTTATTATTGTCTGAAAATTTTGCAGTAAGATTTTTTGTAGTAAAACTTCTATATTAACTTGTAAAGTTGCAACCGCTATGGGCGGGTACAGCTGTATTACTGGACTCGGCATTCCTCTGCCGCAGGTCCTCGTTTTCCTTCTTTAGGACTTTCATTGCTTCAAGTGCTTGCTTCAACTTTCCTCGGCCACTGCCAGTCGTACTTCCACAGATGTTTCCATTGCTTGGCTTGCTACAAATTGAGTTACAGTTGGCATGTGAGAACCACGCAAGAAGACTATGGATCCCACAGACGGCGTCAATGTAAAGGACATGTCCCACTTCTTGTCTGCAACCGCTAACCTGCGCAATGATCAAAGTGTGGTCGGCGTTGCACGCTTGGGAAAACTCCGATGCTTAAGTCAGTAAGGGTTTTCAGATAATTTCAGCAAGTAAAAACCAAAGTAAAAAAATCATTTGTTCTTGAGAGTTACTTGGTATATATAGGATTTGATATAATGTTTATCTGGTGTCGAGTTTATCGATCGAACTGGTCACGTATTTGCATGAGATCCCAACTGAACAGATTGTGTATCTGCATGGTTATCCTCATCCCCTTGTACTTCGACGCACGTGAGTATATGATTTTATTGGGCCCTAGACTCTCTGGCTTCTTCGGCCTTGCATATTGGGCTTCTCTTATTCACAATGGGTCTCATACAAGAGTAAACCCTCCCTAATTGGTTTTTTTTTTAATTATTATTATTACCAAATTTTACCATTTAAGATTGATTTTATTTTAGGTAAGAAATTTTCCATCTTTTATGCTAACTAATATTTTTTGTATAGATTATTTTTTAAAGTCATAATAATTTTCTTTTTCTTTTGAAAGCCTACTCAAGGTGGGGGGGCCTTAGGTAGTGGCCTTAGTTGCCTACCCCTTGAGCCAGCCCTGCTGAGAGAGATGCCTTGTGCTTCCAAAGAACGTACTCACTGAGATGTGGGCGTTCTTTTCAAGATGAAAAATGCTAGAACAACATATAGATCTCACAAAATTAAATCTATGTATTGATGTAGTTTTATATGATACGTTAGATTTAGACCTTCATGCATCATGCTCTCTACAACTTAGCCTTTTTTCATTTCTTTTGTGCATTGTTACATGGTATCAAGAGCCTGAGAGCAACCCTCATGGAGGACCATCTGGAAAGTTCTGCCCATTCCTCCTCTACCCACATAGACAATCCTTCAAACACCCCTCATGCCATCAATATGGCTCATTATTTGAACATGAGTGATCCTAGTAACCCCTTTTGTCTAGACAACGACGACAATCTTGTCATGATTCTAGTCATCGATTTACTCACAATTGATAATTACGCCACTTGGTATACTTTACAATAAAAATAATTTTACAATCTAATGTATCACATTAAACCACGTTAATTTATAAATTTATTTTATAAAATTCATTTATAGTTAAAGCATTTCTCTTTCAAGATTAACAAGTGAATGTCCAGTGCATGTGACAAGAATCACTGAGAATGTTGGATCTATTTCGAGTCATGAAGACGATTCACAATCAGTTTATCTAAAGTACTCTAAATGCTTACCGGGTACTTCTTGTGACGACTTGGGATTAAGCAGGCAGTGTACTTTAAATATGTGCACTACTTCACATGCATGGAATGTGTATAAGAATGGAGAGGAAAACACCAAGCTTTCTCTCAGCTTAAAAATAAGGTTTGGTAGAAACTTCAGGATGGAAGGAGAAGATTCTGTCTCAAGGGAGGAAAGAGGTGCTTATCAAGGTTGTGGCCATGTCTATCCCAACATACACGATGTGTTGTTTTAAACTTCTTGTATCTTTATGTTCTGAATTGGAAAGCTTAATTGCCAAGTTCTGGTGGGGTCAAAAGGAAGAGGAGAATAGAATAAGGTGGGTGAGTTGGAGGAAGATGTGTGAATCTAAAACTAATGGTGATATGGGGTTTAAAGATCTAAAAACTTTCAATCTAGCACTCTTGGCTAAGCAGGGATCGAGAATTTTTAAAGAAGAGGATTCACTGCTTTACAGGATTTTCAAAACAAAGTATTTCCTCAACTCTGATTTTAAAGATTCAAAGCAAAGTATTTCCTCAACTCTTATGTATGAAGAGGTATTTGGAAAGCAAAAAGTTTGCTATTACAAGGTTGTAGATGGAGGGTAGGTGATGGAAAGTTTATTAATATATGGTCTGACAATTGGCTACCTAAACATAGACTAATCCTAGTTTCAGGATCTATTACTCAAGCACAACTTAACTCGACAGTTGCAAATTTGATCGATGAACACACAAAATGGTGGGATATGGAGAAGATTTGAAGATTTTTACCTCAAAGAGAAGCTCACGAGGTCCTGAACATTATGTTACCAGTTGAGAGCCAACCTGACAGATTGGTGTGAGAGCATCAAGCTATTGGTCAGTATAGTGTAAAGAGTGCTTACAGGTTGTTCATGTCATTGTGTGAATAAGGACAGGTGGGTGAGGTTTCATATAGGGAGGAGCAAAGGAAATGGTATAGAAAACTTTGGAAAATGAGGGTACCTCACAGAATAAAGATTTTTGTTTGGATGGTGTGTAAGAAGGGGTTACTAACTGTGCAAAATCTTAAAACAAGAAAGGTGGTGGAAGATGCTAAATGCATATGGTGCAAGGTGGAAGAGGAGGATCTTAATCATGCTCTTTTATACTGCTCAAGTTTTAAAGCAGTTCTGCAGGCTTAGCTCAGTTTTTTGCAAGAATTTCAAACTCATATTGATTTTTTGCAAATCTTGGCTCTCTTGGTTAGAAGGAACAAACAAGGGGAAATTGAGAAACTATTCCTTTGTGCTTGGGGTTTATGGTATAGAAGAAATCAATTTCTCTATGAGGAGAAGAGTTTGAAACCAGTAGAAGTTTTGGATCATGCTCTGTCAGGTTATAATGAGTATCTATCTGCAATAGAAAATCAACGGCAAGGATGCAAACCTCATTGTGGTTGGCAACATCCACCTACGGGAGTAGTGAAGTTAAACACAGATGGTGCTATTTTGCATGACTTTTGTAGATCAGGTGTAGGTATGATTCTTCGAGATGAGGGTGGCAGGGTGGTATTCACAGCAAGCAAACCAGAAACTGAGATTGATGATCCTATGGAGGTTGAACTATTGATTGTGTTGAGGGGACTTCAGATATGTCTCCCTTTGGGTATTAATGATCTTCAAGTCGAATGTGATTCCATGTTGGTAGTTCAAGAACTTAACAGAGAGCAGGACTTTATGTCTATATGAGAAAATTTGATTCAATAGATAAGAAGGTTGATTTTAAGATTTCCAAGAGTTTCAATACAACATTAAGGTCGTATGGCCAAATTTGTAAGCCATAGTTTGGCAAAATATTCATGGCATATAGATGATTTAGTGATTTGGTGGAACTCGTTTCCAAAGTTTGTCTCCCAAGTCATTTGGCATGATGCAATGATGTAATTCTTTTTTAAGGAATAAAAAAATTTCAACATTGTTTATTAAAAAAAAAAAAAAAAGGAATGGAGAGGGTTGAATCTAAGAACGGCGAGCTACTTGCTGAACATGGGAAAGGAATTCACTGACACTTAGTCCATACACTTAAAAAAAAAGCATTGGGGACAAATTATTTGCGACGAGAATGATAATTTAGGATAAAAACAGATTCATTTTCGTAGGATGGCAAAAAAAAGCAATTTTCTTGTAGTGATATATATGTTTGGATTGTCCAAATTCAATCTTGGAAGGTCCTACCCAGTTAATCAAATCAATCATACCTATGTACCATCACAATAATTTTATTAGCCAATAATTTTTGTTGATGGAATGTCTTTAAGAACGGTTGATTCCCTTATTCTACCAGCCAATGCTATTATTTATACAAAGCTTTGTTGATGTGTCACATTTTAAATGATTTCTTCTATCAATAACTTAATGGCATCTATTTAAAATGACTGAGAATGATAAAAATTAAGCCGAAAAAGTGCATTACTCCGTCTGCAAGTTGCTACTCATTTGCTAATTATGTGACAAATGGAGGAATCCATGTTTGTTTGGAATGTGAAAAGCATTTAATTCTGTTCCAAGTACTCTAATGCTAGGCAATGTACTCTAGCTTGCCTTTTTGCTGGAAACATTGAAAACTTACTGCAATCTGGAATCATGATCACCTCCTGCTATGTAAAGACAGTAATGCAGATCACTTTTGAGTAGATGCAACTAATAGGCATGCTTGTGGTGAATTGAATTCAAGACCCATCTTCAAGTAGATGCTAAATCCTGTCGTCTTCCAAAACAAAATCGAGAGGACCTGGCCCATCGGTTTGTCTTTTAGGCCCCATCTGATTACAGGTCCACCTTCATCGGTACGAATCTGACTTTTTTTTTTTTCTTTTTTTCACCTTCCAAATGCATTAATAAGCATTAAGCAATTCAATTCCAACTCACTTTATTATTATTTATAAATTTTAATTCATAAATTTTATTATTATTCATAAACCATCTCAACTTTATTTTTAATATATTAATATATCAAAAATAAATAAATATTTTAATCATAAAGAAATTTATAAATTGAGGTAATTTTATATGGTATGTTAGATTATAAAATTAATTTTATTATAAAATAAATCTAACGTATCATCTGAAGTCATATCAGTTCATTAATTTACTTTAGTGAGACCTATTTATGGCTGCAATACTAATCAAAATAAATTCTTCAAATGAGGTTAGATGTTAAAGTGAAAAAAGAAAAAATTAAATCTTGTTTATGGAGAGAAATAACGATATCCTAAATACACTACAACCCATCGTTCACATTCAAGTTCTACAAATTTGATTCAAGGGCTGCGTTTGTTTTCACAAAAAATTTTAATTCATTTTATTTTATTTAATCATTATAATTTTTTCAAATTCTCACATAAAATAAAATAAATAATTTAAAATTTTTAATTTTTAAAATAAAAATAATATTAAAAAAATATTTTATTAAATTTTAACTTTCATCTCAATTCATTTAAAAAAACAAACGAGTCTTTAAAGATGTAAATAGACTCCATGTTGGGCAGAGGGGATGCTGCCTCAGCAATTCAGCATATTCTACCCATTTCAGTAGGTTGAAAAATAAATAAATCCAACCAATAATAAAATCTTTACAGCTGTATGTTTTCTCATAAAGAGACTATTTTCTTGGCTCATGATCCCTTAAAAAACGTGTCAAAATAATAAACTAAGGCAGGAAGTTCTCCTATCAATTCACCATCTACTTCTCCTATCACCGTGTTTTTGTCCCCATCGATGTTCAGGTCTCATATGGATGAGATAAACAAATATAAAAAAACGCTGAATATTCGTGAAACGACATTAATTAAATGATAATTTATCTTTTTAATTAAGTATTAGTATGGCTAATCAAAACAAAACAACTCCATGCGTAATATTGATCTGTGGAGGACCAAAAAGACTGAGAAGTGGGGCATCATGGTAACAAATGTGGGGACAAACATTCGTTTTGATTAAGATTTGTTGCAGTATCCGGTTGCAACGATCGAGGATTATATTTCTCCTATTTTAAGACTCATGCTATTGTTTATAGTCATCCTCTTTGGTTATCTGTCACCAACTCACTGTAGTTAATCTCTGGTCATGTCAATTAATAAATTTTTCATTTTAATAAAGTTGGGCGGCAAAGACCAGATAGATAGAGAGAGAGAGAGAGAGAGAGAGAGAGAGGGACTCAGAGAGCCATGGAAAAGGAAGCGAGAGAGCCGTGCGACAAAAGGATATTATTGCTTGGTATAAAGACAATTTGATTATAGAGCCTAGGGTTTCAAAAAATTCTCTTCTTTATGCGTTGTGTCAAACTTTTTCAAGTACCATCAGGTTACATGCATGGTTTGAAACGATTGGATTTTTATTGCTAAACGAAGGGATTAATGCAGTAATTTCCACCAGTCACCAGATATTTTTTAATTAATATTTAAATGATTAAAATTTACTATTTCCAGTGGTTTGAGTTTTTTATTATATTATACCATATATAATTAAATTGATTTATTTTTATCTAATTTATGTAAGGTATCTGGAAAAAGAAGGCTAGCTTCTTCTAGCTCCATCATCATGATTGGAAATTACACTTTTAAAGCAATTTTGGATGAAAGTTTTTATGCTAAAACCCATTCATCTGTCTCCCTTTAAAAGTTCAAAGTGTAAAAGAATTCACAGTACAAGATCATTCCATAATTGCAACAGCACAGTTTGACCAAAATCACAGCTTAGGACCACTACTGAATAGGAAATTCTGATCACTAATAAATAATCCAAATCGAAGTGATCTCTTTATTTTCCATCTAGATCTCCCCGCTTTCAACTCCGAATTATCATAAGCATGCATTGAACTCCAAAGGCCAGACAATTAATTTGGTAATCATGCATGGGATCATTTGAATGTACCAACTGCATATGTGCTTCGTCCACAACAAGATAATTATTTTGGAACAACTGTTGGTGGTTTGGCTAAAGTGCCACAGGGAAAATATATAACAAAGCTAGGTACAAATTAAAGAGAAAGAAATGGTAGGTGCGTGCTATTATTAAAAAAACAAAGACTTCATTATCTCTTTTGCTGCATATATGATTCCAATTTCCTACAACCAGTTGGATAAGAGCAAGCTGAGCTGCGCTGCTTCATTGCACATACAAAAGAGCCCCATATATAATTACAAAAAAAAGATACATTATAGATATAATAAAGTTCGCCAAAATCCAATACCCCACAATCTACACAAAAGAGTGTTTTATGCAGTACAACACCTCTCAATTACAAGTCCGGCCTGCCTTTTCTTCTTCCATGGGGCCCCTAATTGACAGAAACAAACAAACAAGTTAAAAGAAAGGGCGAGAATCATGGGAACTAAAATGAAATTAATGGAGGGGGGGAAAAAAGAATTCGAAGACCACCATGACCCCCACAAGCCACAAAGGGTCATCATTGTGGAAGAGGATGTTCGTGGTAACTCTGATGCATGATTCTGCAAATTATACTACTTTATTATCACACCCAAGAAGATCGAGAAGAAAGAAAAGAAAGAAGAAAGAAAAAGAAGAAGAAAGAAGAAATTTGCCATGCTTAGTGCATGTAATTATGAAGGTCCCAACTAAAGGAGATTAGCTGATTAGACAGTCTAGTACACTAGCAGGACCTAAAGTGTAACGAAAGTAACTTTACATGAGAAGATTGCATACTTTTGAGTGTAAATTGAGCGTGGTAGATCACTGTCTCCCCATCATTTTGTTTTGTTTTTTTTTTTTCTCAATTATTTTAAATTAATGACATGATGCAATTTTAAATGCATTTCACTTTGTAAGGGGACCATCAATCATACGATCATCACAAGCGGCTGTGAAAATTTTGTGACTCTTTAATTAATTAACAAAGCAAATCCCGTCTTGACTTTCGGCCTATTAATCTGGCCGCCATGCCTTCCCTAGTTCGCTTTTTATTAATGCACTATGGATTGCTATTTATCTAATTATTCGTGGGGAAAAATCACTGCAAGGACTAATTTTAAAAGCATGCATATATAGCTCAAACTCAAAAACTGTGGACCACGGATGATGATTGATATTTTATATGTTTTATTTATCATGTAATTGAACATTAATATCTCCGATCAACGTATCAACTTTAAAACATCATCATGGGCCATTCGATCATTCTGTTCGCCTCTGGCCCCACTAAAAATTTACATCTACAAGCATTAAATTTTGTGAGATCCACAAAAGATATATATCAAACAATCTGTAGAACGTAAATAAAAATTTTAAATGTTTGGTGCTGCAGAATATATATGCTATCACGAGGAAGAGTAAGTAAGAATGCAAAACCCAATTAAACAAATTGATCTTATCCCCCAAACAAAAGGAAATTGTCAATATCAAAGCAAATGCGATCAAAAGAAGTAGCATCTTCCCAGATTTTTCCAGCAAAAGAGATTTGAAGAAATCTCGAAACTAACGCTAGGGGTCCTAAACTCAATCTACTACACGAAACATTGGAGGATTTGGGTTGACGTAGAAGTCACTTTCACTTTCAGTATGCAGAATTTGAAGTGCAAAAGCAGACAGATAGCAACCCAGTAATCACGAATATCACCAAAAAAGAAGTCATAATTCCTTCTTCTCCATTGTCAATTCAATCCCCTCCCTTTACAATTATCAGAGAGGATTTAAGTAGAAGAAAAAGGAATAAATAAATTGGGAAAAAGGGAAGTTCCCCGTGAATTATTTATAGATCCCAGCCTAACATAACTAATAATCCACCCATTGAAAAAGGCCAAAAAACCATAAGCAAACAAACAAACAAAAAAGATTCCTGCAAAATGGAACCTGCCCAGTATATCTGCCTTTGCATTACCCTCTAATCCGGAGGCTGGTATCTGTTCTATTGGGTATCCTATAACTGATACTTTTTAGCTTGAAAAATATCTGTAACTACGTACTTGGAAAACATTATCAGGCAAACCGACTAGTCTCAAACATTGGCAAACAGACCAAACAACATAAGTTTCGAGGTCTGAGATTATGATCAACACAAGCACGCATTAAACATTACCCAAACTCCTTAAAGCTGCCTTGACACGTTAATTAAAACTTGAGAAACGGAAAAAGAAAATCACTGTACATTCCTTTTCTCAGTTTATGATAATAAGGACTAGTTAGCACGAAAACCCAGATAGGTTTTCGTTCCTAATACATAGTAATATCCATGGTAGTCGCCGGTAATATACTTCTTTCTTTTACCTTTTCTTGTTTTGCTGAGGCTCAGTACTTCTGGATGGCGAGGGCCAAAGTTGACTCTTTTTTCCGTTCTTCCTTACTCTCTTCCCTTAGAATTTTCTTTTTCTCTGCAATGAAGGCATCCACTGTGCGGTTGAATTCCTCATTGCTCAAGTTATTCACAGAGCAAGACCACGATCTTCTAGATGGTTCTTCACCGGAAATCACCAATTTCCTGCATATCTCCGTCGCTGATCGCCGTAACACTCGTCGAGACCTCTCCTCAATTCGTTGCTCGAATCTCTCGGATATAGTCCTCCCATATCGATTTTTACTCAAAGCCTTCTCACTGACCGCAGCAAGTCTCTCCGACTGAATTGGAGAGACCGAAGGCTTGGTGACAAGAGAAACTATGCGATCTTCCTCATGAACCGGAGAGACAGCATTGTAGGAGCAAACGAAGTGCTTGTCATAAAAGGTCTCTTCCTGCGTCGGTGGCTCCTCGCCAAGGGCGAACGGCCTCCTGCTAGAGTCGTTGTGTTCGATGAACTCGTCGTAGACATCGGACGTAGCGTCTTTTTCGCCGGAGTAGGCGTATATGATTAAAATAATGATCATGACGAGAAGGAGGACGTATAAAGTGCAATCAAATATGGCGATGAATCGCCGGAGAAAATCGCGGGCTGTTTCCACGGCAACCGGAACCCAGGTAGTGGATATCGAAAGCACAAACAGAGCCGCACAAATTTCGAAAATCCACTTAAGGTTTCGCTGCCGATTATACCTTCTCAAAGCATTGGCTTTCTCAACCTTGACGCTATCAATTTCGTACGAAGCCATCTAGTGATATGTATGTTTCTCAAAGCACAAAACGGTTCGCCGGGAGAATATAAGGAAGTGATCAGTTGTACGTACTTATAAATAGGAAGTGCAGAAAATGGTTACAGGGTTTGGTATTATATCGTTGGGAGAGAAGAAGATGGAAGGTATTACGGGTGATCAAAGGCTCAAAGCGATGAGATTTCCGAGAAATTAAACGGAGTGCGAGAAAAGTAAAGAAAGGGAGAGAACAGTAGGGACATAGAGTGGGAAGAGGAGGAAGGAGTAGCTCTTTAAATTATATGCTGCTGCCTGCGAACTGTATGGTTTAGCTTAGTATTTGCAACTTTAAGAATTATTGGGCTGTCTCAGAATGGCATGGGTGGAGAGAAAGATCCACTGCCCCTTTTTATAGATCAGCTAGCTCTGATCAATAATAATACATCCCGGTTCATTTTTCAATTTTCCTTTTTTAAAAAAAAAAGAGTTGAAAACACTACTATATTAATTTCTTTATCCCCCAGCGAAATAATATACAATTGTTTATCTAATTCTACTTTTATTCTTGCATTTTATGATTTTTAATCATATTAATAGATATATTTCAGATTTTCACAGAAATGCAACAAAGACACTAAAATATAGAGAAATAACATCATTTCACCATCTCGAAAGTGAGAGGTGTAGGGGAGGAGAAGTGGGGTAAGAATAGTGAAGCTACAGCACATGGAGCGAACGCCAACCCTACTGTAGCATGACTAAGACTGGGACTGGACTCCGCGGGTATGTAGCATCCGTAGGTGCGCTGACTGCAGACAACTCAAGAACGGACACCGGCGGTTGGCAACGTGTCATTTCTCGCCGTCTTAATTTGTGTTATTTATATACTAATTATTTATTTATTTATTTTTGTGAACTTTTAAGTAGTTACGTAATTTCAACCACGCATGTCTTTTTCTCAGTGGTTAGTGATAAAAACAAATCATAAAAAAATGAACAAATTAAGAAACCGTGAGAATTTTTTCATTGTCATGACTCATGAGGAGATAGGACTTCCAACCCGAAGATTCGGAGAACGGGTCCTGCATGGGGAGCTCCTGAAATTCCGAAAAAGCAAGATAGAATAAGGAAAAAGCACCATCGTAGCGTTGAGACGGGTGGAAGATTTGATTAGTAAATTGAGAAGAAATGAAATAAGATAGATTTTGAAAATATTATTTTTTATTCTAAAATTTTAAAAATTTATAATAATTAAATAAAATAAAATGAATTGAAAGTATCTCCATCCAAACAACCGGGCATGTTTGGTAATCAAGAACTTCTCAAGATTTTCTAGGAATTCTCTCTCAATCCAAACATCTTTTTATGCTTAGTAAAATAGTGAATTTGTAAGGGTTAAAAAAAAAGATCAAAGTTGCTCAGTGAAAATGATGTACTTTTATAATTATTTATATAGTCATATTTTAATTTTTTCATAAAAATAATATCATTTTATGAAAATATCCTCAAATAAAAATATAATTGTATAAATACTTATTCCCTATATTATAATATTATAATTAACTTAATTAATTAAAAGATTATCAATATTGTACTTATTTTGTCGGAGGCCAGGCCAAACAGGCTTCGTTGCTGCCGTAACTAAAAAATCAACGAGAACAAAGACGCACAATACAGAACACACTCGACACAAACACAGCAGATTAGAACTCGAGCTAGCTTTGGCCGTGGGGCTGAGGAAACCCATGATTCATTGATTGATTAAAATTAATTAAAAGGGACATCTGCTGACCGCGTAAAGGTCACGCTCTGCCAAAACAAAGCCAGACTATGACCAGAATAAACTGGCAGTGGAAAAGGGATGCCACTAGCGTTTCCCTCCGCAGTCCGCAGCCTGCAGGTATGAATGTATGAAAGAATCGCACTTCGATTCGCCAGTTCTCAGATTGTTATGTACGCACCAGTCACCACAGACTACAAAAAGAGTCAAGTCAAGCGACAGACATGCCAAATATGTTGTTCCTTAATATTTAATGTTCGAAAAAAGGACAAGGGAAAAAATAGTACGCTCACGGTATGGTTTCTCCTACTTTTCCAGTTTTCCTTCCCACGGGGGTTCTCGGCATTAATTTTTTCTGAATTTCTCAAGGAAAATGGATTTAATCCTGTCCTCTGCTTTTTCTTTCCTTGAGTGTGGGGAGGAGCAGTGATAACTTCACCTTGTACGAAACGCGTTTTGAAGCTGTAGATTTTAACTTTTGTCTCTAGGGTCGTCACAGAAAGAGATCGAAGAGTTTTTACTTTTTAGATCGACCATTTTCGTGGGGTTGATTGATTGGTCACCAAAAGAATAATTTTGAACGTTAAAATATGGGCCCGGTAGTGAAAACGACGATTTAGGCTTCGTTTGGATTCAATTCATTTCAACTGATCACAATTTATTATTATATTTTTTTTAAATTTTAATATAAAATATAATAAATAATTTAACTTTTTTAAATTTCAAAATAATTTTAATAATAAAATAATATCCTAATAATATTTTATCATTTCAACTCAACTCAACTCAACTCAACTCAACTCACTTCAACATCCAAATCCACCTTTAGTATTATTTCTGTAAAAACTGGCCTTTTTGTTTTTGCTACAAGAAGGGTTCCTAAAAGAGGGGACGCGTGCCGTTTAGTTAGACGGCCTTGAAGTAATTACTAATCAAACTGTCTTGTCCAGTTTCAATTGGATTAGGGAGAAGAAATACATCATGATGTCATCTTCTCCATCAAACAAATACAATCCTTAGAACAGTAGTACTTGAGGTTTTAGCATGCATGGCATGCAAAACATTATTGATCAACTGTAAGTAGGCAGGTTTGGTAAGTATGATTAGATACAAAATTAATATCATTTTATAATAAAATTTTTTTAAATTTTTATATAAAATATAATAAATAATTCAACTTTTTCAAATTTCAAAATAATAATAATAATATTAAAAAATAATATTTTAAACGTTCATCTAAAACTAAAAATTCTCATCTCACTATTCTGTATTATGGGCCATTTGCAGCCATAGTTACAGCGAGAAGGAATCAGCGGTATAATTGAGCAGACAAGAAAACATATATATAAATGTTCCCCGTGTTCAACGCTTCTACTTCCAATATTACTGGTCCTTTTTATTTCCTTGGCTTCGTGATTAAGTAATTAAGTGATTACTGACTAGGATTTAGGTAGAGATGATGTTGGATTGAGGTAATTTTAGAGTAATAGGAAAAAAAAGCTACATTTGGACGGGTCCCAGAAAATAAAGAAAGGGAGAATATTATATATATATATATATGGATCTCGATCTAGGGCTTTGTTTATACGATGATCAGCCTCTTTATAAGCCAACATTTCCTGAGGATTCTGACATGTTTCTTTGAAATCATGTTGTCTGCCACTTTCAATATAGTCATTCAAATTATTGTTGGAATAGCCAGTCCAGTAGAATACATTCAGCAATCTAAGTGAAGGTCGAAATTAAGTTTGGCTAATTTGGTACAAAATTCATTGGAGAAGAGGAAAAACTTCCGGGTTTATAAGTAAAATTTAGCTTGACCACAACCAAACCCAACTAATGCATGTGCCACCTTCTGGGTTTCTAATTCTACTCTTCATAACCAAAAACAAAGTAGTAATAATTAGAGATTAGAATTTAGAACTCTGGCAGCCTAGCTCGTGTGCAAAATTAGAACTGGCAATATCATGCCAACTAATCCCACCAAATTGTACCCAATATTTTCCCGAAATTTAGCAATCCAGAATGCGATAGAATTGGAATTTACATGAAGACATGAGTTCGAAGACAATTTATTTCATTTGGATGTATATGTAGAATTTGACTATGATAATGACCTCGTCATGTAGATCCATGATGTCTGCAAGTGAAGGAACATTAATCGGCTTATAAACCAAAGGTAGCTGCCGTGTCGTAGAAGTCGGTCATAAAAATAAAGCAAATCAATTTATAAAGAGGAGTAAAGAAGCGTACTATTTATTTATTTATTAGGTCCGGTTTAAGATTTAAATAAGGGTGTAAATTATGATACAATTACAGCATTAGACACGTACGGCTAAGTAATCCTCTCATGACATTTTACTTGAAGCCACCGACTCATGATATGCCCAAAAGTCTTTTGAGTGTTCAAAGAAATCAGACTTATTTTTATTAAAAAAATAATCAAATTATACAGCGTATATGCAGGTATGTAGTGTAAATAAACAGATGGAGAACCAGATTTTAATGTTAAAGTGAACGCTGCTACCGTTACTCAAATGATGACCCAACTCTTGTTCATGCTCGCTTTGGTACACCTGTCAACACTCACCAGATATGCACTTTGTAACAAGAAGTTGATCTGCATCGAGTGATCATATCCAGAAGATCATATAGAAACTTTAGCGAGAGATAGACTTCAACTTTATAGAATATAATATATATTTATATTATATTATTGCTTTATATGGCGACAAGTAGGCAAGATAAAGAGTATAAAAAGTGATGAGTCCATGCAAGTTGAGAGTCTGGAACCCCAACCTGTACGTTTTGAAGATACCCGTGAAACAACTAATTATCCCAGCTATCATTTAGGATCAAATCATCTTTATATAAAAGTTGATAAAAAAAATCCACTTGTACATGTCACACACACACACATGCCACCTTTCATATGAGAAATGATTTTATCATAGAATTGTAGATAAAAGAAGAAGACTGTATGTATGTGATTAGCCAGGACATTGTGAAAGCTGAAAGATTGCATGTATGCGAGATATATATGTATCTCATTAATATATATAGATAAGATTCAACTCTTTTTTTTCACTTTCTAACTACGTGGCTTGTTGGAGTGGGCGACCCTTTGCTCTTCAGCTTCTTCATCTTCTTCCTTCTCTTTTTTTCCTCTTTTTTTAAAAAAAATAAAAAATGAAAAGACTCCTTTTGCTTCCTCTCTAAGAAGTAAACCAAGACTGCGCACTTGTACAGTTAAAACCACCACCGAAACAATAATGCAGCCTGCAGCCTTTCTGTAGATTAAGCGCCACGTCTACGTTTTGGTTGCCTTGTTCCACATGCCCCGTATGATTTGATGCGGGGGATCATATTCCAAGAATAACACGGTGTCACTTGTATTCCCGATTCCCAAAAATAAATTGTGCCACGCGTCAATGCATGGGTGGTAATATTTGAAGTTCCAGAAGCATAGGATTTCAGTATGACCTTTCCGGCGGCTGTTAGCGTGCATGACGATGTAGCTGGGGATGTAGGGACAAAAACATCTTTTGCTGAGAAGACCACAGGCATGCAGTACTGCACGCAACGACTCAGAAATATGTTACGGCGCTACGTGGATTGTCCGAGATAGGCTTCGTTTGTTCCTTAACCAAATTCATCTCATCTCACTCATTATTACAATTTTTTTAAATCTCAATATAAAATATAATAAATAATTCAACTTTTTCAAATTTTAAAACAATAAAAATATTCAAAAATAATATTTTAACAATATTTTATTATCTAAACTCAACTCAACTCAACTCATTTCAACAACCAAACGCACCCTAAAACTTTTTCTTTCTGTAATTTTATTTTTATTTTTATTTTTCCTGGCTTGAAACGGAGCGAAGAGGGTTTGCTAAATACTCTTAATTTAGGCCTTGTTGAACTAGAATTTATTATTGCAGGTAAAATTTTCCTAGAAAGTGAACATATATATATAAATATAGGGAGGTAGTAGGACAGCGAAATTATGGAGAAAAATGAGCAAAGAAGTAAGAAGAGCCGAATCCCACCAAATAAAAGGAACATCATTATCGTAAAAGCCAACTTTGAGGTAGTGATGATTGAGTTCATGGAAGATATATATGGCCCATTAATTTCATAGGTGTAAGAAACCAAAATTGCATGAGTAAATGATCAATGAATTAGGACCACCAAACTTTTGAGGAACATGATGTACAAACCCAGCCCTGGCCAAGTGGCATCCACGTAGCACTAATTTGCCTGAGTTTTTATCGAAATATATATATCTATATATATATATATATATATCTATATATATAATGTCGTGACTCGTGAGCTTAATGCGTGTGTCATGGGGATAATAATATGAAAAGTAAAAGGTTTACTGGTTACATTAACTGCTCCTCATTGCCACATGAAACTCTAGCTGTCACAAGAAATTTGGCTGTGGGGGAGAAAAAGTCAGAAAAAGCAGCATTTCATGTCCTTTAAAAAGTTGATGCACGCCATTATAGACAGGTTATATTTTGATTGGAAAATGTGGGGACCGATAATTGGACTCCTAAATTGACCGATACTTTTTTTTTTTTTTAAATTAATGGTTAAGAAAGTATTTATTAATGAATTGATATTTTTATAAAATAAAAAATGTTTAAAAATACTTAAAAAATTTGTAAAAAAAAAAAAAATAGGACCGATATCGGTACCCGTAGCAGTTTTTTCTCACTCAAAAAAGAAAAGAAACAATAAAGATATTATAACGAGAGGCGTAGGTTGTGATTTTCGCTCGATGATAGGGGTTAAAACATATTTAATCGTTCCATGTAATGATCAAATTAATCCTCGAGCTAAGCAGACATTAAGATTATGAAACATGTAATCAGTGTACACATAATGTCGCTTTCACTTGAGATTCCGTACGTCCGCATCGCATGGAAGAAAATAATATGATTCGGCGATCCTTTGAATAAAAGCACCCACAAGTGCAGTTGGTATTTTGAATCACAAAGTAAAAACAGCCTGGGCATCGACTCTTTTGGGACGTAAGGCCCAAGGCCCAAAATGATAAAACCATCCAAAAGTCAAAGAGGAATGCACGTTGAAACGACTGATGTTATAGTGATGACTAATGGGCTGTTCCAGTGGCCACTGGCCCAGATTGCATAACAAAGATAAAAATACTGCGGATTAGGAAAAATAAACATTACTTGGAGAGTAATATGTCCACACAACACATTTCATAATATATTTAATAACACATATTTTAAAGTGAAGGTATTTTTATAAAATGATGTAACTTTTATAAAATATTTTATTAAACTACCCTTCATTTTAAAACATAGTTGTATAATGTGTTACGAAAAGTTATGTGCGTTTATCATTTTTTTTACTTGAAATGGTTGATTGACGAAGTTTTGGATTGCACTATGTATTCATGTTCATCTCCTTACAAATTGGGTGAAGGATTTCTATTAAGTTTAAAGTAATTTGCGTTTCTAGCTAGATTTGCTCAGATGTAATGATGTATCCTCAAATTATAAAGGAAAAACGAAGGATACTCTGAAAGTTTGAAGCAACATGCTATGAATAACAATCGAAGCCTGACTTCTTTCATCCTCCCAAAGAACAAAAACAAATACGGCTAAGTAGCTTCCTGACAACTATCTATCTTATGCAATCCTTTCTCTATCTTTCTCATTTGAGTTATACTTCCTAAGGTTATAAACACAAAACAAAAGTAATTTTTTATGCAAACTAATCTTAATGAGCAACTGATTGCTTTGCTGTTTGTGAACAATAAGATAATACTAGTGCTGCTACTTTTACTGCATGCGTAAATTGTAGTCATCTGTTAATTGACCATTTCTTAAAAATATATCTTCCAAAAGTAAATTAAAGATGAAGAAGGATAAGAATGGCGAAGGCCATGAACAACAACTAATTGAGGAATCAAGAAATTTAATCTTCAGAAGCAACACTACCCTAAAACCGAAAATGTTGCATATCAACAATGCTTGCTTGTCTGTGCGCTGTGTGTTTATAGTAGTTGTTTTGGGAGTAGAGTTATAAGTAATTTTGGGGTTTCAATTCTTAGTAATAACTAATTAAAGCACCAAGAAATTTAATCTTTCGGAAGAAAGTCAAGCAACTACTCTCCTAAAACCTGAATTCTAGCATATCAATTCATGCTTTTGTGTGTGTTTATGATAATTCATAATTACAATCTTAATGTGATTTTACAATGCATGTACACTGGGATGCTGAAGAGTTGTGGATGGTGAAAAGAAAAGAAAATCTAATGAAGGAATAACAAAATGAGGTCAATTTTTGATCCGGCAACTGTGACTGCTACAGCAGGAACCCACAAAAAGGCAATTCATGGATCTTCTGAGATACACTCTACTGTTGCTTGGGGGGGGGGGGTGAGATCAGCTCATCACTATACTTTTTTTAAATCTTCATATAAAATATAATAAACAATTCAACTTTTTCAAATTTCAAAATAATAATAATATTAAAACATAATATTTTAAATTTTAAGATAGATTAAGAATTCTCATATCACTCCTCAAACCTATTCTGATTTTTCAAGATAATGTTAATTCAATTTTTGTTTTGTTTTGTTTTTTAAAAATTTTATCAACTATGAACAACATCTTCTTTTTTTTTGTTTTTTTTAATAATCGTGAGTATCCGGGCTAGTTTGCATGCACCTCAACTAATTTTATGGGACCCTGAAGTTAATGATTAGGTAAACCTCCAATAGCCCTAAAGAGACTCGAACTGGTGACCATTAGGGAGCAAGCTACCGGTTAACTATGAACCACATCTTGAACTTCAAGCTTCAGAATCCAGGCATGGCTCAGCGTTGGGGGTAAAACCAAGCATTTGCACAAACAGATGATGTGCATTTCACTCTTGAGGTATTTCCACAGAAATATAAAAATATGCATTCATTCGTAAAAACTAACAAGATATGCACCAACAATTCACATTTCATATGTTTCACATGCCAGGAAACGCTTAATAAATCCATAGTTTCTGTTGCAACTTTAATTTCCTCGTTACTACGAGAAGCCAAAGCACTGCGAGTTCTTCATCTACTTCTTCTTCCCTCCTTTGATCGAAATGGCTTTGCCCTTAGAGGGGAGCACAATCTCCCCTTTGAGAACGGGGATCTCCATGATCTCCGATAGCCCGGCATATTTCTTGCGGAACTTCTCGACCTGGTCGGCGTCAACGAGGAGACCCGAACGGTTGCCGAGATAGAAAGGGTGGTTGCCCGACCACACGTCAACGGTGTACTCCTTCTGGGTCCCGCCGGTGGTCATCACCAGTACGCCGTTACAGTACACCTTGGCATCCTCATGGAACTCCGGGTGTATGTCCTTCTTCCTGCACGTCACCACCGGCCGGTAATTCCCTGCTGCTCTCACCTGAAAAAGAAGTAATTCGACAATTAAAAACAAACAAGTGTTGCTTAAATGTTTTGATAATTGGGGGGTACGTAGAGTAGGTTTTAGAAGAGATTCTACCTTATTGATGACAGGGGGATGGGAAGAAGGGCAGGGTTTTCCTCGAAGGAACGTGTTGGATAGGCTCACCGCCATTTCTGCGTCTGTGGGAAATGGGTGATGAAGAATGTCTGCGAGTGCGGATGAGATTTTGTGCCTGAGGATTCAAAATTACATTACAGCCCTTTTATTTTTTGTCTTTTTTATTATTATTATTATAAATATATTGGTAAAAGATGTGGGCTCAGGGTTTGGGGACATATGGGTTCAGGGTTCAAAACCAATAAAAGCCCATAGTTTGGACCTACTACATTAATGCTTTTGGGTCTGCTTACAAATTCAACTTTTTCGGGCTATTCTGGGCCTTACGTTTACTCGCATGAACCTATCAACCTTTTTGCAGATCACCTCATTTTAATGATGCCCACCTACCTCTCATTACTATAAGAGAAATGCTTCTTGCACCTGGGAGGGTACGCCCCGCGTATCCGTGGTATCCGCGTGTACTTAGTGAAATGGTGCGTTTGCACCATCGCCCCTTCTTGATTTCCTTTATTTTTCCACCATCGTGTAGCTCCCTCGGTTCCTTTGAACTTCACCTCAGTTTCACCTCACAAGAAAATCGGCCATGGAACCCCGCATGATGAACTTGTGCGGCACGGTACCACAAAACCTATTCGAGTTAATGTGGAACAATGCAAGATCAACGAGTAACCCGAGCTCCTTCGGCAAGTACCCTGCAATGTCAACGTGGTTAAGATCAATGCTGGCGACGGTTCGGATCTTGGGGTTATCAGGTGCAGGGGCACAGAACACCCCATCATAGCAAGGCCCCATAATACTAGATTTAATATTTAATATAATTATTTTTTTTATAAGTAATATAATGAATTATTTATATTTAAAATAATTTTTTTTAAGATCTTGTTAAATTGAGGCACAAAATTTACATTGATGCATCATTTTAAGTTGTTGTAAATATAAATTCACAAAAATTGTATTTAAAGATTTTAAATAAAATCTTATTTTATTGAAAATTTTGAAAATATTTCATATAATAATTTATATTTTATTGTATTGTAATTACAAATGATTCACTTAAATTTCACCTTAGGATTCAATTTGTATTGAGCCGGTCCTGTAGATAGTGAGTTGAGATGAGATGAATTAAAATGAAACTTGAAAGTTGTAAAAAAATATTATTATAATATTATTTTTTAATATTATTATTATTTTAAAATTTAAAAAAGTTGAATTAGTTATTATATTTTTTATAAAATTTTGAAAAAATTGTAATGATAAGATAAAATAAAATAAAACACTTCTTATAAAAATTCGAGGAAGTTTTGATTGGAAGAAAGATTGCTGATTAGATTATACAAATATGGTTACCACCGTCACAACCGCTCTATAAATAAATACAAAGCCAACCCAGATGACCCCCCTTAATTGAGCTTCTAGAAGCACTCAAGATATCATATTACATTATTAGATATAAGTAAGGTGAATAATTCACATTCGGATTTGAATCCAAATCTCGCGTTGAAATTCTCTTGATTCTTTTTTCTTCATCAATTTCATGTTTGGAATATAAGAGGGATAAAATATGTATAACAAGTTTTATAATATTTATTTTTATCCATATATATAAATATTTTAGATAATATTAAACTTTGAGTAAAATAAATAAATTTGTAGAATATATTTATGTCTCTGTGAATTATTATGAGAGAACTTTATCCTTCAACTCCAGGGCCATACATGTGTGTTAAATTTAATAAAATTGCATGGGTCCACAGGCACACCACGTTATTGTGATCGCCATCAATGGTCCATGGATTAAGCTTTTCACAGCTCGATTTTCTAAACCAAATCTTGCTTCATATAGCACGGAGCCCGAAATTCACCTAAAATGATCTCCACGCTAATATTTTCCAGTCAAAACGACTCTAAACTTCATAGATGATTCCAGTTTTAAAGGAAAAACGCAGTTTTTTTCTCATGTAAGTTGTATCGTTACGTGCATTTAACCAATGCACATGGCATACCATTAGTCTACTTTAATATAAGAGTATTGGCATTGGCTTCATCAAAAGCCTAACCAAATGTAAAATATGATGAATCTCATAAAAAAAGAGCTGCATTGGATTAGCTAAAGATATAAATATGAAACTTTTAACTACAGTAAATCTATGGGTTTCTTCAAATTTGAAGGGCTACTATTCATTCATCAAATCTATTTTTTATTCACTTTTAATCTCTAAAGGTCTTTTCTATTCACATTTAATCTCCAACCATCTTGTAATAATAATGTAAGAATCAAATTAAATTATTAATTAACATATGATTAGTGTGATTATAAAATATGAAAAAAAATAAATATATTATTATTAAAAAAATAATATTATATTATTATTTTAATGAATCCAATGGCTAATCTAATGTGAGATTATAAATGTGAAGGTATTACATTTATGAAAAATATGTACTTTTTATCAAATTTTAAAGATAAATTTGATGAATCCAATGCTAGTACTCTAAACAATAGTAAATAATGGCCAAATTCGAAAAAAAGAGGAGTCAGTTGCAGTTGCCAGGAAGTAGTTTCACTTTTCGGAAGGACTCGTTCGTTCAGATGCCAGAGAAGTCCGCTCCATAGCAACCGTAGCGTGTGGAATCAATGTGTTACAGGGAGAGAACCCCACGAAGTGTATAGTGGAATAGTAAAACCCAAGTATCATAGCAACTTTGCGGGGTTTTCTCGTGATGGCTCACAAGCCAATAATACTATTCTAATTTCTCACTACCTTCGCCATCATCATCGGCATTGTCACTCTCTCAAACACCTATCGCCTTCTGGGCTGACCATAAGCTCTCACTTTGATCACATTTCCTCACCGTCCACTTTTGTGGTCAGAGCTACCTCTATCAAAGTTTCGATCCCTTTTTTTAGGCTTCTGGGTGCTTCTGATTCTTCGTTTCAGGCTGTTTTTCTGATCCGGATGTTGCTTTTGGGGTTCGTTACTTTTGACGTATTTTGTGGTTTTGAAAGGTTGGGACCTCTGTGAAAGTCGTTTTACTTTTTTCCTTCCTCAGATTTCCTGGATTTTGCATTCTTTGCTGTTGCTTTGAATAAAAATATCTGAAAAATAATCATCTTGGAATTTGATTTCTTGGTGGGTAAGCCATGGATTCTTGTTTTGCGACACTGAAGGCCAACGTTCATCCAGTCAAAGTGTGCAGAGGAGTTAGGAATATGGGAACGGGGTTTTGGGGTGAGAGTATAGGAGTGAGCCTAAAAGGCAGGGATTTGAGTGCACAATTCTTGAAGAGCTGGGAAAGTGAAAGTAGGAGGGTTGCTAAAGTTAAGCCCGGTGTTCCCTTCTCTGTTCTCACGTCAGATATCAACAAGGAGGTTGTGGTAAGTGAATTCCGAGCAACGTCAATCAAATCAGATTTGAGCTAAATTCTTTTTATTAATTGGAGGTGGCACTAGACTCTCACGGTTGCATTAAAAATTTTGTCTTAGACATTTCAGGCCCCCATGTTTGAGACTCCAAAAGTAGACCCGAAAAATGTAGCTTCTATCATACTAGGTGGAGGTGCTGGAACTCGCTTATTTCCTCTTACCAGCAGAAGAGCCAAGCCCGCGGTACGATATCACTACTCGGGGCTTTGTGATCTCAAATTTACCGATTTTACCAACTGATTACTTAGAAGTTTATTTCTTTATTTTATTTTTCTTGTTTGTGTAATATAAAATGGATTGCACGCAGACCCAGTAATAGGGAATACAAAATGGATGAAGTTGAATATGATCTGCGGGTGAAGTGGCATTTTATTATCTGATATGATCTGCAGGTTCCAATTGGGGGGTATTACAGGCTGATCGACATCCCAATGAGTAATTGCATCAACAGTGGCATAAAGAAGATATTCATCTTGACACAATTTAACTCGTTTTCCCTCAACCGTCACCTTGCTCGCACATATAATCTCGGGAATGGTGTTAATTTTGGAGATGGTTTTGTGGAGGTAAGATATAAAGGCAGATAGAATACTTCCGAGTTTTCATGTTCTAGGAAATGCATAGTACTTGATGAATTGTAACTTTGTTATAGCCATTTAGAAATTCGAGTCTTTCTCAATTTTCTCAGGAATTATGATGATTTTAGTGGAAGTTCTTTGATGATTTAAAGCCTAACATGATGGACAAACAGGTTTTGGCTGCCACTCAAACACCAGGAGAAGCAGGGAAGAGATGGTTCCAAGGAACAGCAGATGCCGTGAGGCAATTTATATGGGTCTTTGAGGTGTGTAATTATGATTTTAAATCAATTCCAAAGATTATATCCTCATAGTACATATTTGGCTTTTTCATTCATGCAGGATGCCAAGAACAAGAGTGTTGAGCATATATTGATACTGTCTGGTGATCACCTCTATAGGATGGACTATATGGATTTTGTGCAGGTAATTATTTTTTTAACTACTTACTGGTGGAAGATTTCATCTAGTACTTGGTTACATAGCTGTAAAATCCTGCTACCTGCAGAGGCATGTTGACACAAACGCTGATATTACAGTTTCATGTGTGCCCATGGATGAGAGGTATGTCTGGTGAAACTTCTGTCACAGTTTGGCACATATAAAGTACATTAATTCAATTCCTGGTGTCTCAACAGACATCCTATAACTTTTGTATTGTATTGCAGCCGTGCATCAGATTATGGACTGATCAAAATCGGTAACTCAGGACGTATTACTCAATTCTCCGAGAAACCCAAGGGCCTGGACCTGAAAGCAATGGTAAGAAATTGATTTCACTCTTGTTGTTTTGACCTTATTTCAGCGTTCTGTGTACATCCTTCTGTCCTCTCTAATATTGGTTATTTTATCTCAACCACATGCACTGCAGCAAGTTGACACCACTTTGCTAGGGCTTTCTGAAGAAGATGCCAGAAAATACCCGTACATTGCATCAATGGGTGTCTATGTATTTAGAACTGATGTCCTACTAAAGCTGTTGAGATGGGGATATCCTTCATGTAACGATTTTGGGTCTGAAATTATTCCATCAGCTGTGAGGGAGCACAATGTTCAAGTAAGATTGAATAGATGAAGTTCTATATATATATATATATATATATATATTGTAATTTATTGTTATAAATATTCCAATACTAATATGATTGAATCATGGAAGCAAAATACTAATATGATTGAATCATGGAAGCAAAATTTAAGTATGGTAATTGAATGCCTCAGTTTCTTGCTTCATATTCATTTTCAGGCATATCTATTCAATGATTACTGGGAGGACATCGGAACTATAAGTTCTTTTTTTGATGCCAACTTGGCCCTGACCAAACAGGTTGGTGCCACTGTTACCCAAATAACATCTTATAATCAATATTTTTCATAACAATTGTAAAGAAACTAAATTTTATGATAAAATAGTCTGGCAGCTTTGACTCTTTGAGTTATCTAGAAAGTTCTCAGTAAAAAGGTGGGCAAAGACTTTAGAGACAAATCATTATAAATACAAGAATATAAAAGAGTAGGGGAAAAGCATCACGCGTTTAATTATTAACTGGAAATTGTGCATCTTCTGGGAAAGCAAAAAGACATTTGGCATAAACTTTGGTTAAACTTTTGAGTTGGAAATTGTTGCCTTCTTCGCAAATGAGAAAATGACTCCAAACTAATCATATGGTTCCTCCTTTCAGCCTCCGAAGTTTGAATTCCATGACCCCAAGACACCTTTCTACACATCTCCAAGATTCTTGCCACCAACTAAAGTTGAAAAAAGCAGGGTATGACCGTAAGCTCGGTCTGTGAGATTTGCTTGCTTCTTCTGTCTCACAGCTCAACTGGTTCTTGCAGATTCTTGATGCAATTATTTCTCATGGTTGCTTCTTACGGGAATGCAGCGTTCAGCACTCTATTGTGGGTGTGCGCTCACGTTTAGATTATGGTGTAGAACTTAAGGTGAGGTGACATATTTTATGCTCATGTATTTTTACAAGACTATTTAAAGTCATAGACCATGCGGTCTGCTCTACAATTCACTTGGAAACATTTGGGTACTCATTTTGCCCTCGTGCATAGCGGATGAATTTTGAAACGTGATATGTGCCACAACAAACAGGTGACACCCAGAGATTGCATATTGCTGACTAAAAAATAAACAAGTAAGAACAACTCTGTACAAATTTGCATGTAAGCGTGTCAAAACTCTGAAAGATAGAAATACTAATCATCCCTGCCAGTGGTCGAGTTTTATGAACTCAACTGCCAGTTTTAAGTTATTCTTATCCAGATTTGCTTCAATAAGATTGAATAGCTCATGTATGCGCAATCATGTTTGAATCTGTTAAAATTAATATTTGATCGGGAGAAATGGTGTGATCTGAGCTTTGACTGTTTTTCTCTTCATTTTATGAGTCAACGCTGATTATATTTGGTTATGGGACTGGTATCCACTTTCCAGGATACTATGATGATGGGTGCAGACTACTACCAAACTGAATCTGAAATTGCATCTCTGCTAGCCGAGGGAAAGGTTCCAATTGGTGTTGGACAGAACACCAAAATCAGGTGAATGGGGCTGGGCCTCTCTCTCTCTCTCTCTCTCTCTCTCTCATTCGTCGAGAACTGTTAGCTAATTTATGTTGTCAACTTTTTGAAGGAATTGCATAATTGATAAGAACGCCAAGATAGGAAGAAATGTGGTCATCACAAATGGTGATGTAAGTGTAACTTTCTGTGCTCTGCAAATTCTAGACTGCTCTTAAAACTGCAAGCTATTCAAATATTCTGCGAATGGTGTTTGAACTTTCCATTGACACCCCACTGAAATATATTCTATAAACTTCTCAGGGTGTCCAAGAAGCGGATAGACCAAATGAAGGGTTTTACATCCGGTCCGGGATCACCATCATATTGAAGAATGCAACAATTAGGGACGGAAAGGTCATATAAACCTTTGCACATACAAGAGCTTCCTTCGTCAGATTGAGCCCGTGTTGCAAGTGCAAGAGCAGGCTGTTAGTATAAATTGTAGCGGGAATGCGCCTATATATATCTATATATGTAAATGACAAGTTTCTTAGATGCACGTAAGGCCTCCTACTTCCTGAATAAAAGAACTTCTGCTCGGTTTATTCATTTCTACTACAAGTCCACGACTCCACAAGACTGTTAAAGCTACAAATATTAGCGTAGAGAATGAGATTTGTAGAGATTTTATCGAAGCAATGCTGGACTAGTCTAACCGTGATAAATCTCTACTAGGAATCTCTTAAAGTGCATGAACGAAAGAAAATCATCTCTTAAACTATTATCCATTTTTATATATTTTTCTAAAAAAGTGTTGGGTCTACAATATAATCTTACACAAGGAAGTTTACATGCTGATATGTCTTAATATAATATGTTATATTTCAAACTAAAGTTTTGCAATATGATGAAACACATTAAATAATCATTGTATAAACTTTCTTGTGTAAGATTTTAGTGTTAACAAAACATCTCTTTTAAATAATAGAAGAGTGCATATCCCGTACCATTTCGACAAACAGAACCTTCTATATATATATAACTTCCGGTTCCAACGAATCCATTTCAGATTCTTTGTTGAGATGGATTACAAATTTACGCTATAAAATCAGTGTTGTATATAGTTCAGCTATATAAAGTCAAATATTCCAGAACACATATATATAAATATATAGGGCCGCTCATCTTTAACAGTTCTGCTCTAATATTCTAACATAGTTGGGGGAGTCTCGTAACTCGTTTTCTCATTTTCCATTATTGTAGTCCTTGCCGCCGCTTCTAGTCTCTCTCGCTTTCTTCCACTTCTGGACGTTTCTCAGCCTGGCATACATCTTTCGAATTCGATTAAGTTTCTGAGACTCTTCAGCAATCAAACTAGCTGTTGAGGAGTTCTCACTGAGGACCACTTCATACCCATCTCGGAAAGAGTCCATCCCTTCAGCAAGAAGTTGCCAGAACAAGCCGCCTATGGCTGCACCTCCTCCGCTAGCAGACGAATAAATTTGTGAGTAAACTGTGTTGAAAAGCTGGTCTCTTTGATTATTACCAGAATACTTCAAAGATTTTCCGAACTCAGCAAAGAGAACTGGCTTGCGCAGGATGTTCTGAGTGTCATGTATATGATCGTTGAGCCAACTGTTCAAAAATGAGAGTTGGCTTTCCTCATTCGAGCCTGATAACCTGCTCATCAAAGAAAATGAACCAATTCAGGAAATGGGTTTTAGTTAATTGTCGTCAGTGTTAAGCAGAAACCTTATTTTTTTACCCTACCATTGATCAGGATATGAATGAACCGTGGCAAAGTCAATCCCTGGGATTTGATTATTTGAAATGAAATCTGTTCCTACTTGAAAATTAGGATTCGATGACCCCTTTGATGCTCCATAAAAACCTTCCAGACCAACTTCTAGCAAGTGATTTCCATCTATGGATTTCAGGTAAGATGCCATCTCGGTAATCCAGGCCTGCCAGATAAAACATCGTTAGTGTAACCAAATAGTTCCTAATTAAAATCAACCTAATTTCGAAGCCTGGGCCACAGCCTAATAGCCAATAGGTTAGGTTTGCTTTACCCATTCAAGCAGCTAGGCAAAGAAATTATACTCCTTCAATTTCCAAATGGAAGGCGGGTAGACACCAACAGACAAGTGTAAACTTAAGGACCACCAAGCACAAGTGAGTTTAACAGGCCACCGACTCCACTTTAAAAACATGAGGTTTATCGGTTTTAAAGAAGAAAATTGCAGCCAAGTGATTGAAGAAAACTGAAAATGTGACCGTCCTAAATGACTATGAAATCATTTAAATGTATTAAAGAAAAATTTTAAGATTCCTAGCTACAATTGAGGCCTTCATCCATGTAAAAAGGTATAAAAAGGGAAAACCATTTTACTGCTGCAGTGCTAAAAGGGACTGAAAAATTTTCATTCAGAAAAAAAAGAAAGTTTCAGCACAGAAATATTGCGCATGAATGGGAAAAAACTGCTTAAGAAATTTTCGATCAAAAGAAAATTTTAGAAGCCCAGAGAGAGAGAGAGTTTGTAGCATAAATGCAAAAATTAAAGAGTCCTGGGAGGGGGGGTTTTGCTAACCTGAATGGTTTTTCCCGATGGATCGGAAGTGCATCTGGGCTCATTCATAAGCTCCCATGCCATTACGGTTGAGTCGTCTTTGTAAACAATTCCAGTCAGGCTGTTACGTCTTGTAAGAACAGTCTATAACACAATACCACAAGCTATTATCAGTTAAATCCAATATCATCTTTCGTCACAATTAAAATGCCAAGGAACGACAAATAATATACGAGGAATTAAGCAGTGTTTTCCTATGTGGGGAATGGGTTTTTCTTATTTTTCTAACTTTCTGTGGTCTGCAATTCACCATTTTCCAGACTATTAACAAATTAATTAATGCAAAATAAACCCAATAAGAATGTGAAATTTTGTAATATATATACAGCTTAAATCATTGGAGAGAAAGAGAGAGGAATGATGTAATCGACCTTGATATGGTTCTTGTAGTAACCCTTCGCTACAGAGTTGGTGAAGAAATCGTCGTCAGATGTAATGGACTGGCCCTGACTTCTTGCCCAGTCCACGTACTGTTTCTTTCCTCCAAGGTTCTCGTAGTTATTCACCAAACTCAAAATCAGCTTAATCCCATTCTTTCTGGCTTCAGATATTACAAAATCCAACCCCTATACAGCAAAAACAGGGAAAGCTTTAAAAACGAAAATATAAACAAATAAATGTTTGGATTAAGAGGGAACAAATATTTTTTAATTAAGAAAAAAATGGAAGAATCAAAACTAAGACCTGGAACATCTGTTCATTGTAGGAGCCAGGAGAGTCTTGCAGAGGCCTATAACCTCCATCACTAAAAGCCCAAGTTCTTGCTATTGTGAGGCCATGTTTCGTAGCTTCTTGAAAGGCAGAAGAGACCTTGTCTCTCTGAGATGTGTCGGAGGCCACGTACATTAGCCAGTACGCATTGAATCCATTTGCATAGTAGGGGCTCCCATTCAACATAAGCTGGACCCCTCTGGTTTTCACAAATCCATCGTCTGCTCCGACATGTTGGAAAACACCATGGTTTTGGACCAAAATAAGAACTACGAGCGCCAAACCCAAATGCTTCATCTTCTTGGCACTAATGCCTGATCTATATCTGCTTCTTTGCTAAACCCAATAAAAAGATTTCCTGCTAAAGATTATAAAATGAAGTTTGTGCCATATATAGATGGATTCGCTTAAAAAAAGGTCTGTAGTTGGGTTTTGTTTTTTTCTCTTTTTGTTGCAGTAATTATAATGTCTTCCATTGTTTTCCTCTATGCGGTTTAAACGATTAGCCAAATATATCCTTGCCGTGTGTGATGGTCTGGACAAAGAATAGGGGTAGCATTGTCTAAATGGTGGGGGCAATAACCATTCGACCACCAATAACTGCAGGCTCTTTTTGGAACGGAGTAATACTACATATAAATCTCGTATTTATTATATTTTTTAAATTAATTGCACACGTAATACATTTACGACCGTAATTATCGTTTTTCTCTAAATTTTTACACAAAGTGTCTGTCAAACACTGAAAAACTCAAAATATCTAATCTAGTACAACCTATAATGTGGAAGGAAAATGATTTACGTACAGCATTTTTTATTTTATTTTATATAATTATATTTTAAATTAGGGTTAATTTTATAAAATATTTTATAATCTTACAACATAGTTGTAAAACATATTTAAAAAATATGTACTCGTGTCAAAAACTCTATCTCACTCTTGTTTAAAATGATAAATATAAGAATTAATTAATGAAATATGTAGGATAATATGACATGAATACTTGGATAAGGATGAAATGTGGTTAAAGTTAAACCATGAATCCAGCACTCGACAACGTCAAATTCTGTGGAAAAGATACGTGCTTTCCAACCAAATAACATGGCCTTACATGTGTCGACATTTCATATGAGTATGGTGTGCCATATCTTAAGGGTTAGACCCATTTTTATATGGTGAAAGGAGCTTCCACGATTATGCCCAGATCGACGGAAATAGTTCATTCTTTATAGTTGATCCCCCTATAAGCAAGAAAATTATGGTTTATATGAAGGACTACCTTATTATAGTGCGTATTTATTGTATAAACGATTCAAAACAATACTTGCCTATTCCTTTAATTGGTAATTAATTTCGACTTTATTGTGTTTGCTTTGCCATATGGGTTTGGGAATTTTTGAACTTTATATATCCCTTCGATATTTTGACGGAAAGTGCGCTCAAAGCTGGCTATTCGAAATAGTGGCGCACATCAAGGCGAAATTTCGTGCTGTGGACTCTGCAAGGAAGTGATCTTCTACAGCAGTTTGTTGAGGAAATAACACGTGGAACACGACAATTAGTCCTAGGAAAATGACCTCTTTTGACTGTGTAACATCGGGAGATCGTGCTCGATGATCGCAAGAGTAATTGAAATGCTGAGTGGAGGGTTGTAGAGAGGAACGGTATTGATGGAAGGAGAACTCTCGAGACTTTTAGAATGACGTAAATGGAGACAAACCCAAAAATTCAAACGCGCAATGGAAAAGTAAAAGACAGTCACTAACCAAAGCAAAGAATAAGAGAGAGAGCATAAATCACGGGAAAGTTCTTTGTTTCGATGCGGTGGATTGAACGATGAGATAATTTTAGTTGTGTTAAATAAAATATTATTTTTTAATATTTAAAAAAATTAAATTATTTATTATATTTTATATTAAAATTTTTAAAAATTATAATAATAAAATAAAATAAAATAAAACGAAGCCATCCATCCAAATAGGATCTAATTGGTCATTTTGTGGTCACAACCCACTTGGTGGGTCGGCATCAATCCCTCTCTTGTCTTCCAAATTAAACATAACGTTGAAATCCTCAGTACTCTTAACATGGCTCACGGCCCTAATATTTTACTTTCTTTAAATGATAAATAAATTGTTGTTGTTTATAATGGATTTCAAATGTAATTTAACTATTCCTTTTGAAATATAAATATAGACGTAATTTGAACTAATTTTCATTGGACCATTGTAAATGATATCGGGATTTACCCAATAACGCAATGTGCCATGTGGTGCTGTGCTGGACATCAATGCAGCATGAGTCTCGATATGTATATACACGTGATTAAGAGAGATTGTAGCGTTTCACTAATATTTTTGTAAGAGGAGTGCTTAATTATAAAGAAATTTTATAAAAATAAATTCATAAACTAATATAATTTTATATGATACGTTAGATTTATTTTACAATAAAAATAATTTTACAATCTAACGTACTACGTTAAGCCACGTCAATTTATAAATTTATTTTTATGAAATTTCTTTATGGCTAAAATATTTCTGATGTTGCAAATAACAAAAAGTATTTTAGTTTTGATTTTACAAAATAAGTTTTACATAATATAATTCCTGCTTGATTATGTTGTTGCAATGATCAATTCTATAAACTTTTAGTTTTGATGTTAAAATAGTATGTCTAAATTAATGGCATTTCTCATCAATATATATATATATTTAAAAAAAAAGGCATTTTAACTTTGCAAACATCATGCGTGAAGCTGTTTGCACTTAATTTATGTATATGACGACATTGTCACGTGGATTAGATACTAACACCCACCGGCCACGAGAACATTGCACGTGGATTGTAAACAATATTAATGTCACAACAGTATTGGAAGATGAATAATGATATTCATGCTACATGATCATTATGATATGTTGCTTCGAAAACAAAAAAGAGAAAGCAAAGGAAGAAGGAAACATGGTGTCACTGCCATTATAACGTCATCAATTTCTAAAAACATGGTTTTTTTTTTGTGGGATGAATTTACAATATGGTCATGCATTTATTGATGGACATAAAATTCGTACAAAATTAACTCCACCCACACGGGCACACTGATCTCCCCTGTCTCTCTCTCTCTCTCTCGGCTCATAAAAGAGGGAGGAAAATGCCGAAAGCATCCCATACGTGTCAGAAGAACCGTCCCAGCCTCAACTTCTACCAGAAATTTTGTTAGCGGTGCATGTGAACCTAATCTACCGACGTGGTATGAAGATTTCTATACAATAATTAAAAAAAACCACATTTTTATGTTCCCAAATGGACAGGATAATAACTTTCTTTTTGTGTTATTTAGTGCGTATCCGATCTTGATGAATTTTTCGAGCACCGACGTAATTAACGAAGGAAAATGTTAATTTACCTTCTGAATTTTCTCTCTAGATTTGACTTTGACGGTTAGTGTATTTTATTTTTTAAAATGTTTAGAAAAATACTTCAGTGATTTATGTATTTTAAAAATAATAATGCTAAAAAATATTAAAATATATATATATATATATTTTAAAAAAAAGTAGATTCTACTGGCGGTATGCCCAACAGTAAAATGTGTCACAATAGCATCAGGCCATTAACAAATGCTTCAACTATTGAAGCACGGTTTGCAGCACTCCCCAATTCTGCGGGCCGTGTCAGGTCCTGAGTAGCGCTGGATAGCGATTCACTGTTAAACAATGTTTTGAATATTGTTTCGAATGTCTACTTGTACCGTTTTGAAATAATTAATATATAAATAAATTATATTTTAAAATAATAAATTATATATAAATAAATTATATATAATACATAGATATATAAATTATAAATAATTTAGTTTGAATTGTGAGTCAAAAAATAAATTTATATTTAAAAAAAATGAAAAAAAAAAAAAAAAACTGAAATATTGGTTGGTACGGTCAAAATACAGGCTAGTACAGATTGAAATATCAACCGGTACAACCAGTATTTGAGCCGGTATGAAATATATATAATATCTATACTGAACCAGTGACCGGTACGACAAATACCAACCTATACAGAAAGGTATTCAAAACAACGCTGTTAAAGAGTTAATTTTTTTTATATAAATATTATATTTACTATTTTTTTTAAATGATTGGAGAACACATACTACAAATATCATTTGGAATATAAATGTACGTGCATATTAAGCGATATTGGCAATGCACGACTGCTGCTACTACTACTAAGTCCTAGATTAATGTATATTTATCAGACTACAGAGAAAGAGCAAGAGAACTGTTGACACATCATGTGTCTTTGTAATATGTTTTGTAGACAGATATTGAGCAGAGGACTCTTTTGTTATTTGGGATGCAGACTACTTGGACTGTCATATCACGTCCCTTGGGCTCCAAAACGATACAAAAGTACTGAATATAAATGAAAAGGCATCAACAGATAGACATTATGGGAGGAACTCGTGAATCTGCAACAGCCATGCATATTTTTCTTTTGAAATTGATAAATGGGTCCTTTATTTTTCGCATATTTTCTTTTATAGCAAGTTGGATTTCAATCCTCCTTTTCTTTTGGAAGAAAGAAAAGAACAGCGAGCATGGTAACAAAACTGGGTGTTGCTGCTTGTTAGGGCTCAAATATAAAAGTTTGGGGTCGGCCCAGACGTTAAGCGGACTGCGATCTTTTTGAAGTATATTATTGGGTATCGCTTGTTCGGCTCAAATTTACAAGTTTAGGCCCAACCTCAACTGCATTAAGCGGACTGTGATCTTTGAGCTCGTGCCCAACTTAACCAGTATTGGGCCATTGGCCTCAAAGTCAATGGGGGGATCCGATAAGAATTGGTACGGTTCGGATTGGAGTGAATTCAGATCAATCTGAATTAATAATTGGATAAATTCGGGTCAACTCTTGAGTGGCTCGATTAATATCGGATCGATTTGAATTGACAAAACTCCAATTAATTTTCTTTTAAATCTACTGCAATTCTTTAAAAAAATAAGTTTGCGCAGCCCATTGTTAGTTGAGCAATGGTACACAATCTTTCTAATCTTCACATATCTTATTTTTTAAAATTTTTAAAATTTTTTTTTGAGTTTATTATTTTTAAATTAATTCAATTCTTCTATTCATTATTTATATATTAAATATTTGATAAAATAATAAAATTAAAAAAATTATGATATGCGGAGGTTTTGTAAATAGTAATAAGTTTTGTACAATTTTATTTGTCAGCTTCAAGAGCCGAATGGAAAGGAAATGGGACCAATATAGTTTATCTACTCATGTCGCCTTGTAACATTTACATTTACTTTAGTAAGAAAACGGAATCATTAAAGCAGACGTGATCCTTGAGACGTACAACCAGATAAATGATTGTTATCTCGATATTAGGGATTCATTGGTACTGTGAATCTTCTTGACATAAGATACCAATCTCTACTCTCTCCCTTTATCTTTAAAAAAAAGACAAAAACAAAAAAGTCCTTGTATCTCATAGCTGGTTTAAATAGTAATATGAGGTAAAATAATTTTAGATAAATTAAATAAAATATTATTATAATATAATTTTTTAATAATATAATTATTTTAAAATTAAAAAAATTTAATTATTAATTACATTTTATATAAAAATTTAATAAAATTATAATAATAAAATGAGATAAAACCATCTTTAAATCTAAACAGGAGGTTACAAATTAAGTGCTCCTTTAAGTATTATGATAATATGGATGAAAGGAAAGATCCCACCTTACTAATAGTTAAACCTTTGCGAATTTTCGAAAATGCCTAATGCTACTTAAAAATCAAATAAAATCATGTGTAATTATTGTTCAGATGACTTTAACCCTTCACCGATAGAATGAAGGTCACGCAACTACCGGTCAGAGCTACTGACAAAACCTTAATTTGTTTGGCACTTAACGAAAAGAAAAAATCTTCATAATTTTTTACTATTTATATAATTTTTATACACTATATTTTTTTTTTAATTTTTATTTTTTTATTAAATATTTATTATATAAATAATGAATAGAAATTTTTAAATAATTTTAAAAAAATAAATTCAAAATTTTTTTAAAAAAAATATAAAATGTAAAATATAGAAAAGATTATATAACAAAACTTTAGCAAAAAAACGTTGAATGTTGGCCAGGAAGTAACAGTATGTTAGGATTACCGATAATTCTATGTATGATTCTTAATTATAAGTCTTGTGTAATTTTTTTTATAAAACATTGAACTTTATAAAAAAAAAAAAAAATTCACACATTTTTATTCGTCTCATCCCATTTTTTTCGGGAATCTTTGTAAAAATCATGATATATATATATATATATATATATACACGTTGACGTCGGTTGTCAAAATCAAAGTTTGTAAATCGTTGGTATGGCCAGAAGATACGCCAACGTGCCATAATTGTCAGGTGATCACGTGTGGGTAGTTTGAGCTGAAAAAACAGAAGCAAGGTGTTAGATAGATAGGATCACAAGAAACCACACTAATATCGTACTTCACGAGTCGTCGTCAATCACGTCGATCTCATTATATTGTCTTACTCAGATTTTTTCTTTTTTAATAAAAAGAAGCATGGATTCGCAGTCGGAGACAGTTTGCGTGACCGGCGCGTCTGGTTTCATCGGATCATGGCTGGTCATGAGGCTCCTAGAGCGTGGTTACACTGTTCGAGCCACCGTACGCGACCCAGGTTCGGTCTGGTCTCACGCCGTTAAGTAAAAATTGTGCAGTTTGGAAAAAATAATAACGATTTTTTTTTTGGTTTGGTGGGGTGGGGTGTCGGGTCTGGTGGTGAATATGAAGAAGGTCAAGCATTTGGTGGAATTGCCCAAAGCACAGACGCACCTAACACTCTGGAAGGCTGACCTGGCTGACGAAGGAAGCTTTGACGCCGCCATTGAAGGGTGTACCGGAGTGTTTCACGTGGCCACGCCTATGGACTTCGAGTCCAAGGACCCCGAGGTGTGTGTGCGACCTGTATATTTTGGTTTTTCTTAGCCCATTTACTAGTATTATATAATTTTAGGATGTTTATATTATTATCATTTTTACCTCACGTGGTAGTAGTATATATTTTATGAAAAATGATATAATTACAATAAATTATAACTATTTAACTACTATATAATAAAATAATATTTTTTAATTTCAAACACTTTAAAATAAAAGAAGAAGTCAGAAAATTATAAAATATTATTTTATTATTAAATTGCAGAGAAGTTGTTGTGTTAAGTAGTAGCAAATTTATCATTTTTTATAGAAAATGATACGCATACAACTATTTTTATAATTATATTTTAAAAGAATTGTATTTTTATAAAATAATTTATAAAAATAATATATTTTTTAAAAAAATATCATCATTTTAAAACATATTTCCAGATTTTTTTTTTTAAATTGTATGAATGTCATTACTCTCTTAATAAACCCTTTAATATTGTGGATATACATGCAAGTAATCCTTGAGGCTTTACGAGTAAACCTCTATATATAGTATTATAGTTAAGATTCTCTATCATTTTGAGAGAGATAAACACAGACATATATGCAGCAGGCTTCACAGCATTAAGGTTGGGTTTGGATAAACGGTTCAGATGAGATGAAATATTTTAAATAATAATTTAATAAAATATTATTAGAATATATTTTTTAATATTATTTTTATATAAAAATTTAAGAAAATTATAATGATTGAGATAAGATGAAATAAAAAGACTATGTATTCAAACTGAGCCTGAAATGTTATCAGTAAATAATGCAGATCCCATTATATTTTATGATGGGACTCACACGAACATATTAAAAATGTTCGATTAGAACATTGCTAATGGGTTGCATAATCAACTATGGGATGGTTAGATGAAATAATGTTTTATTATATTTGAGGAAGTTGTTTTTATAGCGTTAGTGATGCCTTAACCGCAAAGTAGGCTTTGTTTGTTTACACGGATATTGACAATTTGACATAATGTTCTGGTTGTCAAATTTCTGGACTGACTTGTGTACCGATTCATCCAATTTTAAAATCATACGTGAATAAATAAGAAAAGAAAATTTTAACTCGGTTAATTAAATACCTATTTTAATTTATTATTTAACTGAGTAAGTAAATGGTTGTTCGATCTGCAGAATGAAGTGATAAAGCCAACGGTCAACGGCGTGTTAAGCATCATGAAAGCATGCGTCCAGGCAAAAACCGTTCGCAGGCTTGTCTTCACATCATCCGCTGGAGCCCTTGATGTTTCAGAGCACCAAAGGCCAGTCTATGATGAAAGCTGCTGGAGTGATGTTGAATTTTGCAGGGCCAAAAAGATGACTGGATGGGTCAGTTTTCCCACCCCTTATCTCACCCAACACATTTCACAACATATTTTATAATATATAATGTAAAAAATAATATTTTTGTAAAATACTCCATATTTAAAAATATTATTGTGAAAAGTGACGCTGTTTACCATTTTTCTTAAAAAAAAAAACATTCTTCTAAACAGATATTTAATGACGCATCTATCTATCTTTCTTTTTATTTTTCTTTATATTGGACAATCTGACTTGATAAAGAAATTAGAGAAGATTTCAATTAATATTGTATATCCATGATACCATGTAAAGATTAGTGTCTGACAACATTTTGTAAAGCCTCCCCGCCAATAGTATAGGAGAGAATATCAACTCAGACAAATTTTAGACTGAAGATTAGACTTGGCATCTTAAAATTTTGAAAGTTTTTCGAATGCCCAGATGTACTTTGTGTCAAAGACACTGGCTGAGCAAGCCGCATGGAAGTTTGCCAAAGAGAACAACTTGGACTTCGTCAGTGTGATACCCCCTCTAGTGGTTGGACCATTTCTCATGCCCTCAATGCCACCAAGTCTCATTACCGCGCTATCCCCTATCACTGGTACAAATCGGCATGCCCTTGTTTATCATAATGATAATCCATACCTGGTTTGGGTACAGCTCCTGTTATCCGACATTCAACAGGAACTGGACCTAAGCCTAGTTGGTCCCTTATATCACAATAATGTGTTTAACTGCAGGGAATGAAGCTCATTATTCGATCATAAAGCAAGGCCAATTTGTTCACTTGGATGACCTTTGCATGGGCCACATTTATCTATTTGAGCACCCCAAGGCAGAGGGCAGGTATCTTTGCTCCGCATGCGATGCTACCATTCTTGATGTTGCAAAATTGCTCAGAGAAAAATTCCCAGAGTACAATGTCCCCACAAAGTAAGCGCTAGTCCCCCGCCGTCCTGACATTTTTGCATTCGTTTTTGTCTTTAATGTCTTCCATAAAGCTGTAAGTTCGAGTCTAATTGGGCATTGAATGCTCAGATTCAAGGGTGTGGACGAGAGCTTGGAGATTGTCTCTTTCAATTCAAAAAAGATTAAAGATTTGGGGTTTCAGTTCAAGTACAGCTTGGAGGACATGTTTGTGCAAGCGGTCCAAACATGCCGAGCCAAGGGATTGCTTCCTCTGGTGGCTGAAAAAACTCTTGACGGCACAAACTAAGGTTGTAAGTGTTGTACGTGTAACATGTATTCTGGTACTCAAAGTAATGGTCTTTTATAATCTCTTATAATGAGATCAGGGCTATCTCCCGTTGTGGTCCTCAAGGGGAGAATTTGAGAGTTGTATGAACTGATGGTTTGTAATGTAAATTTGTTTGTGGCATCCAATACCTCCTCAAATTATTACGATTGTAACCTTCAACGTGGAGTAGTGCAGGGCATGAAGGATCTAGCATCTTCTAAAAACAGTCCAATTTATGATCCTACTTGCAACCATCCAATAAAAAAGTGCCACTTCATAATAAACATTAAAATATATTTTAAATTTAATGTTTCATCTATTTTAAATTTTACATAATCACCTTTCACTTAAAATATTGTTGTAAAAATGATTGTTTCCCATTTACTAATCTTTAAAAAGTTCTAGTCTCACCTCGGTGCCCTCGTTCTGACGACTATGCACTGTATTCTATTTTGTATTCTGTTTTGATTTGTGCATGATTCGTAGAGTACTTCATCGATTTAATTAGGAGCGGTTTTAAGCCTCAACTTGGAGATAGTCCTGTTAAGAAATGGAGTGGGAGCTATGCTGATTTTCCAAGTTTGTGGTTTGATTTTCTTGACAGATTAGATAGTGACAGTTTGGATTTGATCTCTGATATATGTTATAGACACTGGACTAGAAGGAATCAATTTATTTTTGACAACCAATTCACTAGTTTATCAATGGTGCTAAAGTTAGCTGCTTCTGATATAGAGATTTTCAAAAATGCAAGAATTGCTACAAGTATACGGGAAGAGAATGGTTTTTCAAATCATGCCGCAAGCCCTTCAAGTGGTGCTAGAAGAGAATGGAAGGCTCCTGCTCCAGGTTGGATGAAAGTGAATTTAGATGTTGGTTGTGATAAGGTCCAGCAGAATATGGGCATTGGTATGGTCATTAGAGATTTCTTAGGTGATCTACAAGTGATGCTTGCTACTCCCAGATCCTTTGTTCCCTCTGCATACCTAGCTGAGTATTCTGCTCTACTAAGGGTTGTTTCTTTGTGTCATGAACTGGATTTTGAATCGGTTGAATATGAAAGTGATGCTAAGAATGTTGTGGATGCAGTCAATGCAGATAACTCAAATTTGTCATGGTCAGGCCAAATAATTGAAGACATAAGGCACAAAATGGCTTGGCACCAAACTTGGAAACTATCATTTATTCGAAGGGAAGGCAACAAAGCTGCCCATGTTATGGCAAAGTATGCTTATTGCTTTGTCTCTTGATAGTGAGTCAGTCTAGATGGAGGAGGGACCAGATGTGGTCCTTCCTAATATTGTTTACAATAAGTCTTGTATTAGTTTATTTATGAAATGAAGTTTATCTCTTTTAAAAAAAAAACTTGAATATGACTCGCTAGGAGTACTAGCATCAGTATGGTCAAAGTTTTATGCAAATTTGGTTAATATGCCACTTTTTCGCTTTTATTTGTCTACTCAAAATTTTAAATTAATTTTTAATTTTCATATACTTTCCAATGTATATTTTATTTTTCATTTTCATACTTTCTAATAACCTATACATCAAAATACATAAAATCTGTCTAACAACCTAAATTAATTTTATGATCAAGCAAAAAGCATCAAAATATGTAAAAACAAATCACTTTGAATCTCGCATATCAACAACTTAAAAAAATGATAAATACACAATATCTTTTATAATACCTTACACAATTATGTTTTAAATAATAAATAATAAATATCTCATAAAAATAAAGTCACTTCAAAAAAAAAATCCTTAATCTAAAATGGGGAGGAAAGAAGATGATCGTTTATTAAAGGAGGAATGAGGAAAAAAAAACTATAAATATGGCTTGCCGAAAGTTACGTTGTTAGAGAACTCAGCGAAATACCTCAAGCACAGCTTATTGAATTGTTCTACAAGTTTATCTAGCCTGAACAAATAATCCAGCAAGTCTCAAGCATCTCCTCTTGATGTGAAGTATCTTACATAAAATGAACTAGAGTAATACTCAATAAATCTACAGTCTAGATACTTTTCCAAGAGAGAACAAAAAAGAGAGATTTTGTATATTTTTTTTTAAATAATCTGAGAACCATTTTAGGGGGACTATATATAGCCTTTCCTGTGCATTTCATATGGTTAAACCAATAAAGTGATCGTTTGTCACTTTAACTCTTAAGCATGTAAGCCATGAGACATGTTGTGGAACATGAGGAGGGGTTTGCTCATATGGGTGCTCCTCCAACTTATATCTCCCACTCGCACACAGTGGGCAAGACCCAAAGTTTGCATCTCGTTAACGTTCTCAATCTTATTCATACAAGCAAATAGGTTGTGCGACCACTAAGCACACCTGCAAAAACAAATGTGAGAGCATTATACTAAATCTCTCTAAAAGAAGATCGGCATAGCAACATCCCTAAAGTGTCTTATCATGTCCTAAACTCATTAGAGATCATTAGATCAAGTATTTTCGAATCCTACTAAGTTAAAAACTCAAAACAATGCTTGATTATCTCCAAATCATTTCAATGTGTTCACAACCTTTGCTACCAATGTGTGTTGTCATAGTTCAACGTCGGCAAACTAGGGTGGGCAGCAGCCCCCACACCTGGTTGCCCCGCCCGTTCGCCCCACCTCCACCCCGCATCTAACCCCCTAGTGGGGGCGAGTAGGGCCCAACTGCCGTAAAGGCAGCCTCAACCGCAGACGCAGCTGCATCCTCACCCTTAGCTGTCGAGACACAACTCTGTCTAGAAACAAGGTGGTGTCGCACCACCTTTTTGGTGTGTGATGTGCCACTGAGGGGTGCGGGTGCCCACAACACCTTTGTGGTGCGTGAGCACCACCGCAATAAGTGATGCACTTGGGTGCACGTAGAGGCGGTTCAGTCTTAAAAAAATAAAACAAAACAAATGGCACCATCGCAGATCCAAAAATGGTAAACTTGGAACAACTAAAAAATATGCTTTGATATCAATGTTAGAGAACTCAATGGAATATCTCAAGCACAACTTATTGAAATACTCCACAATTTTATCTAGGTTAAACAAATAATCCAACAAATCTCAAGCGTCTCCTATTGATGGTAAAATATACTATGTAGAATGAACTAGAGTAATATTCAACAAATCCATAACCTAAATGCTAGGGGTGTAACCAGTCTGGTTCCATTTTAGACAAATTTTAAGACCGAACCGGTATGTACCGGTTTTGCATTTTCAAAAATCAATTACGCATTGATTACCTTCCTAAACCGGTACATCCGGTTTTATCGATTTCAGTCCGATTTGGTTTGATTTTTCAGTTTTAATAAAATGCAAATTTGAAAAAAAAAAAAACTGATTTAAAAATAGTATTAACTATATCATTATTTCATATGTAATTATTTAGTATAGTGATTTATATACTAATTTATATATAGACTTAAAGTATATTACTAATAGTAATATAGTATTAGGCCATAAAATGTAAATTATAATTAATATACATTATATACTAATGTACATTAGTATTACTAATTTACTAATGTATTATGTACTTATCAAAAAGGATATATTGAGAATTTTTTAGGCCATAAAAATTTGATAATAATATTTGAGTGATTTTCTTTCTTTTCTGGTAAATACTATTTTAATGATCTTATTTACAAATTTGGTATATAAATTCAAATTTTTTGATATTTAAGATTTTTTGTTTTCAATTGATGTGATTTAGCAATTTCAATTTAAAGTTTTACAATTTCAGTTTATTTTTTAAATTAATTTATATTATTATATATAATCTAAAATTATTATATATAATTAAAAAATAATTGAAAATGTATATTATATAAAACAAGTCCGGTCCAGGTCTAAAAAGCCTAGAACCGGAACCGAAACCAGACTGGTTTCCACTGGTCTGATCCGATTTCCCTTTTTTTTACACCCTACTAGATACTTTCACAAGAGAGAACAAAAAAAAAAAAAAACAGATTATGTATACTTTTTTTGGAATAATTTGATAACCATTCGAGGGAGGCTATATATAGCTCTCCATGTGCATTTCTTAGTGCTAGCCTTAAAAGCTAGCCTTTAAACTAATAAATTGGCCGTTAGCCACTTTAAGGTTAGGTTTGGGGAGTAAGATGATAATTTTTTTTTATTTTAGATGAAAGTTTAAAATATTATTTTTTAATATCATTATTGTTTTGAGATTTAAAAAAGTTGAATTGTTTATTATATTTTGTATAAAAATTTAAAAAAATTATAATGATGAGATGAAATGAGATGAAAATTTATGTTGTATCTTTAGTCTCAAACCTAACCTAACTCTTAAGCATGTAACGCATGTCATTTATATGCCGTTACGGCATAGGAAGATGGGTCTGACCATGTGAGCGCCTCTCCAACTTAATTGCATACATTAAGCTTAAATAAATGTAAAGATATTGTACCGTAAATTGATTGGGCTTATCTTATGACTACTCCAATGCGGAGGACTTTTGACAAAAGTTATGCAAAATTTGCACTGCAATGGCACATGCCTGCCGTTGCTCTAACGTCGTATCAGGATTTGTTGAAGATATTTCTGACCGTAAGAGGAGAGAGCCAGAGGGGTTGATCAGCGACACAGCTGGAGAGAAAGGATGCGTAAAACATGTGATTTTTGTCTTTGACAGTGAGTTTCCCTTTGTTGTGTTTCGTCTACGCACGATGGTAAACTTTAGGTCTCGTTTGTTTTTGAAAAACATCTCATTTCATCTCATCTCAATTTTATTATTATATTTTTTTCAATTTCAATATAAAATAAAATAAACAATTCAACTTTTTCAAATTTATCTCATTTTCTCTCACCTAATCATTACAACTTTCTCAAATTTCAATACAAAATAAAATAAATAATTCAACTCAACTCAACTCAACTCATCTAATCTCATCTCATCTATGAAAACAAACGAGTCCTTAATAAATCGCTCGTACCTTGACTGGCATTCATTTTATTTTTTCAACCTATATGAAATTACGAGATTGACACTAATTAATTAGGAGATGCATAGATGTATATGGCAATTATCTGCCCAATTTAATTTGTATTAAATATTGATTTGTATATGGCAATTATCTTCATCCAATATTCAATTTTATTTTATTAAATAGAGCATTTATAGATAAATTCGATCTCTTGACAACCTTTACACCCATTATCGATATAAATAAATTCTGGGTAACGATAGATTTATAATTTCTTTACAACTCATTTACCATCAATCAATAAAATCATCTCACTCTATTAAAAATAAATTTTAATGAAAAAATGATAGCCTTACTATTCAATTCTACTTTATTTATAACTTATCAAAAAAATAATATATTTTTTTTTAATGTAATGGGAGAACTTTCCTTATATATATATAGTTAGCTCACTTCCTCGTTTTTTTCAATACCAGCTACTTCCCTGAAACGTGCCTCTCTACCTCACTTATCATTCGGTATTTGCCCCTTTCAGGACTTTATGGACCTTTACCTGTTACTATGTGATGTAGGTCCCGTTTAGATTTATATTTGTTCTCAATTCATCTCAATACATTTCATATAATTTTTTTAATTTTTTTAATTTTAATAATATTTTTTTAATTTTTTACATCTCATTCAAATTTTTTTTAATTTTAAAATAATATTTTATTTAACTTTTAACTTTTATATCAATTTATCTCATGTTAACTCGTTATCTATTTTTTCATTTCAGTTGGTCTCTTTTCCTTCCCATTCTCTCTCTATTATTTTCTCAGTTTTGGTTCCCCCTTTCCGGCCTTTGTCTTGCTGCAGCCCAACGCTTTCAACTGAAAAGGAAAGGAAAATTTTATTAAAAAAAAGAAGAAGTCATTTTCGTATTAACATTCAGTTTGGGAGATGGGAAACCAGTTCAATTATTATTATTCGACTCATTCCATATTATATTGACCAAGAAATTTGACTTCAATGATTCAAATTGTAGAAAATATATAAAGTTGTGGATTGAAATTAATTTACGATTAGACTATTAGTATATTTTGCATTGCAAGATTCTTGGTTCATAAAACTATATCCAACAATCAATAGCGACTCGTCAATCGTCATCTTGTCTCTAGAAATGGTCATGCTGTCGAGGATTCAATTTTTTTAAATATACTAAGTGCTGCACTCTAGATGATATATTCCAATATTAAGAATTTGTTTAGATAGAAAAATGATCTCATCTCATCTCATCTTATCTTGTCATCATGATCTAAATAATATGTTCACGTGAAATTTCTTGTGAATTAGTAAGAACCACTTTGCAAACACTCATGGATACTGACCAATAGTAAACTAATACGGTGAGGAAAAGATAAATACAATTATAATATTTTTGTGTCGATTATCTTCAATCTTGAAATCTTTTAATTCAAACAATTAATGGATCCGTAAAACCCGATCAATAAATTTTAATGAAAATTTCAAATCCGACGATCAATGAAATTGAAATTTGGAGCTCTCTCTAATTGGACGATCAGGCTGACGTTCCCCTCCACCACCCTTATCTACCCGATAGATTTCTTTAAATCTCAACCGACGGATTTAATTGTAGAAAATTTGTCATGCAATGAAAGTCAATAATTCGGAAACAAGAAAAAAATCCACCCATCAATTACGCAGATACAATAAAAATATAATTAAAAAAAAAAAACAACCTTACATTTTCTTTGAAACAGAAACGCATATTAAATATACAGGTTCTAGAAACAAAGAACGCCGCGCAATTATTATGAAACCGATTTTTTACCTACCTTAATGTTTTAATTTTATATAAATTTAACTACTCGTTATTCTTATACATTATATATTATTTTTATTTATTTTTAATTTATTTTTTAGTTTTATTATTTATAAATTAATTAAATTCTTATTCTCATCGTCTATACACTACATATTTATTAAGATAAAAAATTAAAAAATTATATATAATATATGATGTAAAAATGATAAATATAATTTTTTTATATATTAAGCAATGAAGTCATCGTAGAGGAAGGTACGTGATCTGGACAAACAGCCAATAGTGTTCGTTTAGGAAGCTGTACTTAAATCTCTATCATTGATATCATCCAGCTACCTATCAGCATCCACGTGCCAACCTCCCAGTTTTCACGTGCGGCGCGTTTGAGCTTACTTAACCAGTTAACCCCGCCAGAAAATAAACTAATAAAGAGAGTAGAGCTGTGAAGCCAAGTGGTGGTGTTGTAACTTGTGATTGGTCCCGATCCCAAAACAAAGGCAACGCCAATATTCTACTCCCTATATATATCTAACCAAGGCATTCTGAGACTGCTCGTGCCAAGTGCTCGCCATTTCAGAGCACTAATATTTTATTGCTCCATCTCCTTTATCTCTTTTGTTCGTTCGGAAGAAGAAGCAAAATTAGATGGGGTCCCAGAGCGAAACCGTTTGCGTCACGGGCGCCTCTGGCTTCATCGGGTCATGGCTAATCATGAGACTCCTCGAGCACGGTTACACCGTCCGAGCAACCGTGCGAGACCCAGGTCCCGATTCCACCTTTTTTTGTTATTTTTTTCTTTGACATTTGGTCGAATATAGCAGATCACCGTTGTCGTTATGATTGAACTTGATTTTTAGTGTTTTCTTGGGTTTGCAGATAATATAAAGAAGGTAAAGCATTTGCTGGAATTGCCAAAGGCGGAGACCCACATGACTCTGTGGAAGGCTGACCTCAACGAACCGGGAAGCTTCGATGAAGCCATTAAAGGGTGTACCGGAGTGTTCCATGTGGCTACACCCATGGACTTTGAGTCCAAGGACCCCGAGGTATGTATATATGAATTTGACCCTCCAAATTTATGAATCTGTATGATAGATACTACTGACTAGCGCTTTAATTACTAAGATAACGATGCGATCGTTCTTTGTTCCGACAAAGGAAAACATTGTAGTTCTGTATAGTTATGTTGTTTCTGGTACTTGCGAAGCCGTGATGGCTTGAGCATCAAGCGGCTGTGGTGGCCGGAGCCGAGAAGTAGTCTGGCACCAATGATTGAAGTCATTTTGATAAAGAGAAGAAGATGAAAACAGAAGTAAAAAAGAAAGCGAAAAAGAAAGACCACAGGAAATTAGGAGAGTCTCAGTTTCCCGTCTGTCCAAATACTTAGAATATTCTATCCATCTATGCAAGAACACCGAGAAAAGTGCTGCACACGAGCTCTGGTCCATACATGAGGCACCGTGCCTAAGTTTGGCTTGACGTGGCACGTGAACTTGCCACGTCAGCAATTAAAAGAAAACAAATTTTGAATAGAGAAATAAGGTTTCGAATCTGAGTTTCAAAACACATGTTTGAACATTCTATTGTTTGAAAACAACATGGGTAAGATGTTGTTCAAAAGTTCTACCAGCCATTTAGAAATTGGAAATAGCAGAGCAGTTGGCCCGAAAATAGACATAATCCGAAGTGAGAAAAGTTTCGATATTTTCTTTCCTTTAATACCAGCACAGATCATGAGAGAATAAATTAAAATAAAACTGCTGTACACATTACAGTACCACTCGGTTGAGCCACCATTTTAGGTTCTGTCTATAAAACTTCTCCTTGCAATCATTGCCTTGATAAGTTGGAATCCTAGGTTCATACTCACAACTGATCTCCCCTCATAACTACATGAGTTTATATATACCGTTCAAGAATATGTTTAATTACGACATGGATTTTCTTTTCAAAAATGAAAAGCAGACAGCTTATATAACTTTTTAAATTGTCTTTAACTTTTGATGCGTTTGAATTTCTTAAAAAAAAAATATTTAAGTCTATCCGTGCTCAATTATATTTTATATATATCAGTTTATAAAGACATAAATTACTTGAAATATCGAAACTCGTAAGGCAAATCGTGTCCACATTCATGTCCAACATTCATTGAGATGAATTACTTTTATTCTTTTGCAGAATGAAGTGATAAAGCCAACGATAGAAGGGTTGTTAGGCATCATGGAAGCATGTGTCAAAGCAAAAACTGTACGAAGAGTGGTATTCACATCTTCTGCAGGAACTGTGAATGTTGAAGAGCACCAAAAGCCAGTCTATGATGAAAGCTGCTGGAGTGATGTTGAGTTTTGCCGGGCCAAAAAGATGACCGGATGGGTCTGCACTTTTTTTTTTTATTTCTGTTGAAATTCTATTAGTACTGTAATCATTTCTATTCCTTAAATTGATTTTTTTTTTTTATCTGCAGATGTATTTCGTGTCCAAGACACTTGCTGAGCAAGCCGCATGGAAGTATGCCAAGGAAAACAACTTGGATTTCATCACTATTATCCCACCTCTTGTAGTTGGTCCTTTCATCATGCCGTCTATGCCACCAAGTCTTATAACCGGACTTTCCCCTATCACCGGTACACGTCGCTATTCTCCTTGTCCTCAATGGATTAATATTTCCTACAATTTTTCAATTTAAGCATGTTCTACAATTTGGAGAGAAATGTATACATCATGTAGATTCCCTTGTTTTAAAAGTTGAAGTCTACATGTTGTGGGGTTCACGGATGTTGTGTATCTCTTTCCAAATTGTAGAAGTTCTTTGTGTCAGAACATTATAGAAAGTCAAGTGAATGTACATTAATAATTAAAGAAAAATTCTTATTATCAGTCACTATTCACAACCCTACACCTCATACCCTATAAAAACACCCACACACTCTATGAAAAAGTTATAGGTGTGGGGTGTGAGAGTAAATAGTTGCTGATACATAGTATTCCTCGTAATTAAAACTAGTCCCTTAATTTTACACAAACACGTTCAATGTACAGGGAATGAAGCTCATTACTCGATCATAAAGCAAGGCCAATTCGTCCACTTGGATGACCTCTGTAATGCCCATATATATTTGTTTGAGCATCCTAAGGCAGAGGGGAGGTATATATGCAATGCTGTAGATGCTACCATTCACGATATTGCAAAATTGCTTAGAGAAAAGTACCCAGAATATAATGTTCCTACCAAGTAAGCCTTTCCCACCTTTGCTGGCATCTTGCATTAATTGCTTTCCTTCTTTATATATACATGTGTTACAAAACTGTGAGCTCGGTAACTGAGATAATCAAGCATTAATGATGCTGCTCAGGTTCAAAAATATCGATGATAACTTGGAGATTGTGTCGTTCTCTTCCAAGAAGGTAAAAGCCTTGGGATTTCAGTTCAAATACAGCTTGGAGGACATGTTTGTAGAAGCTGTGGAAACATGCCGAGAAAAGGGGTTGCTTCCCAAGGCTGCTGGCGATGAAAAGCATGTCAACGGCAACAACTAAGTCTGACTCTCATATTATATAACGCAGATGCAGCAGCTTGTGTGACATCATGGCTTATGTTTATGTTGGAATTAAAAATAAAATGTCTTTCAATTTGTGAGATGAGAGGTATCCGCTGATGAGATTTCCATCATTCCACGTGGTATTCACTCGACATTTAAGTACCTATTGTTCTGTTAAGTAGAATTTGATGGGAAAAACAAAAAAAATCTTTTTTTGGATGATATATAATGATATGTTGTTGGTAAATTTCTTTGTTTAGTAGCAGGTAAGACTTCATCACTTGGGATATAGTTTAGTTTAAATAATTAATTGATTTTATCAATTTAAACATCCAGGAGAAATGATGATTTAACATCACGTCAGAGTATTTTGAACGAATATGATAAGTGGTGGTTTAATACGGCATCAAAATATCTAAATTTGGTTATGTTAATTATAAGCTTAATATCTAACACACCACTTACCGTGAGACCATTTATGTTTTTTTATAAAAGAGTCAAAATATCAATACATTTTTATATAAATTGACGTGATAAACTTCTAACTAAATATGAAGCAGAGTCCCACAGTATGGCAAGTTGCAATGGTGAGACCAAATAAATGTCATCTAAAATAAGAAAACTATAAATAATTGAGAGCCGTACTTTAACACATGCTTTGCATATAAAAGCTTCTTTTTTTTTTTTTCCAGAAAAGGGGAGGTGGGGGGACCAGCGTAGCTACCCTCCTTGGACGTGACCATAAGAGCCCCTCCCTACTGTGGAATGTTCGGTTTGAGCCATAGCTACTTTCCAGAAGGGTGAGCCCGTCACCACAGCCCCACCAAGATGCCAGCTAGTCCAAGACCCATCCCATAGACCCTTGGTCAGGCACTACTACCACAAGCGGTTTCGACTTATGTCTTACTCGAACTCCTGACCTCGAGATTATGGAATACCAGCCCGTACCAACTGGGCTACCACCTTGGTGGTGCATATAAAAGCTTCTATTCGTTGGTGTGTTATTTAAGTGGATGAAGACGGATTAATCATGTGGGTTTTTCCCTATTCGTTGGTTCATGACATTGTACCAATCATTGCGGCAAGAATATTGCCTCAGGGTTGGACAAATGGTATTTGTATTTTTAAAATGTGTAAGTCTCGTACACTCTATTTAAAAAGTGTGTAAAGATAAAATACATATTAAAAAAAAAAAAATTATTATAGTACACTACACTCTTTTTTTAGAAGGAGTACGTGAGACTTATACACCTTAAGATTGTATCTAATATTATTCTACTATGATGTTTATATTTGTATTAGCGTGTAACACGATTAAGATTTTCTTAAATTCAAGTAACAATAAATATTATAATATACATTTTAAGTGTCTATTTATTTCTTATTCAAGATCTTTAAACTCAAATATTTAAAAAAAGAAAATTGTAATATCTAATAAAGTATATATCTGACATGATTTGATATTAGAATCAAGCTTTTAAGGCTTAAGTTAATGAAATTAAAAGGGGACGAACGTGTTCGATCGTTGTGATCAAAAGGCATATTTCTTTTTTTGTTTTTGAAAAGATCAAAAGGCATTTTTTTTTTTTTTTGAAAGGATCAAAAGGCATATTTCTTGTATTCTATAAAGAAAGTTTTTTAATATGGACCTTTGAGCATTCCGTTTATAATTGATTATTCATTAGGTTACGACTCCTGAAGATGCTCAAGGGATAAGGAAATCAACAAGAAAATTAGGGCTAATTATGTAAATACCGACGTGGATGTAAAGTTGTAAACCCTCTGTGTTCAGCCGTTTCCATAGTGATATACGGTACCCCACTGACAAAAACACCACTTGAGAAAGAGCTCAGCTTCTGTTTCAACCGACGTTACCAAACAGCAATGGCGGCGATTTCTTGTCACTGTTCTCCGATCGCCTCGGACAAGGTTTTACACTCTTCCTCACTCTCCTTTTCCTCCGGTCTCAATCTCCTACGACCTCCGAGACTCCACGGAAACAAGTTTTCAGGTATTTCCGTGTCTTCTCCAGCGTGCTTTCAAGCTCTTCGGCTACGGGTCTCATGCCAGACCTCATCTGCCACTTCGCCACCTGCATCCGCCGTCAATGTCCGAGGTCAATTATCATCTTCAGATTCCTTGATTATAACATTGAATACGAGGCTTTCTTTTGTGATTATATGTCTGATTTCTTCTTTTTTGGAACACACAGGTTTTGGGTTTTGTTAATGTGATTCGAGGCTTGCAACGTATTCAATTTTGTTTAAGATTCCTAATTATTTATGGTCTCTATAGTCTCGACAAAGGATAAATTTTTCATAATCATGGAAACATGGCTTAAAAATTGGTGTTTTCGGACAGTACAGATTTCTGCGTGTCTCTGCGAGTTGATGTCTGGTTTTTTGGTTGGTACTTATGGATGAGGTGCGACTGAGGGTTTCTGATTTGTAATTGATCATTAGTGGATCCACTTGTGGAACGATTTGGAATGTTCTATTAATTTATGATATCGAAGGGTTCTAAATCCCTTTCATAGTTGATAATGTTTTATCGGAGATGTTTGCCTTCTCTTTGTCATTTTATGTTTCATCAACACCCCCATCTCCACTTATGAGGATAGAAAATATGTTTCGCGATGGTTTGAGAATCCAAAGTAACATACTGTATGCTCTCTACTGCCGGTGTCTGAATTATGCTTTTTTTCTTAGTCCTTGCAACTGAACAAAGATGAATCGATTAATTTTGAGACGTGTGGTCCCTTGTAAAATCAGTTAAGATTTGGAGAATAAGGAATCTACAATTATCAAATATCCCATCTTTCTGGGTTGATTGCCTTGAGGTTGAATGTAAGATGGTTCTTGTGTGATTTTCATTGCCCAATATCATGTTTTGAAATATGAATTGTTGCAAATTGAGTAACCGTGAGCTATATTATATCTTTTATTTGTTTTCTGACTTGTTTACCTTTTCGTTTTCCTTATGTTACAGCAAAATCAGAGCTGAAAGATTTTCTGCACATTAGTGATTTTGACAAAGCTACTATTTTGAAGATCTTAGAACGGGCTGTAGAAGTCAAAGCGTTGCTAAAATCAGGAGAGAGAACATATCTCCCGTTCAAGGGGAAGACAATGGCTATGATCTTTGCAAAGCCATCAATGAGAACCCGGGTTTCTTTTGAGTCTGGCTTTGTCTTGCTAGGAGGCCATGCTATCTATTTGGGACCTGATGATATTCAGATGGGTAAGCGAGAGGAAACTCGTGATGTTGCACGTGTTTTGTCTTGCTATAATGACATTATTATGGCACGTGTCTTTGCTCATCAGGTATGCTGGTGAGTTTTTTTTAATGGTCGTTTAATAATTTTATTGGATGTATGAGTTTGAACCTTTCTTTTCTGGTGTGTGTGTGTATTTCAAAGCAATTGATCTTGCATATTTATATGCTATTACTTGTTCCATTTGCAGGACATTCTTGATCTTGCTAAACATGCAAGTGTTCCTGTCGTTAATGGCCTCACAGACTACAATCATCCCTGCCAAATAATGGCTGATGTCCTCACTATAATTGAACACATCGGTCAATTGGAAGGAACCAAGGTCAGCCCATGGTTCTGTTAGTTTAATACATCTGGCTGTTATTTGTCTTGCCACATTCTGAATATAATTTCTGGCCGTGTATTTCTTGTCTGATCTGACTTGATGGCAATGAATCATTCAGGTCGTCTATGTAGGAGATGGAAATAACATTGTGCACTCTTGGTTGTTGATGGCATCGGTTATCCCCTTCCATTTTGTTTGTGCCTGCCCCAAAGGTTTTGAACCAGATGAGAAAACAGTTGAGAAGGCACGGCAGGCTGGAATCAGCAAGATAGAAATAACAAATGACCCAAAGGAAGCTGTTAGAGGGGCTGATGTTGTTTACTCAGATGTATGGGCCAGCATGGGTCAAAAGGAGGAGGCTGCTCATCGACGTAAAGTGTTCCAAAGCTTTCAGGTAAATGTTGTGGCAAAACTTCTTTTTTTTCCGAGAGGCATGCAAGTTATGGAAGTGTTACATTTTCTCTGCGAATAAATTTTCTGTCTCAGTTCATTTCAGTTGAAGATTTCAGATTAAAGTTACTGCAAGTGTTACAAGCACTTTCTTAGTTGTTTATGTGAGGGCACATTGTTTTAACTACTTGATTCAGGATGTGTACATTTTCAGCAGTAAGACACTGTAAATATGTTTGCCATCATACATCATCTTTCACCATAATACCTCTTTTTTTATCTTTTCATGTTTGAATCTTGAAAAATATTTGTGGTGATGGCAACAGTGCTATTGTATTTCTATTAGACTACTAAGCATGCTGCACGTTCTAGAATAAGTGACATCTATAGTACTAAATAAAATGGGCTTTTGTGGTAAATCCTTTAATCACTGCTAAAACAATAAGAGGATGAAAATGTTTGGATGCATTTGTATGCAGGTGGATGGAAATCTTATGAAGTTAGCAGGCTCGAAAGCATACTTCATGCATTGTTTGCCAGCAGAAAGAGGAGTAGAGGTGACTGATGAGGTTATTGAAGCTCCAAATTCCATTGTCTTCCCACAGGCTGAAAATCGCATGCATGCACAGAACGCTATAATGCTTCATCTTCTCGGCTACTAGATTGTGGGTTATGAAACTTTTTTATTTTATTATTATTATGGTTTTGTTTTTTAATTGGTGTCAGAGCATTTGAACTCAAAACATTATGCTTCGAAATGCACTTTCAAATGGTGCATATATTCAAGGAATATATATATCTTGCATGTTCTTGAGTTGCAAATTTGAATTTTAGCTTAGCAACTGAATGAATGTTTTTGTCGTTGCCTGGACGACTTCTCTTCTTAAAGTAACTTTTGGTTCTTGGCAAGTTTTGAGTTGATTCTTTAAACTTGGCATCTTCGGCTGCATTTTCTCCACTCTGAACGGCAAATATTTTCCCAAAACTCATATGTAGTTACAACTTTACAATTTGTGCCCAGGATTTGGCCGGACCAACAATAAGTCCAACCATTTGTTCTAATTGAATCAATTGGCTTGGGCGATAAAGTCCGGTTCCCGCCTACCGTTCTTCCACATTGAATCTGTTCCAAGCCTCCTGGACATAGAAAACCAAAAATAAAATAAATAAATGAAGAGAGCCACCGACACTGCCCACCGAGAAGGTTATTTTCAAAATTTTTTTTTTTTTGTCCTTTTCTTAATCTCCCAATCCTTGCGAATTTTAAAAAAATCACAACATTATTAAAAAACACTTAATCACTTAGTTAAAAAAAACAAAGTATCTCGGTAGATATACTCGGGACCCCAAGCATTTCTCAAAGAAAAAACAGTCCTAAAATGTCACTATTAATTAAAAGATTAAGCCCGGTTTGGATACAAAAAGATCTCAAACTTATCTCATCTGATCATTACAACTTTTCAAATTATCACACAAAATATAATATACAATTTAACTTTTTCAAATCTCAAAACAATAATAATATTCAAAAATAATATTCTAATAATGTTTTATTCAACTTTTATCTCAACTCAACTCATCTCAACTTACTATCCAAACCTCACCTAAATCACAACACCAATATCGTTTCTGCAAGGCTCGTATCCTCGAGTCTTATAATCTGTCCCAACGAGTATAAAATATAAATGAGAACAGGAAAGGCAGATAGATCTCTTTGAACATTTATATCTTCTTACATCAGTTCACAGTGCAGAGTGCTTAAGTTCATAGTCGTGTGAAAAAATGATCTGTTATAAAGATTAAAATGCAGATTGCACTTTCGTTGGTGGAAGTAAGGACTAGAAGCACCAGTTAGAACAATTTAGGGGGGTATCAATTTAGTATTGACTTGCTGCTGTCGAGCATCCATCACTTTCTTCCCTACCTGAATTTAATGTTTATGCTAACCCTGACCCAGATCTTCTACCTAATAACAATGCACAAGCAGCATCAGAAACGCACCTTTAGAAGATCAAAAACCTTTTCACAAGTGTACTTTTGCTGAATGCTTGCACCCCGCTGCTGCAACTTGTCAGGATGAACAAAAAGAGTAGCTTTACGGTAAGCTTTCTTTACAGCACTAGTGGCAATGATCTCTGTAAGAGGAATAGGCTGCCAACCACTATCAGACCCCAAGATCTGCCAGTGCAAACATCCAGTTAAATCGTACTGATTAAAGTGCTCAAGTTAGTGCCAACTGAGGCAGCTTGGAAGTTATTTCTCAGCATTAACATATATGTAAAGAAAATAGCAAAATAGAGAGTCAATTTTCATTGTTCAATATCAGAAACCAAGCATATTGTTCAAAGAAATATGCACTTAGTTTTATCAATGCATATGATTTGACAAGCAAAAAATCATGTGTTTTTTTTTTTTTTTTAATAAGTAATAAGATTTATTTATTATTTTTTCCATTTCTTTCTTCACGGCTTGCTGGTTATGAAACAATTTCAATCAATTCTGTTGAAGTTCACGCAAGAGAGTGTAAACTTTGCCAGCTTATTCATATTCCCCAACAAAAAGAATTGCTAGGGAATCCAGAGACCATACAATAAAAAGATGAAGAATACTTCAACAGCAAAAGGATTTCTTTTTGTTTTTCTGAAAGTAAGCAGAAAAAGAATATCAAGCATCTATTAGCCTACAAATATATTAATGTCAGGGAGATGCCCAGTCAATACAGCCACAAGATCCCAATGTTACACCATCCTATAAGAAGATAAGGTTACAGAAGTAAAAATCATAGATTTATGTTTCATTATAAAACATGGTATAAGGCTTGCACATACATATTGTAGAGTTGAAAGCAGAGCCCTCAAGTTCCCTTCCTTCCCGCTTGACCACCTTTTGACATCAGCATCAAGAGATTCCGCTAACCTCTGTCACAAAAATAAGGTTCAGATAGCAAGACTTAGGTCCTGCTGTAAATGCAATAATTTCTTTTACATTAATAGAACAGATCATACATTTCTCTCTGCCTGCTCCTTCTGGGCAAGAAGATCCCGCGTATTCTTCTCTGCAAGAGCTTTTGCCTGAATGAAAGCAGATAGAGCATTATGCAAATTTGTTACATGCTAGAGCACCTGCAGATGTAAATCTAAACAAAAACAGGAAGTATACAGCGCGTTCTGCTACTCGTTGATGCCTCTCAGACGTTTCTTTACACCTCTGAACTGATTCTTCATTAGCTCCATCAAATCTCTCAGTAGAGTGGGGAACTTCATTAAGAAAATATAATTTGGTCATAAGTAGGTCATCAGCAAGTACAGCTGAAGCCTCATATTAAGCAGTAAGCAGTAAGGGAGGATATGTCAAATATGACACACACCTTGACTTGAAGAGTGGGGGTATCTTGAATTGCTAGTAGAACTAGAGCCTTTATTCTGTGGTTCCTGCAGGAATTTCTATCAACTATTAATTTCCCATGCCATATGCCATTGGACAAACTTCATGGGAAATGAGTGAACTACGAGTTCAACAGATAAACGTACATTGTGTGAAAAGCTCTGCCTCCTTCCATTATCTCCGGAAGCACCAGAAAATCTCTCACCAACAGACTTTTCAGCCCGGTTTCTTGTCTCAGAGGCAGCCTTCTCGGACATTGCTCTTTCTAGAGCACGCTCTCGAGCCTCTGCAGTTGCTCTCTCTACAGCAGCACGCTCAGCTTTAAGTTTGGCTTCCATAGCCGCCTTCTCAGCTGATGACTTTTCATTAGCCACAGAAGTCTTCCCTAACTTTTCTCGCCCCTCCATCATCACCCTTCGACGAGCTTCGGCAGCTGCTTTCTCAGCAATAGCCCTTTCTTTGGCGTCAGCAAATGCCCTTTCACGAGCCTCGCGGATGGCTCTTTCAACAGCCATCTTCTCTCTCTCTCTTTCCCTTTCCCGCTCTTTTGCGTCATCAACGTTAAATTGTTCCTTTTCCAATTCCACATACTTTTGCTCGGCACCATTGCTTTCCTTCTCTTCCATTGTCACTGTCGATTGATGAGTCTCGATTTTTTCTGTAATCGGGGTTATTTTTATCTCGAGAGATGTTTCCACACTTTTGCCTTCCCCTTCAAAAATGTTAGGAATCTGAGCTGCTTTCACCTTGTTCCCATCATCATCGCATCTTTCCTCGCAGGCAGAGGTAGAATCATTCCCATCCTCTTCTTGATCTGCTTTCACCTTGTTCCCATCAACCCATTTTTCCTCGTGAGAAGATGTGGAATCATTCCTGTCTTCTTCCCAATCTGCTGTAACTTCACCTTCCTTGACATTCATATATATTTCCCCAAGTTCAGGAGCAAATTCTTCAATGTTCCTTCCCAGATTGAAGACTGTTTTGTGCTCTTCCACAACTAGGTAATTTTGCTTTTGTCCAAAGTTCATGTCAGTTTTAACAAAGTCCATTCCTTCTGACTCAAAGACAACAGTCTCTATCATATCTTTCATTTTCTGCTTTGTCTCAGCAAGTCTGAAGGTATTTTGAGGCAAACCAACTGTTTCTAGTATCTCCTTATCTTCCATGTCATTTGCCTCTTTAACTGATTCGACCTCTTTCCCATACTCTTTGTATTCAAAGAAAGCTGTATTTATTTCCATTATAATCATGTTCTCTTCATGTGCAGGTACCTCTAATGTTACTTCCACATCTTTATCATTTTCTTTTTTTCGGCTGGCTTCATAAGTTTTGCTTAGCTTCTTGAAGCCATCCTGCTTACACCCATCATCAGCAGTCTCAAGACTGTCCTTGTCACAAAGTGCTTCTTTAGTTGTTTTTACCTCAATTTCATCTTTAACACATTTCAACTCTTTTACATTCTCCTTCTGTTTAATGGAAGCCAAATCTACTTCAAATCTACTCCCATTCTCTTGTGCAAGTATTTCCACATCTCTATCATTTTCTTCTTGTCTGCTGGCTACATGATTTTTTCTTAGCTTCTTGCTTCCATCCTGTTTACATTCATCATCAGCCGTCCCAAGACTGTACTCATCAGGAAGGGCTTCTTCGGTTACTTTTACCTCATTTTCATCTTCAACACATTCCGACTCTTTTACATTCTGCTCCTGTTCAACAGAAGGCACGTTTACCTCAATTGTACTCCCATTCGGTACCTCTAAAGGTACTTCCACATGTTTATCATCCTGTTCTTGTGTGATGGCTTTGTGATTTTGGTTCACCTTCTCGGTTCCGTCCTGCTTACATCCATCATCAGCTGTCTCAAGACTGTCCTCATAACAAAAGGCTTCTTTGGTTTCTTTAACCTCATTTTTATCTTTAACAAATTCAGACTCTTTTACACTCTCCTTTTGTTTAATGAAGGCCTTATTTACTGCAATACCACTCCCATTCTCTTCATGTGCAGTTACCTCTAAAGTTAATTCCGCATCTTTATCTTTTTCTACATGTCTATTGACTTTCTGATTTTTGCTCAAGTTTTCACTTTCGTCCTTCTTACATGGATCATCAGCTACCTCAAGAAGGTTCTCCTCGTAATGAAGAGCTTCTTGGGCCACTCCCAATCTTTCTTGATCTTCTGCACTCTGATCAATATCTGTTTGTATCTTCTCAGCTTCTATCCATTCAAAAGTCTCCTTTTGTCTGTTCTCTCTCTCTTCAATCTGATAAGCATCCCCTTTAAGCAACCTCTCATTTTCTCCACCCTCTTGAAGCTTCTCATTTTCTTCCAAATCACTATTTGCTTCAAGACTCTTCCTATTTTCTTCCTCATCTTGGGAGTCATTAAATCTGGTCTCAGTTACTGCCTGCAAATGAACTTTGTTCAACCTTTTTTCAGTGTCTTCCCCAATGTACGCATCTTCCTCTTCCTTCTGAATGTCTTCCTCTTCACAAGCCCCTTTTCCTTTCTTTTCATTTCCCGCCCGCTCATGAGGCTCCAACCGCCCCTTTATGCTTTCATTTTCCTCAAACTCTTGGGTCTCAATGTTTTCCTCATAACATATTGCTTCCTTAAGATCTCGTAGTTTCTCTTCACATTTTTCATGTTCCCGGGATGCTTTAACTTTCTTCACAGATCCTTCCTGCTCCTGAATAACTCTTAATTTTACATAATCTTCATGATCATGAACCTGTTGAACTGATTTTAATTCACCTCCATGTTCTTCAATCTTAACAGCCGCTTCAACTACATTTATCTTCCTATCAATCACCTGCTTATGAGCCTCTACAACTGTATTTAATCTCTCACTACATTCTTCTGGCTTCTCAAAGCCTTCTTTCTTCGTATTGTCTGCCTGCTCAAACTCTAGTATTCCAGTGCTATCAAGTTCATAAAACTGTTCTGTTTCATCCGACGGTTTTGCTGTTGCCTGCCTATGATATGCTTGAGTTGATCTCGATTCTCTCCCGCAAGTTTCTCCAAAAGCTGCATTAGTGCCAAAAAGTGACTCCCTGTTTCCAATGTCAGAATTGTGGCCTGCTCTCATCATATTTTGCTTTCTCATGCCAGCAGAGACTTGCACTGGAGTATCCTCTTTTTCATATATATCTGGATCCTTCTGCTCTTTATATCTGTTTGCCTTTTTTGTAGCTTTACCCTCTTGTCTCAGGTCAGCTTTAAGGCCATAATTTCTGCTCAGATTTGCATGATTTTGAAGGCCTGCCTTCTTTCTTGCCATTGATTCTTTTACAATGTTCATCTTTGCTTGAGCCTCCTCTATTGCCTTCTTCAAAGTAGCCACCGAGGCAGCGGCAAATGAATTTGCATCTACTTCCTCATCGAAGTCTGGTAGTGAAGAAACATGTTCTGCACCGTCCAAATGAATCTCAGAATCCCAAAACTTTGCAGCCATTGATCTCTCTGAATCACACTTGCTACCTCCAAAATCAGGCAGTGGGATCGAGGATGGTGAGACTTTTGAAGAATGTCCATGGCCACATTCATTTGCACCAAATAACATATCAATTGAATTGGACCTATACTCATTGGATTTATTTTCAAGTGCAACACCACCTTCACACTTCTGTATACTAGCACCTCCAGCAGGAAGATCTGTCACAACTTTCGTGGAATGCACAGTTTCAGTTAACCCATCACTGAAAGCTTTCTTAATAAAAATGTCATTTACTGCAGAAGACACTGGCTTTTTGTCATCATTCATCTGCAAGGTAGTCATTTCATCAACTAAACATGTATAAGCAGGAACAGCATGAAGCTGAGCTATGTGGGTTTCCCCATTTGTCCCATTTTTGCCGCCTTGATTGACTTTATTGTATGATGTACTGAACTTCTTCACACCATCAAATGACTGATGAGATGCTTCATGTGAATTCATCTGGTTCTTTTCTTGACAATCAGAAGGATCTGCTGCTTGTGAAAAGGATCCTCTTTGAGCCGAACTCCTGATAATAACAAATAGATATGACAACAAGAAAAGGCCAACTTGAAGAAAGCTGTTTCATTCCTCTCAATTTCAATGCAGACGAGAAGAAAAAGAAAATACCAGTAAATAAGACAGAAGAATGAGCAGACAGATAAAACGACGAAACAGTTCACTATAATATATGTGCAAAAATATACAACAAACATCTAGCAAAATGAGATCTTATATGCATCCAGTCAATTCCAATCTCTTCGAGGGGAGAGATAAAGAGCCATGTCAAACAAAATCCAGCATCAATATCTTAGAGAAATCAATTACCAAAATAAAATATAAAAAAACGAGACACTATCAACAGACTGGCACTCCCAGACAGCCAGATACGGCATCCATGAATTTTTCTGAGCTGGATTGATTCCACAAGAAGGAGGCTGTCTCAGAATTCCTAGCAGACATATACCATACAAAGAAAGCAAATTATCTTCTTTCAGATTCTTCAGAAACAACTGGAAACTAATAAAGACCACTAACATGACTCTAATCTCCTGGAGAACCGTAAAAAACGCTAATGCAACTCAAACATCCATTCGAAGCCCCATCATATACTTGACTACTAACTAATTACTCAATGGATATCAGACACTTCTTCATAACTCAAAACCCAAATACATGCTTCATTTTGTTCACAAAATAACTACCGATCAAAAAAATTGTTCACAAAACAACAGAGATGAAAATCTACAATAAAAACTGGCCGCAAGTAGGAAAGCATGTTTTTAACTTCTGCGTTCCAAATTTGCAAAAATTATCTTCTCAGAACTTCCATTTCAGACAATCATATACTCAGCAACCAAGCCGAGCTTGAAGTTTCGCACTCTGAGACAAAGATACCCTCTAATAAAAGGCAGAGATTTAGTTTTTACCGCGTTTTCTGAGAGAAGCCAGTCCTTTTTTTGGGCTCAGAAACAAGTTCCTCATAAGATGCGGCACAATCTAATTCTCCAAAGCCACCGAAAACTTTTGAGTAATCGAGCTTCGTACCCCGAGCATCAACCTCAACGTCTCTTCCATTCAGCGCCGGAACTTCGAGAAATGGAATCGAAGACCCTCGCGAGGCTTCGGAGCCACCGAAAATCTCTCTATAGTCCAGAACCCGAGAAGAGAAACTCGGAGTCCCGAACTTTGACGACGGAGCAGAGAAAACACCGTCATACACAGATTTTGAGCTAAAACTGCGTCCGGTGGGGAGTTTCTTTGAGAGAGTAGGAGAGGAGGCTTGATACTCCATTATCAGGGCCCAACTTAACGTGAACGCGCTTTATTCCTCTTCCTCTTCTCTGTGTTCTTTCTCCGCAGAACGTCCTTGGCAGAGTCAAACAAGGAGAAGAAGAAAGAAGGCCGAGAGAGAGAGAGTTTTCCGAGAAAGTGAGGGAAAATGCGGTATAACTGTCAGCGCATACAGTACTAAGGGCTCGTTTGGTCGAGTGAACAGTAATCAGATACTTTGTGAATAGTAATCAGAATTTTTGAGATTTTTTTTAATTTTAAAAAATGAAGAGAAAAAATTAAATTATTATTTTATAATATTATTTTTATTTAAAAATTTGAATTATTTTTTGAGAAATGCTACACAACCTCCTACTATTCACTCACACTCCACACTCCATACTTTTTAATATTTTTTAATATTTTTTTTAATTTTTTTTTTGAATTTATTTTTTTTAAATATTTTAAATTTTTTATTCACTATTCATAAAAAAAATATTTGATAAAAAAAATTAAAAAAAATAAATAGAGTGTGGAGTGTGGTGAATAGTAGGAGGTTGAAAAGATTATTTCATGACTAAAAAGGGGGACAGGCAGAGCCAGTAACATAAATCGAAAATAATTGGCTTCTCCGCTGTAGCGTTGTGTGCAGATTCCTCTGTGTCGAACCTATCAACAGCAACTTATTACTATTTCAATACTAACGATAAATATAAATTTTAAATAGATAAATTTTATATAATTTATATTTTTTTATAAAAAAGTGAGTTTTATTAGTAAAAAATAATTTTTTTTACACTACAAATTTTAGGTGGGATTTATTTTTTTATAAGGATTAGTATGAGGTTTGTCTTAAAGTTTATATAAATTATTTTTCATTATCAATACCTTCACGATGTCCTAAAATGATATTTTGATCATTTTGTAAAAAAAATAAAATATAAAAATATAATTTTTAAATAGACAAATTATATATATATATATATATATTAAGGACGGGTTTGGATGTTGAAGTGAGTTGAATTGAGATGATAAAATATTGTTAGAATATTATTTTTTAATATTAAAATTATTTTAGAATTTGAAAAAGTAGAATTATTTATTATATTTTATATTGAAATTTGAAAAATGTGTAATGATGAGTTGAGATGAGTTGGAGATTCATACGAAGCCTAAATGGATCTCACTTTTCAATAAGTAATAGTTTTTTTACACTCTTTAGATTAGGTCCATCTCGTTATAAAAATTTGTAAAAAATATATCAATTTAAAATTTATCTATTTCAAATTTTTACAGATCATTTCTTTCCGTAAAAAGTGAAATGCGCATAGCCACGGCGCACGGCTTGCGTTGTGATGTGGCGTACAGAGTACAGAAATTGATGCTTTAATTTATATTTTTTTTTAGAGTCATGTGACACACTATTTAAGAGGAAGGAAAACGATAGAAATATAAAAATTTTATAATTTTTATATAATTATAATTTAAATGAGAAATATTTTTATAAAATAACTTATAAAAATAATATCACTTTATATAATTATTTTTATTTTAAAATATGATTGTATAAATAATTGTAAAAAAGGTTACAATTAAAAAAATATGAAACTATTTTAAAATATTTTTTTTATTTTTTATTTTTTAAAAATTAAAAATAAGGAAACTTCAAAGAAAATCAGTAAGCTATATGTGAAAAAGAACGGATTACAGTTTGAACCAATTCCGATAGATTTCGAAATTTATAACGGCCCTTAAAGACAACACACTTATCTCTTTTCAGTCACAAATATCAGATTTGAAATATTTGGTGGTGGAGATTCAAGTGATCTGGCTCATGTGTCGAGAAAACCTATCAGAAGGGGTGCGCATTAAAATTACGCACAAATGTGGGCGGCACATGAGAACCACACGTGTTGAATTTCACAAAACCACTACTTTCTTCCAAATGATTTTCGACCTGTGATTATGCTTGTGTCGTGCGTGTCTCTCGAAAGTTGTCGGAAAACTATAAGTCTGTCTTTTTTGATATTAAATAAATTAAAATAAAATTAAGTAAAATAAATTTTGATGGACAAGATGAGTGAATATAATGGAATGAGAGAAGCAGAGGCCTCCTCCAGCTAAAATCAATTTATTTTTGCTACATGCAACCGCCCATGCATAACCGAGTGATGTGGTAATTTGCCACGTTAGCATTTGACGGAAAATATAATAATAATAAAAAAATGAAAACTGAGAAAATGAGAAATCATTTGTCTTCCAGCACAGAGCTCCTTCTTATTCCCCAAGCACAGAGAAGCCAAATCCCTTTTACCCTTCGTCTTCCCCAAGTACAAATCTAAAGTCTTGCACCATAGCGCTACTTAAAATCACCTTTCACCCGTTCAAGAAACACAAGAGGCACACTCCTCCCAACCGACTCATCCGCAACAACAAGAGAAACTGCATGTCCAAAGAAACGAACTCAACTACACACGTTGCAACTAGAACTAAAATCAAATTGGTTAAAACAACTATTGCGAAAGCAAAGCAATTGGTAGCTAATTTTAAAGAACTAACCTTTCGTCTAGTTTTTATTCCTAGGAAATGTCATCAAATTTAATAAATTGACGATTCGAATTATGGACTTTCAAAAAGTCTATTCAAATGAGCCTAGCACTGCCGTTTTGACTTGGGTGAGATGGGTTTTTAATTTTCTCGGCATGCAAACATATGATAAGGGAGACATGAATCAAGACCCATAAAATCAAATTGACTTGACTTGAGTTTTGGCAGGATCGTTAACAGAAAGAACATTTTCATTTGATCAAGAAAAGTGGTAGATACCTGTATTTTTTTATGGAGAAGGAAACACACAGAAGAAAAAAGCCTGGGGAAGGACGAAAGGAAAAAAACCTAGAAGGAGAAGGGAGAAGACGATGGAATGAGAAGAGAGTAAAAATAGTGTATTCGACTTTAAAAGAGAAAACTATCACGTGATTAATTGCTCTCATTGTCTACTGCAAGCTTAAACACACCGTTTTATTTAAATAATGTAAAGATTACCCAGTGATTGCACCAGCCGATTGAGTAAAGCTTTTTTCAAACCGAATATGGAAACCTTAGTTTTTTAAGAGAGAGAGAGAGAGAGAGAGAGAGAGAGAGAGGGAGGGGGTGGTTGCAATTGATTTGATTGTTCGCATTATAATTTTCCTTTTAATTCAAGTGTACAGTGTCTCAAGAATAAGATTAACAAAAATTTTATGTGTAGTCATTTTTACGCATTCCATTGATGTAATTAGTTACGTTATTTATTTTAATATAAAACAACTGTTTTGGTCAATCAATACATCAATAGAGTACGCAAGAGTACACAAAAATAACTGTATATAATATAACTCTAAGGTTAAAGCAGAAAAGTGTATTTATTCCTTTATATGTATTTTTATATATTTTGTCTTGTACAGAAGAAGAAAGTGAACATTTGACACCAAAATCAGTAGTAATAATTTAGGCTGCGTTTGGATGTTGAGTTAAGCTCAATTGAGTTGAGTTCTTTTTAAATAGTAGTGAGTTGAATTGTGAAGAGAGTTATGTGAGGCCTATCTAAACTGAATTTAAAGTGTGTTTAGATGTTAAGATGAGTTTAGTATTTTTTATGAAAAATTAAAAAAGATTGTGAGTTCCACGTCTAAAAATATTTTAAATTGAAAAAGGTTGAGGGTCCTACGTCTAATAAGGTTTTGAGTTGGGATGAGTTTAATAATTTGAAAATTGGGTGTTTGGATATTAGACTTAGCTGAGCTCGGCTGAGTTTGGGAATCAGACGCAGCCTAAGCCACGTTTTGTTACGCAAATTAAGGTCTCGTCTGTTTTTACAATTCATTTCATCTTGGTTTATTTAATCATTACAATTTTTTCAAATTTTCACACAAAATAAAATAAACAATTCAACATTTCTAAATTCTAAAATAAAAATAATATTAAAAAATATATTCTAACAATTTTTTTTAATTTTTTAATTTTAATCTCAACTCATCTCATACAAGAAAACAAACGAGACCATGAGATGAGATAAAAATATGTAAATAATAATAAAATATTTTGTAAATAATAATGAAATTATTTGAATTATGATGTTTAATGAAGTTTTAGAAAATAAGAATAAAAAACTGATTAAAATATTATAAAGTTAAAATATCATAATATTATTTTTATTGTGAGATTTTAAAAAAATTGAATTGTTTTTTTATGTTTTGTTTTAAAATTTGAAAAAAATATAATGATTAAATAATGATTAGATAAAAATATTTAAAATTTAAAATTAAATTATTTGTATTTAAATTATTTTTAAATATTAAGATGAGATAAAATAGGTTGAGATATATGTGAAACCAAACAAGACCAATTAAAGCTACAAAACGTTCGAAAATTTCAAATCCCAGGACAGGGCGGACCTTCGGATTTTTTGGGGGGGGGGGGGGGGGGGGGTGATGGATAGAGAGGCCTTATACACAGTTTGTCAAAGCGACGTGGTCGGGGATACCTAAAATTGACTTTCAACTTGGCATTTTGATTACCAAAAAAAAATATGATAGGTACCATGGTCTCCTTTTTTAGGACATATCATCTGCCTTGTGGCTTAATCATTACCTCCATTGGGTGAAAAATTTGTGTTGACTTTACAAACAGTATTAACTTCACTCGAATTTATAATGTTGTAATTGTTTTTTTATTGGATCATTTAAGGAACAGTGTTAATAAATGTGTATATTAATATTACTGCTGAATTGAAACTATTATTCACTTTCCTCTGTTATCATTATTTTGCCATCTGATTTCCTGAAAAGTTATTTCTACATTCGTGAATTGCTTCTTTACGTTTTGGATGGACCCTTGTAAAACAGAAAAGATCTTTACTATTATGAATTGTACAACTGCTGCATAATTATTTTGAAAAAATTAAATAAAATATAAAATTTACATAAAAAAAATTAATTTTTTAATAATAAACTCTACTATTTTTTAAAATAATTTTATATCATTTACGCAATTCATAATTATATATTAAATTATTCCTAGTAAAATAACTGTCATTCTTTTTTAAGGGCGGCCCGGGATCATCGCTTTCTTAATTTGAAGGGCCATCACGGATTCAAAGGTCCACAACACACACACCTCTAAATCTTTTAGCTTCTTTTCCATAAAATATGAAAAAGGAAAGCATTTCTTTCTTCCTTCCAGGGGGGATATACGAACTTTCAAGCAGTTCGGGAAAAAAAAGTGGGGACAAAAAGATGGCCATAATAAAGTTGGCAGTCTTGATGGCAATGCTATCCATATGTCGCAGAACTTGTTCTTTCGGATTTTTTTTTTTTAAAGATGGTCATCCTCTAATTTTATTGATTGTCTTCATTTTTCACAGAAAAAAATCATAATTACAATAGAATACCTGAACTTATATATCATCTTAAGTTCTAAATCGAGATATCACAATGAATTACAAGAACACTAAGAAAAACTTTAATCCAATAGAAAAACCCAACAAATCAAAACCCAAAAGTGCGTACTAACTAGACCTGCAATCAAATCTAGACAAAATAAACATAAATTGTATAATAAAATAAAACACAAAATGTTATCAATGCCGTATAACTTCTAAACCTATAATATGGTCCATTTGAATAGCTCCCATAATGTCGTTTGGAAGGTTGTCCCTGGTATTAAATAAATAATTTGTACCTCTTGTGTTCAATTTAACTAATCTATATGCAACATAGTCCGTTTCCTTAAAAGAATGAAAAAGACGTACCACTATCGAACAAACCGTCAATCTAGCCTCTTTCCAGTATCTCTGACTACGCCTAGGAACTTGCTCACCTTTCTCCCATCAATTAACCACTAGCTTAGAATCTATTTCAACCTCTATGAGATCAATATTCATGTTAGCACATAAACTAAAGACCATTAGATATGGCTCTTATTTCTACAATGTTGTTTGAATTTATACTATAGGGTTCTTCTGGATTAAGTAAACACATCTTTATACATCTCAGTTCTATCTTTTATAATGATCATCTCATCTATTGGTCTATATTGCTCATACATATGTTATATTTTATGTATATGTTTAGATAGAATGATGAAAATAACAAATCACATATTAATTAGATAAGAGTGTTTGGAGTAAGGCTTCCATATATAATTTCTGATAACATATTGATAGTGTTGCAAATCAAGAAAAAAGCGACCTATAAAAATAATTTTCATTACATTATATAAGTTGAATTGATATATGAGGAAAGATATGAATAGTAATATTTTGTAAATTTCATTGAACTGTGTTTAAATATAAATAAATTAAAAAGTGTGTTTAAATTTATGAAGTAGGTTGAGATAAATTTAATTTTTTATAAGAAGTTTAAAAAATAATAAATTTTATCAATAATTAGTTTGAGATGAGTTAAAATAACTTTGGCATCCAAATATAAACTTCTAGAATATCATATCTCCTTTACTGGAGCAGGTGCATGTGCCTACCAAAATACTGAAAATAGAATGTCTGTTGAAACTGTAAGACCAGGCTACCAACTAGTCCAACTATTTCCTTCTTCTTCTTCGGCCCAAAAATTATCCTCTTTTTTTTTTTCTTTTTAAATGCCAAAAATCATTTTGACAGTGCAATCAATATTCGAAGTAATGAATGAGATCTTATATTATTTAAATGTGAAAGTTTTTTTATATATAATTATTTTAATTAATTTTAATTATAATATTAATTAGTATTTTTAAAGTACAAATCCAACCTTCCTTAGTTGTTTTTTTTTTCTCTCAAAAGAAAGACGGAACCTCCATAATTTTATAAAAAGTAGCCCTCACTTAAACGAAGGAAAACCATCAAAATAACAATAAAACTTACCCATCCCCACATAGAAACCCATCACTCATAAACCAAAAATAAACAAAATAACTGCACTAACATGTATAAAGCACTAACAAAATAATCAAAAAACCTCTCTAATGTAAGGTAGACTCATTTATCCAATCTATACAAACCCCTCAGTCCCGAGGAAACTGATTCACATCAATAAACAACCTATTCTCCCCCAAAGCGTCATTCCTCGCCAAAAAGTCAGCAATTCAATTGCCTTATCTGAATAAATGCTGAATGGAGAAATCAAAAGTTTCCAATAACCTCCACAATTGATCCCAAAAATCCAAAAGATACAACACTGTACATTTTGCGGCCAAAATTGAGAGACTACCACCAAAGAATCACACCCTATATCTATATAAACAAACCCCAACCTTTTACACAACTTCAAATCATCTAACACCACCCTCAGCTCTGCTTCATTACTAGAACACTACCTAAAATAAGTTAAGAAAGCAACCACCAAACTACCCTCATGATCATGCAACTACCCTCATGCTCATGTAGGACACCGCCCCTTCCACCAGGTCCTGGGTTACCAAGGCTACTTCTATCTAAGTTAATCTTAAATCTGCCCAGGCTAGACTTTAACCAACGTACCACTTTCATTTTTGAACACCTATTCTCAACTAGTGGCACATCCATTCTCCTCAAAACCCGTATATCATTCTCGGATAGCTTCCTAACTTTCAGTAACTGCCCTACTAGCACACACACCAAAATTTTATCGAGCCCCACACATCTATCAAAATTTCATCTCTTTCTACCCACCTTGCTACACAACGTCTCCTCCATAATCTCCACACCACAATCGATGGTATTAAATCCATCAACATCCAAAGTTGAGATTGCCGAGAAGCTCTATTAAACCATACCCGAACCCTCTCGAGCCAGGACTGCTAAGTAACAAACGGAACACCCACCTCCCTCAAACTCTTTTTCCACACTTCGATTGCAAACTCACATTTACATAATACATGTTCCAAATCCTCTACATGCCCTACCAACCAGCAGTTGCAACAAGAAACTATCGGAATCCCCAACTTCCTAACTTGCTCATCCGTACTTAAACAATTAAAGACAACTTTCCACATGCATAAAAAAATCTTTTTTGGAAGCAGGCCATTCCATACCCACTTCGCCCAAGTAAAATTTGGCATCTTCACTCTTACTAATTCCCATGCCGACTTGGTAGAGAAAATTCTGTTTTTATCTGGTAACCAGATTAAGATGTCATTCACTTCTTGTAACACTCCCAATGTGGGCACCACTTCACTAGCCAAGTGCTCCCCTAACAGTGCCTGAAGCCTCTCAACATCCCATTGATCATTAATAACAAGCTCCTGAATTTGAACATGAGACTGCTCAGAGCTTTCGACCACTTCATGCAAATGACCATAATTTAAAAACTTATCAAACCATAACGAAACTTTTCATTTCCTCACTTTCTATCTTGAATTTTGTAATAGGTCTGGCAACCTTTCAACAATACCCCTCCAAAACTTCGACTCCGGTCTACCTTCCAAACTCAATACGATATGCCCATGTTTAACATATTTTGCCCGAAAAAACCTTGCCCATAATGACTCGTGTCAAGATTTTCCAGCCAAACTTAAAAAAAAATGCTTGCTACACCTCCGTTGAATCCCTCACTTCAACGCCCCCCTCCTTCACTGGCTCACACAATTTCTTCTAAGCTCTTCACTTCCACTTCTTTTTTCCTCCTTGTTCTCCACAGAAAAACAAATAGGCTATTTTACTTCCTCAAAACAACTTTTGGCAAATGAAGAATCGATAAAAGATGGATAGACATACTCGAAAACACATGCCTCAACAAGATAAGTCTTCCCCCTTGTGCTAACAACCTATTCTTCCAACCACCCAATTTCTTTTCTACCCTCTCAATTAATGGATCAAAATGTCTGATCTTTAATCTGCCATCCACTATCGAGACCCCTAAGTAGGTAAACGGGAACTGTCCCTCTAAGAAGCCCATCTCCTACAGTACCTCTCTCTTACGACGGATAGGTAGGCTTTTAGAGAAAAAAAATTGCAGATTTCTCATAATTCACCAACTGCCCAGTCCATTCCTCATAGTTCTTCAAAATCTCCATCAAACACCGAATAGAGCTTTTACTAGCATTAGCGAAGACCACCACCTCATCCGCATACAAAAGATGCGAAACACATTGTGCATTAACCGGATGTGTGAACAACTTCATTCTCTTCTCAACCACCTTTTTATTAACCAAAAACCTCTTTCATAATAATAAATAAATATAGAGACAACGAGTTTCCCTGACGAAGATTATATGTTCCATTCATCATGATGGAAAACCATGGCGAGACTATGCAACTAAGCACTAGCCTACGAAAAGCCACCGAAAAGCCAAGACTACACAAGACATGATCCAAGAAACTCCAATACATCCTATCATACGCCTTACTCATGTCTATTTTAAGCATAATGTTTCCACCCCTCGCTTTACTGTGCAATGACTTAATCATCTCTTGAGTTAAGGAAATGTTTTAAAAAATACTCATTCCTTTCACAAAAGCACCTTGCTCAACCGGGATGATTTTTCCAAGAACCACTAAAAGTCTATTCACCAATAGCTTAGCAAAAACCTTGTAAATCACGTTGCAAGGACTCACTGAGTGCAATTTATCAAAACTTTGAGGATGCTTCACCTTTGGTATAAGAACAATGTAAGTAGAAGTGTAGAATCTTTGAAGTTCCGTACCTTTGAAAAAATCATTTACGGCATCCATCACATCTTCCTTAACCAAGTACCAAAAGCCCAAATAAAATGCCGACTCAAAACCATCAAGCCCCGGACTACTCTCTGATGTTATGGAAGCCAAAACCCCCTACACTTCCTTCTCCAAAGATACCTCCATTAAACTGTTTTGTTCACTCTCCAATACAACAGGTTGTAAAAAGTGGCTCAGATCTGGTAACTCTATTGACCTCCCCAGATAAGGTTGTAGAGCCAAAAAACCCTCAAAATATTTCACTGCCTCCCCATGAGCCAGCTCCGGCAAATCCACCACTATACCATTCGTTAGTCGCATATTTTGAATAAGAAAATTCCTTCATCTTTGAGAAATAACAACATGAAAAAATCTTAAATTTTGATCCCCCTCACTCAACCATTTTTTCTTAGCTTGTTGTGCTAATCTTATGTCTTCCCTTTTAACCCAGCTTTTCAGTTCTAGTTTGGTACTCATCAACTCATCTTCTCCTGCCTGGGAAAAATGGTCTTGTAACTCAGCTTCCAGCACCTCAATCCTCTCCTCCAACCCTCGAATCTTCCCATCAACTAGCCCAAAACTTTCCTTATTCCAAATCCTCAGTTTTTGTTTTAACCTTTTCAACTTGCCCGCCAGTTAAATAGACCACTTTCACTACCAATTGGCTCTTTCCACGACTTTTCCACCACTTGCAAAAAACTCTCACAAGAGATCCACATATTTTGAAACCTTAAAGAAGCTGGTCCATACCTTTTAAACTCGGAGGTCAACTACAACAAAATTGGCGCATGGTCCAAAATTCTTCTATTAACAATCTTGCTGAAGCACCAGCAAACTGAGAAGCAAAAACATTATTGACTAGAACTTGATCTAGCTTTGCCCAACTCCTAGCCAAACCTTGTTGACCATTACTCCAGGAGAGTTGATGTCCTTCCAACCTCCAATAAATAAGACCGAAACTATTAATGCAGTCATTAAACTCATTTATGGCAATATGAGGCCTTGGGCTACCACCTGTACATTCGTCATTCGAGCAGATAATACTAAAGTCTCCCAACACCACCCAAGTAACACCCACACTCGAGATACCCCCGAGATGCTCCCAAAGTTCCCTACACTCCACCCAAGAACATTTAGCATATATAAACGAAGCAATAATCGCACTACCATACACTAAGAACAACCTAAAGAAAGACTGATTTGTCATTCCTACGACATCCATATCAATTCCTCTTTCCAACAAACCCAAAATTTCCCACCTACTTCCACATTAGAATTGAACTTCGAGAAATTTAGGCTCATTGCCCACCTATGAAGTTTCTCCACCGCTTGAAAAGTTTCTGAAATCACCAAAATTGACACATCATATTGCCTAACCAACTTCCTTACTCTCCTTCTTGACGTGCCTAAACCCCTTATGTTTCACACTAAAATTTTATTGTAAACAGGTATTTTATTGAAAGAGAGATTGATCACTTATATATATGTGTGTGTATGCGCGCGTGTATTATGTACACTCAACTAGAAAATGTATTTTAAAGAAATATATTTGCTTTTCTTTGATCAGTACCAAAACATTGTAACTTGATTGGCAATAGAAACTGTATCTAAGAATTAGGTGAACGGGATTAAAATTTATATTGCAAACTAAAAATAATTTGTATTTCTTTAGTACTTCTAATTGAACCATTAATTAGGAAAAAGATACGGAGTTTATTGAAAGAAAGATTTTTCGAGAGTTAAATAAATGAATAATGAATATATATATATATATATATATATATATATATATATATATATATATATAACTAATATGAGCAGGAATGAATGACAAAATCTATACCGAATAATAGTATTATTTCATTAGAATAATAACTCATGCCGAATTTTTGGATTAGAACTTAATTTGACCGCGAAATTATATTTCGTTTATACAGATTAGAGAAATGTCATTTCTCATCTCTAAAATACACATTAATATATAATTTATCATTTTTATCATTTTATTTGAATATATATTTATACATCAATATGTGTATTTAAATAAAAAGATAAAAATAAAAAATCATATAGTAGTGTTTGGTGCATAGGATAATAAGTATACTTTTTGGAGAATGATATGTTTACTACCCTCATACCATAATTTTACTACTCTATTGTGTATTTGAAATTTTTTTTATTATTTTCTTTTAAATATATTTTTTAACATCCTTAATTATTAAGAAAAAATTAAAAAAATATAAATTTACTAATAGTCACTTCTTTAATTATTAAATAAAAATAAATAAATAAAAAGTAAATGAGGGATAAGAAATAGTAAATATATGATTCATAATTTATTTTAGATATTAACGTTTACTGATGTGCGTTGCAGACCGTGTGAGTGATTGGGCTGACCTGGCTCCTTGTCGGGGCTTTCTGCTGGGCCTTGAGGCGGTCTGGTTCAAATCGACCGTTCAATCTCTAGATGTATATCACTCGAAGACTGGGTAACTGCCATAGCAAAGATAAAATAGATATGGATTCAGATCGATAAAAACACGAAGAATTTAAGATTATCTGAGGCTTAAATATTGGTTTTTATTCTTTCTGTCTTTGCTTATCAACTCTTATAATTTTTTCAATTCAGAATTCCAATTTATAGGCTGATGTATTTTAATTTTTTTAAAATAGTAAATATGAAAACAAGAAAAACTATTCCTAAAGTTTCGATATGTTAAATGTTAATATTTTCATTGATTTCTTTATTTTATGTTGTCTTTTTGTTTTGAAATATTCTTTCCTTTTTTTTTTTTTACTTTATGTTTTATTTTTTCTCTTTTTAAATGATCTCTTAAAGTGATTTTTGAAAATTTCAAATTAATTTGAACTGGTTAGCTTACCTACCAGCCTAAAGAAATAAAATATTCAGCTAAAGAAGAATTATAGCAAGAATTTTAGCCCTCGTATTTGACATGACTAACCTTTGTCATGATTAGGACATATGAAAAAAAAAAAAAAAAAAAAAAACTGAAGAAACGTGTCTCTATCTAGAAATCAAATCCAATAAAAGGGAAACTAATAAAATTGTTTGAAGAAAGAATAAACATCGCCCAAGCTTTGGAGATATTTGCACAGTGTGTAAAATATTTTAACGAAAAATTAAATAATAATAAAATCTAATAATAAAGCCTCTCCAACAGAAATTTGAATAAAAATTAAATTAAATAAAAAACAAAGAAATAAGAAACGAAATTGTAATGAAACTTCTCTCCGTCTTTCCCATGATCTTATTATGTAAGTAGAGTTGCAGAGAGACGCAGCGCTAAATTTCGATATCTTTTTCGTCCTCTTTGTTTGATTTTAGTGCTGAATTCTGGAAATGGATATTCAAATAAGGATTCCGATTTGATGCGGTTCGCCGTCCCTTTTTCTCGAGCCCAAACCTCACTGTCCTCTCAATTGACGGTGGTGGCGGTGGTGCGGTTCTTTTGTTTCGGATCAACGTGCTTAAAGCATTAATGGCGGCTCCTCGCAATCTGATTGGAGAGAGCGGGAGGCTGTTGAGGGATGAAGAGAACGCGGTGGGTGAGAAGGACGATTCTCCCACCTGCAAGAAGCCCAAATCGGAGAGGTTCCCATTGTCTGGCTGGGAGTTCACCGCCGCCCTTGGCATCTTCTTTATCTTCTCCAGTGGCCTATTCTGCATCTACTTGACCATGCCCGCCGCCGACTACGGGAAACTCAAGCTGCCTCGAACCATTTCGGATCTCCGTATGCTCAAGTGCGTCCCCTTTTCGATTCGTTCCTCGCATTTTTCTATTTACGATTTTAGCTTCTTGTTTAGGCTCATATTATATAGGCATACATTCCAAGCTGTGTGGTATGAGCGGCCATCATGTTTCCGAGCGAGATGGTTCGATATACTTAACTTTGATTAACAAATTTTGAAGAATTTGTTATCAATTTTCATTGAATCAATTGAGGGAACGTTAACTTAGTTTTCTAATCGGACCCCTGTGTGGGAAGAATGGGTTCTTATACTTATTTACTTAAATAAGTGGGATGGGGTTTATGTATACGGTGGTGCACTATCGGCCACTTTTTTGTATGGGAACACCTTTGGGGAATGTGAGAATATCTCCGCTAAATGACCATCTCCAGTTGTTTTGTAATTTAGATTGCAGTGCCTTCCATCTGATTACGAGAATATAGCGCATGGATATCTGAAAGGTGGTCCCTCTATGTAGATTTATGTTTATGGTCTTTATTTTGTGCCCATCATGTAAGAGCTTGCGAGTTGGCTAAAGAATCATGACTTCTGTGATGCAAACTCCATTTGTTTACTTCATTATATTTAGTCATATACGCGTTGTGATCCAAGAAAGTGTCATGGACTCTATTGGTCTGTAATTGTTCAATTTTCGGTATGACTGGTATGCTATACCATTTGGGTTTCTTTGTTTGCCTTTATGTTTTAACTGCACTAAGCAATTTTTTTTTTTTTTTTAAATTTTGCTTCAGAGATCATCTGTCATCATATGCTAAAGATTACCCAGCCCGATTCATTCTGGGCTACTGCTCCACGTACATATTCATGCAGACTTTTATGATTCCTGGAACACTTTTCATGTCTTTGCTAGCTGGAGCTCTTTTTGGTGTTATCAGGGGCCTTCTCTTAGTTGTTTTTAATGCTACAACGGGAGCATCATGCTGCTTCTTTTTGTCTAAGTTAATTGGCAAGCCTATAGTTAGTTGGTTCTGGGATGAAAAGTTGAGATTCTTCCAATCAGAGGTATATCTTTTTGTTGATATTCAGTTCATTTTTCATAACTTAACATTATTATTAATTCAACTCGTATTCTATGCCATGCTACTGCATTAACCTTATCTTTCATGGAATCAGATAGCCAAGCGTAGAGATAAGCTGCTGAATTACATGCTCTTTCTGAGGATAACTCCATCATTGCCCAACCTTTTCATCAATTTAGCATCTCCGATTGTCGATATACCATTTCATATTTTCTTTCTGGCTACTTTGATTGGTCTTATTCCAGCATCATATATCACAGTCAGAGTAAGTCCATCTCTGCCCCTCTTAATTCGGAGTTATTATCTGATTTGGCTCATGTTATGATTACTTTTCATTAGCCAACTTCCCAAAAAGCTTACTATTTATATCTTAGTTCAGATTTATTATCTTAGTTGGCTCATGTTATAAATATATGAGTTGGCTGATGTTGAGTTTTAATAAAATAGTATATAAAAAAAAGCTGTCACTTAACTGCTATAACTCCAACTCAAGAACCCCGACTTCGAAACCACATAAACACAACCCATCAATATAACCTTCAGGAATAGAGTTAGTTCTTGAAGGAAGTAGTTTTGGTGGGTTTGATTGTATTCTTCCTGCTCTGTGTTCTGTTGCAAAATTCGACTTAATCTTTAGCAAATAGAGTTTGGAAAATTGCTTGAAGTTTGATAGCAAAAGAGTACCTTTGCTTTTGGGCCGAGAAGTACTCATGAATGTAAGAGAGACATCGGACAATACATTCAATGGAAAATTTCCTTTTGCTTTATTTGGTCCACGTACAAGGAAGCAGTGTTTATATTTAGAAATACATATATGTTAGTTTTAATTTTCGTATATGTACGTCTCCTGAAATTTCATAATGAGGGATGCTACTCATCATCCCACACCACACACTTTACATATTTTGAAATTATTATTTTTTATTTTATTTTATTTTATTCTTGTTAAATTAATTGAGTTGTTCTACTTAAAATAGGTGTGGTGTGTGGTGTGTGAGGATGATAGGTAGAATTATTCTTTCATAGATGTTATTTCATGGATTTTACTCTTACCTTTGAATGGATTTTTTTTTTTCTTAGCGTTGAATAGTTTAAAGGCTTGGTAGATTCTGTTTATGAGTTAAATATAATTAAGTTCCTTTTTTTTTTTTGTCATTTTGCTAATTACCTTACTGTTGTTGCTCATTTTGTTTTATATAGGCCGGCCTTGCTCTAGGGGATCTTAAGTCAGTCAAGGATCTATATGATTATAAAACTTTGTCAGTTCTTTTTCTTATCGGTTTCATCTTAATTTGTCCGACCCTTCTGAAGAGGAAGAAAGTCTCCGAATGAAGTTCTGTTAACGAAACTTCCTCCCATTGTCGGATTCAAGTTTGAGTCGGAAGCAAACCTGAGAATGTTGGCGGTTCTCCACCCATCTTCTTGTTGAAGGCCAACTTATATAGGATTTAGATTGTGTTGTGAATGCTATGATTATTAGGCCAATAACTTAAAGTCCAAAGTAAATAAGTTAAATGACAAAGGAAATTGGTATAGGCTCAACAGTTCAATTTTTCCCTACTAGTAATTGCGGAATCATTTGGCAAATACTCGTAAAGTAAACATGCGTCGTATAATCATTTGTAAAAAAGAGTAGAGTTTTATTAAAAAATTAATTAATTTTTATTTATTTAAGTCTTATATTTATTTATTTTTTTCAAAAAAATTATACGACATTTACACACTATACAGTAAATATTATTTCTGTTTGACTTTTGGTAAGGTGTAAGATGACGTCCTAGTGCTTTTAAGCACATTAATTTACACAGCCGAAGGGAATTTGTAGCATGAGTGAAAAATGTTGAATCATGGATGATGTTGTAAATGATAGAAAACCGATGCATCAAACATTATTTTCACAACGCATTTTAATTGAATAATTCATTCGGGCACAAAGTAATTTTCAATATTCATTGCTGGATTTGGCAACCTACAGAGGATATTACATGCCAAACAAGAGAACAAATCCTTCACAAAACATTCTGATTCAGATGTCAATGATCTTCGGTATTCCCCCAACTTCGTCTAGAAACCCTATGAGTCTAGAGTAACAGCTGGATAGTCCTGATAACCTGTGATGCCTGTTATCCTTATCCTTGTATTTGGCTGCATAATTAGGTAACGACGAAATCATCATAAATAGGATAATTAGGAAACAGATAAACGAATTATAAATTGTATTATTGTTATTTTTCTGGAAGTAAATAGCTAAGTTATATATAGACAAGTCATGAGACAGAGTATTGCCCTTCGTCTGTGGATTATAGATAGGATGGAAACATGTAAGTACCAAAATGGATAGGTATTGCACCACCCAACAAGGAGCAAATTTTTCTAGCAAGCAACAGCACACAAGATGACCACAGAGATCTCTAACTGATGGTAATTTAAACTACCATGGAACAGAAACTGCAGGTTCAATTATGTCTTTAAACACCCAAGAAATAGAAGTAAAAAAGAAGATTAAAATGTCGTCGAGCTTTAGGTGTCGTAAACGTGTAAGCAACAGTTCTGAGTGAAGCATTAAGGCCAAGCATTTCAGTTTACCAAGCGAGAGGATTTTGAAAATCACCCTCATTGCTTAGCTGAAGCAGCAGGTCTGAACAGACATGATAATTGCTCCAACAAGACAGCTTGGTAAGTATTTTTTTGATAAAGAGCTAGAGAGAAATAAAAGGGTAGTATTTTGGGAGAGAGTAAAGCTTCTAAACCCAGATGTGAAATGCATATATCATGCAGTAACTTTCTTTTGCTCCTTGCTTTAGTACCGGACACTAAAAATGCAAAAGTTATGCATCCCATAGAATTGCTCCATGCACTACACCCTTTATAGTGTTAAGTTAACCATCAATGATATGAGTGAACTATGTAACATACTTGTCGATGACCAATATTTCTCCGATAGTTTTTCTTCTTCTTATACTTGAAGACAACTACTTTGGGATTTAAACCCTGCATTGAAAATGTGGAGGTCAAAACAGAGGAAGTCAAGAAATAATAAGAATGCCAACTAGGAAAAACAATATTCCATTTTATTATTGGCAGATAATAATAAAAGATTCATCAGGATGGTAGTGAACTACCTGCTCTTCAACTACTGCATGTACAGCAGCATTAGTCACCACAGGTTTTCCAATGTAGGTAGTTGTTCTGGTTCCGATGAGCAACACCTTGTTCAGGATGATCTGCCCCAGAATCAATTTTCAAAAAACTTAGTTGGGCTAGAAAGCAAGAACTATACGAATACCATAGCAACCAGCCAACCACTCGGCCAGAGAGAGCATCTTCTTGGTTTACAGATAAACTTTATGCATATAAAAATGCATACACATGTAGAAAACTGACATCTGTGCAAGTTTCAGCAGCAAGACTTGCTCATAACCTAGAACCTGACCACAATCATGGGTTATTAATCTGTCGCATGTAGGGACCTCAGTGCTTCAAGTACCGTTAACTTAAGTGTGTCATTTGTAATTCTTACGAAGACAGGATGATGAGATATGTAAGAGTTAACATTTTCTAAGTAAGGTACGGGATTTAGTAAAATGTTACAAACACTGTTAATTGGGAATGTAAATCGTATGATATTTTTATGTTAGAGTGTCTTCATCATTGAGATAGTGTTGGCAAGGTAATAAATCGATTGGTGGGTTGAAACAGTAACTGATATTATACAATTTTCTGGATATGAAGGGATTTTCGATGTTGAAAGGGAAAACCAGCCAACAAAATTACCAAATGCTTTAAATGAAACAAGTAAATTGAGAGATAAAGGACAATCTGCACAAAGGGGGACCGTTGAGATACGGCCTTCATATGAGAAAATCTCAAGGAACAAAAAAATAATAATACTCAAGAACGAGTTGGAATAAGTACCTTGTCGTCGACATTAGCGCCTTTAAGCCTCTGAGTATAGATGAAACGCCCAGGAAAAACAATATATTGGCGTGATCCTATCTAAACAAGGCGGAAATACAACAACCACAATCAAATAATAGACATAATATTGGTATATGTGTGATAGGAACAACCTTAAAGCATACAAGCTATCAAATTTATCACGAGGAGAGCATAATATAAATCTCACAGATATACGAAACGGTAAACAGTTTCTGGGTAAACACAGAATTACTCCAAAACGAAAATTAGCAATCAAGAACATCAAATGGGTCACCTCAAAAACGCTCGAAGAACGCATATAGCTTGTGGTTTGGTTTTCCAATTACTCACCATGACCACGGCGAACACTTCCTCACGCTTGGGGACTTGTTCCGGTGAGATTTGGACGATTTGCGCGGCTTCAACCTCCGTTGGACCTGGTTCGGACTCGAGCACGGCTGTATCCGAATCTGAGGACTTGGAGAGAAGAGTAAATGCGCGTGAAGAAGAAGAAGAGGAGAGAGAGAGTTTGTGGGGAGAGAAGGAGAGGGAGCTGAGATAGGTATTGTTAGAGAATGAGAATGTCGGCGATGGGTGTTGCTTTGTACAGATTCTGGAGTGGGTTGCGAGAGATGAGCATAAGGAGAGGGTCACAGAGGCAGAGGCCATAGTTGGAATGCTATTTGCTCGCTCTTTCTCCTAACAGATCACAACTCTGCCTCTCTTGTTCTCACTCTTCACACCATGCCCGCCCGGAATTAGGCCGATGCCCTATCCTATCCGTTTCCTTTCCCAATGACCAATATACCCTTCGAATTTTACTTTTCTGATCTATCAAACATTATAAGAGTATTGGTAGTGGTTTCTTTATCTTCATTTTCATCTTTAAATTTGAAGAATATGTCTTTAAAAATGTCTGCATTGGCTTCTTTATCTTTATATTTTTACATAACTATAAATAGTCATTCTTCAAATATGAAGAAGCACTTTTCATTGTTCAAACATTATTTCACTAGTTTTTTCTCTCTCATACACATTAAAATTAACTTTGTAAAATTTATATTAAAATAATTTGGATACATAAAATTTTTATTAAGTTGATAATGCTCTAAGTTTCGAAAGGAAATTCTTTTGCATGCTCACTGTATTAACTGTAATTACTGTTTCTTTTTTATTTACTGTATTAACCTCTTCCTTCATCCATCCATCCCTCCCCCCAATTTTAACAAGAATTCTAAGAGATTCATAAGCCAAATAAATTAGACCTCATTATTTTTAAGCATCCATAAACGCAAGTAAAATCAATGAGCAAAAAATCGAAAAATCTAAATCATAATAAGATCTCTCGAGTAAATATAAGATCCAGCCGAAGTATTTCTTAAAACTGTTGTATTAAAACACGTAGAACAGTGTAAATTTTTTTCTTCTTTATTTTTTCCCTTCAAATATTTTTTAAATCACTTTAAACATTTAAAAAAATAAAATTTACAAATTTATTAAATAATATTTCCTTAACCATTATATAAAAATAAAAAATAAAATAAAAATAAAAATACAATTCTGTAGAAAAATTCTGTATACAAATTCGGTGGCAGTAGTGTTTCTCAAACACATGTAGTTAATTTACATATGTTTTCTTAGTTATGTTAAGTGGGAATCAATCAAAGGAGGTGGGCCTCTTGGATAACGTAATTTCTAGTGCAAGCATGCAGTGAGATCGAGAAGATTCAAAAGAACCAAATCTCTGCACTTTATAACAGAACAGTAATTGGAAAACAAGCATCAGCACAAATAAAAGCTGAGAGTCGATAAGATCTAAAAAAAAAAAAAACTATTGCCTTCATCCTCTAATCGGTTAGGCATAATTCAGCACAAACAAAAGCTAAGTGTCATTAAGATATAAAAATGTAACTATTGCCTTCATCCTCTAAGCTGTTACTATACAGGATTGCTTTTGGTTAGTATCTCAGCTTGTCTCTTTTACTCCAAAGGCATCAGCTAAATTAAAGGTCAAATTGCTTCTCATTGTTCTGCTCCTCCCAACTCCTCCATCTCCCTTCCTCATCATTGCTGCAAACTCCCCATAATCGATACGCCCATCCTGGAAAGTGGTAGAGGTTAGGATGGAAGTTTCTATGAAAAACGAGTATTGTCTAGCCTGATTTATTCGTTATAAATTGGGATTTATTAATAACAACATTTAAAAAAACTTCCATCTGATAAACATAACAGTAACTCAGGCTTGTGTTCACAACTTGCAACTTGCATGATTCTTACTTTTGTCAAGTGACCACTGGCTACATTATCACTGCTTGCTATCAATATGTCTTACTAGAACTAGAATCAAATATATAAATAAAGTTGAAATTGGAAGCTAGAGGATGATCTGAACACACAACTGTTTAAATGTTGCAGCAACAACAAAAACAAGATAATGTAAATGATTCTCTCAACAATATGGTAACATGAAGAGTCTTATTGTTTAATGACTTCGTGTCTGTCTAGCCATAGTATATACATTACTTGCCAAAAAAGATCAACACATATATTTTAGATCTACAAGTAGGGGCACAAAAATTAATCCTACAAGAATGAGCAACAACATATATTTTTGAATGATGCCAATATAACTTCTACAGGCAAAAGAAACTTTGGAATCAAAGAATAAAAGAGTGGTTAAGAAAATTTACCTTTCAAAGAGGCATGAAATAATAAATAATTACCGATTATGATCTGATTCAGGATACATAATGTGATACCCACAAAACGTGTCTAAGAATTTGAATAGGAAAACAGAAAAAAATAACGTGAAAGTATGTAACCAAAGAAACTTACATTGTCTTGATCAATTTCTTTGATCATATCATCTAGATGGACATCACCTAGACCAAAGTCTGTGCAAGCTTGTTGAAGCTCATCAATGGTGATGTATCCACTACTGTCTTTGTCAAAATAGGAGAAGGCTGCAACCAGATTCTCCTCTCTCTCCATTTTATTCACGTGCAATGTAGCAGCAAGAAATTCACCATAGTCTATTGATCCACTGTTGTCGATATCAGCCTGCCAAACCAATTCATCTATGTTGTAACTGATAGTAAATTGAATAAAATGAAAAACAGTGAAACTTATTTATTTTCTCACAAGAGTTTATGAGCAATTTACTTACTGCATCCATCAGAGACTTGATCTCAGATTCCATTAGATCAGAGCCCACTCTTTTCAAACCCTCTTTAAGCTCCTCAAATGTTATAGTTCCACTATTGTCCGTGTCAATCATTTTGAACAATTCTTTCAGACCACCAATTTCTTCCTCTGAAAGTCTTTCTGCAATGACCTGAAATTGAAATTTTCCAATGCAAAAGATGAACAAACAGGTTGCATAACTAGAGAAGTGGCCATTAAGAAACAGAATAAAAAATTTAATGAAAACGGGAGGTTCCGACCTTCATATTCTGACACTGGACACACGACATTTTCATATGTTTGGTACACTTGAGTTATATTTACTCCTGGAACAAGTTTATATTTAATAATTCTATATTTCCTTCCGTTCAAGACAATCCAAATTATAGTGTGGGTGAAAATTATGGCTGAAACAGATTGTTGGATAGATAAATGGGGATGTGGCCTCCAATAGGACAAGTGGCATTAAAAAAATCCGTGTAGCTGAACCAATTAGTTGGGACTAAGGTTTAATTGAGTAGAGTAGAGTTCAAGCTGATTCAAAGTTAGAAAATCTCGTATTTGTGTATCATGCTATTTTTTCTGTCAGGCTTTATCTCGAAAAGAGATATCCTTTACCTGTCTAACTATGTGTACTTATCCCAGCACTACAAATCCTAAATCAAGAAGCTTCAATTTTTCTGTTCATTATGATAATTTAAATACAGAAATCCATTAAAAAATGAAAACAGAGCAAGTTTTGTGGGGGAAAAAGAAATATACACGCAAAGCCATCTTTTTAAGTTTATTCATTGCTGAGAACTGCTTCAGCCTTGACAAAACTGCAGAATCTAGAGGTTTGTCTGGTGCAACTCTGTCATCCACAATCCATGGATGGCCTGGTACACAAATAAACTCTGTTGTTATCGTTACACAGATAGGAGAGCTATAACAAAGCAAGGACATCGAATACCCCTACTTCTACCAGCAGAACATCAGGCATAATGGGTACAAAGCAACTCACATAGGACTTCATGGGCAGAAATTCTTTTTGTTGGATCCCTCTCAAGCATCTTTCGGATCAAATCTTTTGCACTTTCTGAAATACTAGGCCAGGGTGCAGATTCAAAATCTAATTTTCCTTTTAAAATCTGTCTAAAGATTCCTGTTTCGGTTTCTGCAAGTAATTGGAAAAAGTAGGTACAGCTCAGGTATAAATAATGCAAAAAGAGTATAACCGTCAATAATCCAGCCACAACTCAGTATAGAAGATCTTAGCTAGTCAAGATGACTACCAGCCCAAAAAGGTGGAACTCCACTGAGTAAAATGTAAAGGATAACACCAGCACTCCATACATCTACTTCAGGTCCATAATGCTTTTTCAACACCTCAGGTGCCACATAATAGGGACTTCCTACCACATCATGGAAAGCTTCTCCTGGAAGAAAAGAGTACCATTAGAAAATGTGACAGCAGTTTACATAGACAGAAGATGATTTATGGACAATGAAGAACACGTGGAAACTGACAATGGTATATAGAAGTACATAAAATTGAAGACTTAGCGCTAAGAAAACCCATTGCTTTCGCATCAGAATGTTATTAGCCAGACTGTTTGTGTCCGCAACATGTATGCATGTCAATTGGCTACAATCCACTCTACCAAGCAACATATTAAGCTCCCCCCCTTCAAATATCCAAAATAAAAGGGGAACATTCGAAATAGCTTCCAGAGCAGACTGGCCATCATAATAATGCCCACAGTTTCCATTCTTCCTTTCATTTGGAAGTGAACTCCCTAAATCAATCTGAGCAAAACAATTTTCATGCCGTGATTCCAATATTTCATTTTTGTGCCTTTTAAGTTATATCCACATATTTTACATACAAACAGATTTAGTTCGCTACAATCATGCCCTTCGAAGACTAATCAGCCTGGTTTCAAATGGATAAAAGACAATTTCCAAAAACAGGACTAAGTTTCGGTTCAAGAACCGGCAACGTTAAAACAATCAGTAGAAGGAAATAACAAATAAAATAATGAGCGATAACCAGCAAAGCTTGAAATCCACCAAGGACGCTAGACAAGCCGTAAATCTAACCAATAAAAATAGACTTGTCCGCTTGAAAACCGATCCAACCAAGACCGATTTGTTTAAAAGCCAAAAAATTCATAAACAATGAAGAAAAAACACAAACTGAAAGTACCCATCGACCACCGGGCGGCCAACGTACTGTATTATTAGAACTGCAATCACGAGTTTAGCATTCATAGAAATAAAACCCGCCATTTCCAATGAGAACAGAGAAAACGGAAGGAAACCCAGAAACTAACCTGGCTTGTAGAAGACAGACAAGCCGAAATCGGTGGCCTTGAGCTTGGCATCGTCGGCAGGACTCTCAAACAAGAAATTCTCGGGCTTGAGATCCCTATGCATAACGCCGAGAGAGTGACAAGCCTCCACCACACCAACGATGGTCTTTATGAGCTTCACTGCCTCTCTCTCACTGTAATGCCCCTTCTGCACAATCCTATCGAACAGCTCGCCCCCAGCGCACAGCTCCATGACCAAGTGCACGAACACCAAGTCCTCATAAGTCCCTTCGATCCGTACCACATGCGGGTGCTCGGAGAGATGGTGCATGATCTGAATCTCCCTCCAAACATCGTCGTAATCTTCCTTGCATAGGAGTTTCCTCTTGGGGATTGACTTACAGGCGTATTGGGCTTCCGTAGACTTGTGGGTGCAGAGGTAGGTAGTCCCAAATTGGCCTTGGCCAAGCTTCTTCCCAATAAGGTAATGATCTCTCAATCTTGGGGTCTGGTACGGCAACACTGTGGTCGCAGGCCTTGTTGTCGTCGATTGTGATGATGAACCCTGCTTCTTCATTGCTTGAACCTCTTCTCTTTTCTCTCCTTTCTTATTTCCTCGCCGATTTGGATCCCCCCTCTCTCCCTTCGTGAAACTGGTTCTCTCTCTCTCTCTCTTTTGCAATTCTGAATCAAAGAAAAGCGAGAAAAAAAATCGAAGGAGGCTCTCCTTGAAACTTTTTTTTCTCTAATGGCGTTGGTCGCTATTCCAAATTTCCAATCAAGGTACTACTTTTCTTATCTCTGTCATTTATTTTAAATATTTTATTTTTATTTTTATTTTATTTTTAAAGTCAAAAACATTGATGATGGAAGTGAGACGTGTATACGGGGGTGCCTTCATTGGATGGAATAAACATCTTGCAGCTGGGGTGAGGACATATCCAGGAACATGTAGTGGGGACCAGATTCATTTCTATTTCTTTTTTTTTTTTCTTGAAATTCTTGAATATTTTTGGGAAAACTACTCCATAAAAAATACAAGCTTTTCAACCCCTTTTAACGACGATTGACGTTTTCAAGTCTTGAAAATTAACGCCGTAATTTAGTTATATTAGATGATGAGATAAAATGAGATAAGATGATTTTAGATTAATTAAATAAAATATTATTTTTTTTAATAATAATATCATTTTATAATTAAAAAAAATTAAATTATTTATTATATTTTATGTAAAAATTTAAAAAAATTATAATAATAAAATGAGATGAGTTAAAATTATTTAGCTGAATCTTAAAGGTGTACAAACGGTTTAATCGTTGATAGCACAAAGGACAATTCTCTGTTTTAACATCGCAATTGAATTGAAAACTCGAGACGAAGATTGGATCGAAAAGTCCATCCAAAGAAGGATGTAAAATACCAAAATCTAAGTAACTCGATCCAAGAAGTGTTAGAAACCTTGGACCCTGCCCAATAATACCTGGTATATTTTTATAAGAAAGAGTCATTTACTCATCGACCTCATCACTACATTCTTCATTGGAATTGCCACATGATATTAAAATGACTTTCCTATTCGAGCATGATCATAATTATAGCAATTACATAGTATTAATATTGATGGGGAACGAGATCTCCCAAGGATAAATAAAAAACTGACATTTTTTTTTTCTCTACAAAGCATATAACTAGAGGAAAGTGAGGCTATACAAGGCTAATTCAGTTTGACAACTTTCTCCGGCGATAAGGTAAGGTTGGTTATGCATATTGCATGGTAAGGTAACCGCATGGCCGACCAATGTACAACGAATGCACAGCCTATGACGGATCTATAGGTAAGAAACAGGGGATTTTTAATAAATAAATAAAAACTACAAAAATAAGGAAGACACCAAAAAGAAAAAGAAAATGTTGTCAATTGAATATATTCATTCATCCGTGTGTTTCTCAAATGTTTAATTTGATTTTTCTTTCCATAAGTTTATAGAAGTGCTTTAATATACATTTCCTTTCACAGGGTGATTATTATTATTTTGATTGGTATAGGATATCTAGGAACAGTGTCTCAACTAATCCTAAATGTGCATAAGTCTTCGGCAAAGAGTTTCTCGCAAGTGCATCTTGGATAATTCAAGAAAAAAAATCTTTCAGTCCAATAACTTCTAGAGATTGTTTGCACTCAAAGAGATTTAAATCTTAAACTTGGAGGAAGCATACCCGCAAGCCTAAGGCTTTTACCACTTGAGCCAATTCCTAAGGATTCTTTCACAGGGTAATTATAGTTGTGAATTGAAGTTTAGATGTTATAATCTAAAGTTAAGAGATTCAAAGTTATTGCTTTACGGTTTAATCTTAGAGGATGAGAATATAGTTTGAATGTGTCCTGTGCCCAGTTCAAAAGTTAATGGATAAGATTTAATTTTCAATTGATCTTGTCTGATTATTTGTAAAACAAGACACATTTAATAAAAAAAATTATATATATAAAAAAAGTCTACATATTATTCTTTCATCTCACACAGTAAAATGAGATGGTGTTATTTATCAACCTTAAAATGTGTCTTAAAAAAATAAAAAATTATTTAAGAATGATAAAAATTATATATATGTATAGGAAAATACTAACTTAACCTAGTGACTGATAAACTTTTTATTTATTTATTTTTTAATTAATGGTTAAGAAAGTGAATATTAATGAATTAATATTTTTTTATTTTTTAAAAATGTTTAAAGAATATATAAAAATGATTAAAGAAAAAGAAGAAAAAAGTGCATTTACACTTGTTGATTGAAATCTTTAGTTGTTGTATCAGTTCCTGTAGCACTACCTATATATATATATGTATATATATGCTCGATCTATAATTTTAAGACATGTTGGTAAAGTTATTTCATCCAAAATCCACTCAGCATTTTCTTTTTTTGTTAAAAAAGTGGTTCATAGACCAATAAAAATGAACTTGTTGGGAAATTGGACCCGTGACCTTTACAAAAGATATGCAAGTGGAGGAGATTCCATTCTCTTTTTACAACGTGGCAGATCATTGCCTATCGCGTAGGAACAGACAGATGATGGACATCCACGATCATTAGTTCACCATAAGAGCACTAGCATTGGTCTATGCATATCCATATGCAAAGTCATATTTGCATAATATGACTCAAAAAACACCCACATTGGCTTATGCATATCATAAATTTGGCTAGCAGTGAACAGTTGTTATCCAAATTTGGATAACAACTATTCACTCCATCAAACATATTTTAATTGTTTTTTCTCTCTCCTTCCATTCTCTCTCTCAATCTTTTCCTCTTCTCCCTCCCTCAACAACACAACAAATCTTCACATACACATTCATTTTATTATTATAATATATTATATATATTTTTTTCATTTTATTATATTTTTAATATAACATATAAAAAAAATTATATTTTTTATTATTGCATTTGTATTATTAATCTCAAATATATATAGTGGATGCTAATTACAAAATATATATAAAAATTTTGATTTTAGAAAAAAATTAATAATAAAAAAAAAATAATATTTTATTATTATTTGGTCTCAAATATGCATAAGCCAATGTGGGAGTTTTACTTATGCATATGCAAATGGTCAAATGGTTATGCAAAAGAGGTAAATTTACATATGCATTTACATATACCAATGCTAATGCTCTAAGAAAAAGGCCCTTTCTCATGGCACACAATCGTCGCGCTGCAAATATAATTTTCCCGACGTTATCTCATCGCTGCTGCAGGTTGGACGCCAACTAAGATTCACATTTGTGTTTTTCCAACGATGTTGCAAACCACGCTGGCAATATATTTGCAGCGTTTCAAAACTGACGTAAAAAAATTATTAACCGAGGCAAAAAGGCATCCCACGAGAGTCAGTCTTTGCTGCAAAACTGCATTTCCAGCCAACGAGTTCCGTCGCCAAAAACATATTGTCTGATGCAATTGCTGCAATCTATTACCGAGGTATGTTAAAACTCTTCAAACAATATTTATTTTTATAAAATTTTGTAAATGAATTTGAACATATTGGCAGTAATGTACCAATAATTATATTTATTAGACGGATATAAGTTGGTATTAATTTAAATTGAGGTATGCTATTTATAAGTTGTAACTAACCTCTTTTAACGTTATTGATGAGATAAAATATATAAGTTTTATGGGTGTCTCCGAGGAGGGCTTAGCTACACAACACACATGGATGCGCGAAAGTTTTGTTCCACCTTTATTTTCTTTTTTTAAGAAAATATACTTCACTTTTGAGGACACCAACTTTTACTGATTCATCCATCATTCAGCATATTTGTTCCGCACGACATTTGCCGTCTCGAAGACGGAACAGAAAGCAAAAAAGGTGAACCAAAAACCAGAGCCCAGAAACAACAGGAAAACACCACAACAAAAGAGTTTGTTTTTTGTTTTTTTTTTAAGTTCATTACAGACAGTGCCTACACGGGCAGATCTACCACATCTTTTTGATTTTGTATTTTAATGGGCAAGAATATACTTCGCCTATTCAGCACACCGTCAGCCACGAGAGGATAGAATAATGGCAGTGTGCACACGTGAAATTATATATATACACACATTCCTTTAAAAAGAATTAATATTTATTTTGTAAATCAACATCCTGTGGTAGGTTTGGTCGGAAGAATTTACACATAAAATATTTTTTTATATCAGTTAATATAAAAAATAATTTATATATTATATTTATAGTATTGACGTGATCTTACAAGAACAAAACAATAAAATAAGAAAAAATTTACTGCCCTCCAATTATCATACATCTTATATTTACATGCCAGAATATCCATATTGATACATTACTACTTAAATCTTTGAAAAAGTTACAATATGTATTACCCGTTAATATCTAATTGTCAAAATCATCTAAAATTGTCTTTTTTTTTTTCTTTTATCTATCGTAATTGTACGAGAGTTATTTATTATTACCTTATTATTATTATTATTATATATTAATTAGAGGGTGTACATATCAGTTTTGCATAATATAAGAAATATGATAATTGTAAGGTGTATTTTTCTTTATTTGATTTAGAGCTTTTGTAAGTATAAAATTGTTTTATTTTTCTTGTGCAGAGGACATATAATTCTGAGACAAATTAACAGCATGTGAAATCTCTCTCTCTCTCCCTCTCTCTCCTTTGAGTTCCAAAACTATAAGCATTCGCTGTGATTGGAAACTGATAAGCATTTGTGGAGACAACAACCAAGTACAAGTTAAAAGCGATCCAGTTGACATTCCAGGCCGAGGAAAAGGAATGGGAGTTTACATTGCTGGTAGGAAATGAACGGAGAATCAAATATTAAACATAAATTCGTCCAGCTGTTTTCAGGCTACTCATATGGTATCACAGTTCGTTGCGGAAATTCACTTGGGATATCAAAAAACACAGACTTTTGAAGCATTCCACCATATATTCCTTCCAGTAGCAACTACTCCACGCAGCGAATCTCAGCTGTTTCAAAGCAAACTATACAGCATATTTCCAGTTGTCCCTTAATAAAGGGGGCATGCGTAAACACTTACTTTGAACGGGTGGTACTTCGGGTTGTTCTTCTCAGATCAGAAGTAGGTCTAGAAGCTTGAGAGGGACCCGATCGATCTGCATTTGCATCGCCGGGCTTGCTGCTTTCAAGCCTCTTTCTTTTAGATCCTGAAGGTGGCTGGCTCTGGGTGGGTGCATCTGCCTTGTTCTCTTCCTCTATGAGCTCCGCTTTAGGTGTTACATAATGCCATTGAGTCCCGCAACTTGGACAAACTCTTTCACCCTAAAACTCAGTAAAGTCAGCAGATTTATGAAGTACGTGAAATTCTGTTGACTGTAAACATGAGAAGCATCAACAGCACATACCTTTCTTTCAGAAAATAACTTCTTTAGGCAGTACTTATGAACTCGGACTGTACAAGATTCATTCTGGCACAACTCTGCCTGCCAGAAACAAACCCAACAAAGTATGAGCTTAAATTGCAGCAGCAAAGAACTATTCCATTAGTTTGGTTGGAACAAGTGGACAACTTTTTCCATTACTATTATAACCGTTGAATAAAACATTAGATTTCACTTTGAAACCACTCGAGGACTTGAACAAAGGGAAAAAAAAAAAAAAGCACGAGCATGCAAAACTGATTCATTGTGCTTGTGACATGAACTACTTGCATATGCTACACACACACACACACACACAGATATATATTTTTTATTCACACCGAGTGTCTGAGAACAGCGTCCCAACTAATCCAGGGGTGCATAGGCCCTTGGTAAGGAATTTTACACAAGTGCATATTGGATAATTAAGGAAAAAATCCCCCAATCCGATAGCCCCTAGAGATTGTTTTCACCCTCAAGAGGTTTCGAATTTTAAGATCTCGGAGGGAGCATACCATCAACACCAAGGCCTTAAAACACTTGAGCCACCCCCTAGGGGTTTACACACACATACATATATATATATGCGTTTGTATGTGTCATTTGTATGTGTGTGTATATATTAAAAACCCAGTATCCACTGATGTGGCAAAGCAGCAACCAGTTACAACCTTCACTCCAGCTTCGTTGCATACTTGACATGGAGGAATATCGTTATTACGGAAATAGCTGCGCAGATCAAGAAAGGATCTGACACCAAGTCCGATGTTACCATCAGGGGTACGAGTAAGCCACTGATCCCGCACAAGTTCATCCAGAGCTTTTTGCTTCTGAGATATTGAGAAATTCTTAAGTGCAGGAGGGACTTGAGTTGGACCACCCTGTGATTGCGATCCTGTGCCAGTCAAAACCTGAAGATAGACCACATAAAATATCAAGTACAACATCAGGCTTGAAAGAATAATAAACTCATTTGTTAATGAGAAAGTGGTGGAACAGTCAAGGGAGCCTACATAAAAGGATAATGAATTGTCATGAATCTTATCACTAAGAGCATACTGTCACTATTTCTGGAAACATCCATTATAGGCAAGCCCGAGTCAATAAACATTGATTCTGCCATAAGATCTGGGAGAATTAGTAGATATGTGTCCAAAGTTTTGCTGCAAACAATATTTTCTGTAGCAAGAAATAAATAAGTGCTCACATTCACCATATAATGCTAAGGTCAGTTTAGCTTCATTTCTTGTTTTCTTCTTCCTTGTTGGTATGAGCTTGACCATGGTGTTAAGGTCGTTCTTTTTTATTGATCATTTGGAGTTCTTTGTGCAGAGTTAAATCAATGTTTCTATGTACTACAATATTTCCTTTAATGTGAGATATTGAAAATATGTTTTTTAGAAGAGGGGATTTTCTCCTTAGAAACACCACATAGAAACACCATAAAACCTAAACACCACCTCTGACACCATAAACACAAACACCACCTCTGACACCATAAAACCTAAACAGCTCTTTGTAAAGACTCTTTCTTTCTCACTCTCTCTCACCCAAAGTATTTTTCTTTTTGAAGGATGTTGTATTCCATGATTCTGTGGAACATAGTTCCCTAAACCCAGAAAAAAAAATCAGAAAATGCAACACAACAAACTCTATGATGGCAGCTCAAGGAGGGTGGAACAAAATAAAGTGGGAGAAAATCAAGCAGTCTGTTGAAGGTAATTAATTTTGGTACACTTATGTACAGAGAGTTTCCAGAGGAAGGAAGGAAATCCATCAAATCAAGGAAGATTGGTCTCTGCAACCTACTGAAGAAATAAGTTTGCCTCCATATGTGTTGGAACTGCCGACTGACCTATCTTTACTTTTACGGATTGTTTTTCTTATAATTACCATAACTTTGATGGTGATGTTTGAGCAGCTTGATATAGAGGTTCGATAAAATGAAGATAATCAGAGGAACCCACTTCTTGTGGAATACTGATGGAGAGGTTAAAAAAACTTGATCCAACAACATATGGCCGGTATTTTCACAGCCTTCGATGGTGACAAGAACTTTCCACAGCAAGAAAAACTCATATGTAGCGATTAAAAAAAATTAATAAATTTCGCGGATTACTATTCATATTACTGTAGCAAAATATTGTAAATGACACCTTAACAGTTCTAAAATTTCAAACTTAAGTTCTTTTCCCTAGGTAACCTTTGATAGTAAAATCAAGCTCTTTGGCCTTGATTTTGATCTCTATTTCTCTCTCTTTGGGTTTATAACAAAACTAGTATTAACTCCTACGGTGGGATTTTCTAATGCTAATTTGTTTGCCCACTTATAGTTGACATATGATATTTAGTTGGATTTGCATCACTCAACTTGCTAAATCGTATTTGCAGCACATAAAACATTAGTGCAACAAACAAGGTCATATGTTTCTTGATAAAGAACAATTATTCTTAGCAAGATTCGGACCTGAGTCTCCAACCGTATATTAAGGACATCAATGTCAGATATGCTACCTTCCGCTGCGGCATCTTGCAGAATTGCTTCTATCTGATATTTGACATAAAAAAGAACAAATTATGACTCAATATGGATGAAGCCATTCAAATCTCATACATTTAGACATCCAACATCTATTGACATAAAATATTTCGGAGTTTGCATTGAGAAAAGCCTCATGTAGCAAGCATGTGATTAAATTATCTGTCTTTTCCTCATCATTCACCAAATAATAACTAAGGATAATGCAATTTCAAGTGAATGTTCTGACACTTTCCTCAATCAACATTTCCCCATTATTCCACTAGTAACATATCTCTCAAAAAAGTAATAAAGATTCATATATTTTTAAGTATATTATATTCTTAATGAACACGAGAAGAATATAAGAGAGAAAATAAAAAAATGGCAACAATCAAGTTGTAAGTAAACCCAAGTAATGTTTTACCATCTGCAACATAATTTTCATATTGAGTTGAGCATTTCAAGTTGTAGAGTATCCAATACAAAAATCTTAGCAGAATTCCACCCCATTAAAACAATGACTGTAAATAATGAGCGTTGCATCAACTAAGTATATTGTCCACCAACCAAATTAGAAAATAAAAACTTCTTTCAATTTAGTATAAGTTTTAACCAGCCTTACAATTGCCTTGAAGAAAGCAATCTGGGGAACCGAATATTTTGTTCCCAGCTTGGACTGTTCGTCAGAAATATTGTTGACCACCCCATAGTAAACCCGTCCATCGTATTGGTTTCGGAAGCCCCGTAACTCACACTGAACATAAGAAAGTGACTTATTTATCTTCAGGAGGTATTCATCAAATTGCCGTTTATGAGCACCTGTATCAAATATGACAACCTAAATCACATAAACAAAGAGATGCTGCTGATGGAGACGTAAGAGATAATCTGTTATCACTGATAGTAGCTTGATCATGGTAGTCAATTTCTGTCGAACTTCGAGAACCACAGGAAGTCGGGGTTTTTAGGTTGAGCGGGTCAATTGCAAGGACGAAGGGAAAGGTTGTAAATGTAAAAATACAAGAAGAAGAGAGAGAACCAACGACATCTGGAAATATAATAACAATATAAAAAGTGAATTATTGGAAAAGAACAGAAAAAGAAAAAGAGGAACGAAGGAAGAAAGAAGAAGAGGGAAACCTGAGTTTTTGCCAGTGAGGGCGGTGAAGATGGAATGGAACTCATCGTCCTTGAGAGGGCCACGTGATAACAAAGCTTGAATGAGGGTCTGGTGTCTCCAGCTCAGCTCCGACATCACCGGCGGAAATTCGGGAACCCTAAATTTTTCGAGGGAGGCAGAACGGAACTGCAAAGGAATGGAGAAATCGAGAAAAAAATGCTGCTGCGCCTTCTAAAGGCGGGAAATGCCGGATTACTTCTCGCTATGACGCGAGATATTATGCGCGCTCTCTCTCTCTCTCCCCCTCGTTTTTTATTTTTTTATTTCCTGATACTGAAAATTTGATTTATTGAATATAAATCCTTTTTTTATCATCCGGTAGAAATATATTTAGAAAAACTTTATTCTTAAATTGATGTACAACACACCTAATAAATCTAGTGTTCATATGATATAATTTAATTTTAAAAATAAATTTTAAAATTTATCTTCAAAATCAAATTATATAATATTATAATTATATAATATTACTTTGCTACATTACACAGGCTTGAAGATAGGATTTCTCAATCAAATTTCCAGCATTATCAAATTTTAATTTGGTGGTTTTTGAATTGCATATTTAAAAAAAAGAAAAAGAAATCATATGCCCACGAAATGTATTGATTACCTCTGCCTTCAATAGAGAAGATCTCGAGTTCAACTTACGGGAGAAAATTGATTGCTGAGGCGAAGAAAAAAGCACCATACCTTCGTTTCCATCGTGAATGATTTCAAAAAAGAAAATTTGCAAGTACCATATAGATTAAGGAAAGGACGAACAACTTGGTGTTAAACGTCATATGTACCACGCAGCAAATACCATATACGAGAATACACTTTTATATGTCGATTAGGATAAACCTTATTTAGGTGAAAGGCTATATGCCCCAGAGCACATAGGCACACTGGTTTATACATGAGAAAGCTGTTTGAAAGATATATACTAGTAAGTGCAGGAGCTTCACATCCTTCAGTGCAGCTTACCAGGTCCTGAATGTAGCTGCAGCGTACGGCTTGGTACAACCTGAAGAACACCGGGTTGTTCTGCCAAAAAACAAATATATATATTAAAGTAGTATGGAGACTGGAGGTATTTCTCAGCATAACAATGTTGATGAAAACCACTAAAAGATGCAGAACAGACCTTTAATAAACGAGCTAACTCTAAAATAAATCAGCATCTTATAAATAACACAAGCCAGAAGAGATTGCATTTATATAAGAATTATAACTAAAATTAACAGACTATTAAAAATAAGACCACTTCATAAGTTTAGAAGCTTATCTAGATAACATTGCCAGTTGGTGCCCAGCTCAACACTAGGTTCTTTTTTTTTTTTGATGTCAGGGAACCTTTCGAAGGCAAGACCCTTCGGATTCACCCCTGCAGAGTAAACTCCGGTCCAGTAGTAAAGATCTTGGGCTTGGAGATATGCTCCCCCTAGGTCTAAGGTTTAAATCCCCTTAAGTGCAAACAATCTCTAGGAGCCATCAGATTGGGGGATTTTCCTCTTGAATTACCCAAGGAGCATTTACAGGAAACTTCTTGTCAAGGGCCTGTGTACCCCTGGGATTAGTCGAGACGTTGCTCCCTAACACCCGGTGCCAATAAAAAAAAAATTCAAAAATAAAAATCATTATTCTGAATGGCATTTGATAGTAGAGTTTTGTCTAATAAAGAAAGGAGGGTAGTAAAGATATTTACTATAACGGTACATAACCATTGTACTTGAGTAACTAACAAACATGACCAAAAAATAGGCTACAATCTAAAGCATAAGCTAATAAACATTGGACATGAATTTGTTACACCCTGGATTTGGTATGAGAGGGGAGATACATGAGATCCCTCATTGCATAGGAGGGAGAAGTTATTGGGGTTAATCATGATTCCAAAGGGCTTTAAGTGTAATAATAATTAGTCCCTTTAGAATATAAGGACAAAGTGGCTTGAACTTTCATTGGATTGTCACAACTAGAAGTGTGAGATTTGAAACGTGTCCACTACAACAGAATGACCTAACAAGGATATCAAGGATTTAAACGATGGGGAAAGATTGTAATATCTCGGACTTGGTATAAGAGGGTGGAAAATGATATCCCACATTGGTAGGGAGGAAAACCTTATAGGGTTTCTTTTTTTTTTTTTTGCTGGGTTTATAATTATTCCAATAGGTGCCAATTATAGGGTTTCTTTTTCTTGGGTTGTTACATGTATATCCGTTCATATAGGGCAAAAATGAAATTCGCCTGGGAAAGACAGGCTCAGGAAGGTCACAAACAATCTAACTGGCTGTATGTGAGAAAAATGTGAGGCAATCTTTCAGCAGACGTGTAAATCGGTTTTGCATGATGATGGAACAAGACAATTAAGGAAGCAAAAGGAGAATAAAGATCAGGAAACAGAGACTAAATCACCGAAAGAGTTCAATTATTGTAAACCCCACAATGATTCCTATATTTCTTTCCCTGAAATATATAATTAAGATCTAATCAAATTCCATTTTAGATGGGCCGTGCAAGATATGCAAACTGTCAAGGTGAAAATAGAAAGTACACGACATAATGACATAAGAACCACATACCATCATGTGGACAGTTCATTTCAACGCAATTCCTCACTTTGGGCTAAACTTTCCATTTACAATCAACAGACAAAAGTCTAAAATATGACCTTGCTCGATAATTTTAAATTGCAGAACATCAATCTTTTGCATTCTTACCCTGGGATATATAATTAAAAGCACAAAATATAGAATCATCAACAAGAAGAACAGGTCATTCTTCACAACCTTGCTCTAGCATAATATTAAAAATTTGATATATAAATCCGTCATTTTGGATGTTGTCTTGGTTTAAAAATATAACAGCGATAATAACAAAGAATATTTTGGTGCAAGTAATATATATATATTTTTTATCCAGTCAATTAAGATGCAAATTCCCCCAACCAAATATTACACCGTAAGATGGCACAATTCAACACTTGTGAGTCTACGACTCCATTTTTTTCCCCTTAGGTTCCTCAGT